>JAFBMS010000170.1:477500-702346 GCA_019788955.1 Albula glossodonta | reverse complement strand
ATTGGCTACAGTATGAAACATTGATTTGACTGCATGACGATTTAAATATGATTATCAAACCTATTTACTGCTGTCTCATATGACCGTCTATAATTGAGTTTACTTTGTAAAGGTACCAGAGTCAGACACAATCAGCGACACAAACCGCGCACAGCCATAAGCAAGCGGTACCTCTGCAACGCAGCGCTTCATTATTATATCCTCACAATAGTTTTGGCATGAATGTGTCGCACCCTGTTCTCTGTGGAGGGATGACAGCGCTCTCTAGTGGACTCATTTAGTAACTGCAGCAGAGCTCAGAGAGGAGCCAAAGCATTTCGATACAGCAAAACTGTTCTGAATAAGGGCCCCAATGGATCCAGCTTTGTGTGTTATTTCATTTCTGGTTTTATACAGACGGGTAATGCTACAGCTGTGGGTTGTGTTGCTTGTAAAACTGAGTATTATTGTTGTAGAGGTTCATTATTTTCAATTACACCAAAGGCAAGTAAACACAACAAAAGATGGGAAAATGATGCACAGCCAAAATATTTACTTGCTTCTAACTCTAATCACAAAAGTTTGATGATTCAGACCTTGTGTGAAATTATATTTCAATTGCCATCGGGTTAACTAAAATAGAATTTTGTGGTACAGTGCCACAGAAATGAATTTGTGCTGGATATATGTTCCAGATTGGCATGATTGGCTTTGGTATCGTCGGAAATTATTACTTCATCAATAGCCAACATCGACTTTGATGACGGGTGAATAGGATTAGCTGTTCCATTCATCTCTTCCTTTCCTCTGCTCGTTTCCTCCACATATAAACGGCATATTTCCAGGGTAGGAAAGGAGGGGAGGAAACGAGTGGAAGAAAGGAGGAGACGAGAAAAGGTATTGGAACGCAGCCTGTGATACCTTTGGATGCTGAGCACATTGACCTGGTAAATGCTGGACTGTGATGCCAGAAGAGGAGCAGCAGACGTCAGGGCCTGTTGAAAGTGACAAAGTGAACACAAAATTTAGAAATACTTTAGTTTGGCACCAGTTTATCATTATCATTCATACAACTAATAATGCAACTAAATACTAAAATAAGGACCACAGTAGAATTGAAAATGAGCTTTTTTAGCTGTTGCAACTTTGAGGAATGAAAAATGCACTGATTTAAAAGAACAAAAGAAAAAATATGAGCATGTTTTAAGATGCATAAAGTGCAATAAAATAATTTTGTTTCCTGAATCATTGACTGATAATTGTGATTAAACATGGGAATCAGCAAAATAATTGGGATTGTAATTCTAACCATAATCATTCAGTTCTGAATTTCAGGCCAGTAAGTTGAACAGAAGCAACTGTGAATGTTCTGAAATGCAGACCTGATTATAAACAAGCTCTTAAACTACCTGAAAACAGTCGCCTAGAATATTGATTGCTTTTTGGTTCTGTAATTTTGTCTTTAATTTTTTCAGAGAATGGCAGTTTAGTATCAGAGAGTAAATATTTTGTTTCTTATCGGAGCACTTTCATTGTGTTTAACATCAAAAAATGATTTTAGTTTCCTGCTGATGGCTCAGTGATGTGCACTGTTTTGACATTGGTGTTCCTACATTGGGGTTTTTTTGTAAAATTCATAAAACCAATAACTATCAAAAAGTTTGGTCACAGGTCATTGAGAATAGCCTGAAAAAGACTGTGGAAAAGGTAGCTGGGCCATTAGCCCCAACTTCTGACAGAACTGAATAGAGGAAAAGGGGCGATTTGGGTCAGAAGCACAGCTGTAGAACTGACAGACTTGAGCAGGACATCTTATTCTCAGGTGTAAAGTGCTGCAGTTGGAGAGTGTAGCACAGACATCTTCCTCAGAGCATTGTAGATCTTACAATCCTCATTATCACTCTTTATCAGTGAGCACTATCAATACTACATTTAAAATATTAAGTGTTTAATATTAACACATCACCTCTTTCTTTCAGACTCGACAGCTGTGGTCTTAAAGAGGAGTCCTGTGAAATTGTGGCCTCAGCTCTCCAGTCATCGAACTCATCCGTGAGAGAGCTGGACCTCAGCTACAATAACCTGGGAGATTCAGGAGTGAAGCTGCTCTGTGCTGGACTGAAGAGTCCAAACTGTAAACTACAGACACTGGGGTGAGTAGTGCTGTGTACTTTGTGATCTTTAGTAAATAGTGATTATGGCTCCATACAGAGAAACCTTAAACAGCTCCTTCTCTCAATTTACTCCTCTCTCCCCAGCCTTCCCTCCTTTGTCCACATTGGTCCCATCCCTCTCTCACACTACTCCATCATAGCAAAGTAAAGCAGGATAAAACCCCATGAGTCTTAGGGTTGCCAGCTGTGTGGTCCTTGACCAGAATGATCTTGTGTTGAAGTTGAGTGTGAAAGTGGGATTGTGTGTGTGTTCTAGCCATAGACAAGTGTTGAGACAGCAACATGCATTTTATGGTTATTTACCCTGCTCCCTTCTTTTATGGTACCTTGCCATGCACCCAGACATGGCCTGAGAGGGACAAATGGACTCCACCTCCTTGTAAATACCCCTGAATCAGTGACCAAAGAGGCAACAGGCTTTTCAAGCATGGCAAGGAGCAGAGCTTTACTCTGAAACTAAAACGAAACACTTATGACAGCCAAAATGGATGTACATTTGGGGTTACCAGTTAAAAGTGGAATTGGGCGTGGTACGACCCTCTTTGTGGTTGGTAAGCCCTAAGATGCCTCCAAATGTAGAATCCTTTGATAAACATGCCCAACCACAGGGGGCTATCACCTGTCTCTCTCCCTCAGGCTCCTTCCTCTTCTGGAGCATGTGTGTGTGTGTGTGTGCACGCTCGCGTGCCTGTGAGGGAACGAGCAAGCGAACAGGTTTACTTAAACTATCCTGGAGTTACTCATTAGAACACCTGCAGAGCCTGCAGCATGTAGGTAGGAGATAGTTTGTCGGACGTGGCGTGCCCTTTTCTTGGTGATCGCATCAGCACTGAAGTTCTTATAATTTGCAGAGCTTTACATGGGGAGAGGGAGATTAGACCCTGATTAGATAGCTATTCTATCATTCCCTGATGAGTATCTTTGTGAATTTTCCCATTTTCTGAGCAATCAATAATTCATTTGATCAACATTCTCCAGGCTCATATTTCAAACATTAGGCAGCACATCATTTCAAGGTGCTTTATTGGCATGACATGGGCTGTGTTGCCAAAGCAAATGAAAGTGTGGAAGTGTGTGGAAATGGAAGTGTAGCTCTGTCTCAGCCTCACCTGTCTCACAGTGATCACATATCCTCTCCTCTTTAGGGCGCCAGGTTTGCTTGTGTCTGCCTGTTTCAATGGCCAGGCTGTGATCACTTAGTCTGTATTTGGTTTGGATCTGTCTCTGCTTTATATCTCTAACAGTGGAGAGATATTCTGCCAGTTTGTAATTTCTGTTTAACATAGTGTAGCAGTTTAATTTGTTTTGCGGTTTTGTCATTTTCTGCCGATGTTCCAAATAAGAATCTTTTATTTGATTTATTAATTGGCTGATTTAAATTGAAGCAGTGCTGGTCTGAAACATGTCATAGTTGGTATTGTTCGTTGTAATTTGATTCGTTAGTTTCATGGCCAGCTGACTGAGAGGACTTCTATTGGGGCTTAGCTCTTGAGATTGGAGGGAATTTGGTTTGCTTGTTTTCAGATGAATCCAGAATTTTAATGCTCTTTTCTGAATATAGATAATCAAAGGGTAACGGCTTAATTCTGCCCTGCATTCATTGTTTGGTGTGTTTCAGTGGACCTGGAGTATATTTTTGTAAAATTCAACATGCAGGATTTCCACTGGGTTTTTGTCCCATTGTGAGTAGTCTGGATGGCTAAGTGGACCCCATACCTCACAGCACAATACAGCACAATTGGCTGTAAGATGCTGTCAATTATTTTTAACCAGATTTTCATAGGTAATTTAATATTGTAAAATTTTCTTTTTTGGCAAAGAATGCTCTTTTGGCTTTGTCTTTTAGTGCATTCACTGCTAAGTTAAAGCTCCCCGATGCATTGATTTTCAGACCAAGGTATGTGTAATTTGTGGTATGTTCTAATACTGTGTTCCAGAAGGTAAAACTGTATCAGCTTTTCTGAGACCTGGCCTTTTTCTCGAATATAATTATTTTGGTCTTTTTTAAGTTTACTGCCAGGGCCCAGGACTGGCAGAATTTTTCTAAGATGGCCAGGTTCTGCTGTAGCTCTTGTTCTGTGTGCGACAGCAGAACCAGGTCATCTGCATATAATAAAAATGTAATTTCTGTGTCGTGTAGAGTAAATCCAGGAGCTGCAGAATGTTCCAACATTGTGGCCAATTCATGAATGTAAATGTTAAATAACATTTGACTCAAGCTGCAACCCTGTCTCACCCCACGACCCTGAGTGAAGAATGAATTAAGGATGCTACAAAAAAACTTTTACTGTAAGATTACTCCTTACACAGATGCCTCGGTAATTATTGGGGTCTAACTTATCTCCACCCTTATAAATTGGGGATATCAGCCCTTGGTTCCAGGTGTCAGGGAAGCAGGCAGTACTTAGTGATAGACTGAATAATTTCAGTAGGGCCTCTTGTATTAACTGGTTACTATATTTCAGCATCTAATTATTTATGTTGTCAAAACCACAAGACGGTCTTAGTTTTAGTGTTCTGAGATGCTCAGTTAATTCCTGCATCTTTCTGAATTAAGTTGCATTCATCATCATACCATTTCTCTTTATATTTGTTGTTTGGGTTACCATTCTCGTGTCGTTTCAGGTTTAATATCTTGGCTGCTTTATGAAATATGTCCTCAATATGTTTAAAAGCCAGATTTAGGTCTGATTTGTTAGATTCGAACTGTGTGTGAATAAAGTTATTAGTAAGGTTAGTGATTTCAGGTGACTTAAGAGCTTTGCCAAATTCTTCTACGCTGTCTGGAGCCCAACTGTATGTGTGTTTTAGATCGTACAGCTTACTGGGCTGCGTCTGTATGTTATCTGGCTCATTTGTTCTGTTTATATATACAATGATTTGACTGTGGTCTGATAGGGAGGTTTGTTGCCTGACAGTGAATGTATTTATGGAGGAGGGGTCCACATCTGTAATGGCGTAATCTACCACACTGTTCCCAAGAGCTGAGCTGTAAGTGAACCTTCCAAAGGAGTCCCCTCTGATCCTACCATGAATGATATACAGACCCAAGGTTTGACGGAGATACACTACCTGTCTACCATTTTTATGAATGACATTGTCATGGCTGTTTATGGTTTTTATGATTGGAGTGTGGTACATAGGAGATTGGCCAAAGATGTGTTTGTTTCCTTCAGTGGTGAGGAAGTCAGGGAGAGTACCTGTCCTGGCGTTTAGGTCTCCACAGAGCAGCACACTTCCCTGGGCCTGGAAGTGGCAGATGTCTGTGTGCAGATCATTAAAAATGGATTCATTGAAATAGGGAGAATCCAATGGGGGGTGTAGATTGCACATAGGTTCATATCTTTTTTTAAATATAGATTTTTTTATTTATTTGTAACCAAAGGTAAGTGCCACCTGTTTTTATTGGGTCAATGAATTTATTTATTTCTTCCTTGCACCACACAATAATTCCTCCAGAATCTCTGCCATGATTTATATGCATATGTTTAAGAGAAGGTAGAATTATCTCTCTAAAGTTGGGTGGGCATTCTGTGGACACATCAGCATGACACCAGGTTTCACTGAGTAACAAAACATCAACATTTTCTAAACTATTTACAAATTCAGAATCTGTGCTCTTCAGACCAAGTGATGAGGGCCACAGAACTCTTAAATATTTATTTATTTATCTGTTTTTTTACTCACTCCCCTCTGGGTTATTAATTTGTTGCAGATCAAACCCAGCAGGCGGCAGATCTCTCTCATGTCAGAGCCAGCAGGGCTCTGAGTGGCTGCAGCATAGCTGAGTCCAGTCTGTGTGTGCTGGGCTGCAGCATAGCTGAGTCAAGGCTGTGTGTGCTGGGCTGCAGCATAGCTGAGTCAAGGCTGTGTGTGCTGGGCTGCAGCATAGCTGAGTCCAGGCTGTGTGTGCTGCAGCATAGCTGAGTCCAGGCTGTGTGTGCTGGGCTGCAGCATAGCTGAGTCCAGGCTGTGTGTGCTGGGCTGCAGTATAGCTGAGTCCAGTCTGTGTGTGCTGGGCTGCAGCATAGCTGAGTCCAGGCTGTGTGTGCTGGGCTGCAGCATAGCTGAGTCCAGGCTGTGTGTGCTGGGCTGCAGCATAGCTGAGTCCAGGCTGTGTGTGCTGGGCTGCAGCATAGCTGAGTCCAGGCTGTGTGTACTGGGCTGCGGTGCTGAGTGTTGGGTTGTAGGGGGGTGGTGGGAGTGGGGTGGGCAGCGTGGGCATCCTGCCTCTCCCCTGGTGCTGTGTAGGGCCAGTCCTCCTGGGCACATGAATCCTCTGTGTCCCATGACTGCTGTGCTTGGGTATGGGGCTGGGGCTGGCTGGCTGTCGGCCCAAGGCGGTGTCTCTCAGGTACTTGGCAAATATTTTGACCCCCTGCTCATTTCGGTGTACCTGGTCACATAGATGTTGAGCGTTCAGATTGGGGTGGTGGACGAGGTGTAGGTTAGCCAGCTGTGAGCAGCCCCTGCTCAGCTGTCTGTTGATGCTGTTAATGGTGTGCTATGACACGTCAGCACTGCCTGCTGCAGCGCTCTCTGTTCGGCCTGGCCTAAATTGTTTCTTGTAGCCATTTTTTTACTAGCCTGTGCTGAGCTGACCTGTCAATCAAGCTACTGTCAATTTTAAGTGTCACTTTTTACAGTAGGGACACACAGCTAGGTGGCTAATGGTAATGCTACACACTGTAATTCAGTGATGTAATGTAGTTTTTTTCCCCTTCAGTTTTATTTTGTCCTCTATCTTTTGTCTTTCTTTATAATTGTGGTTTGCCTTTCTTATTTTATCCCTATACATTTGTAAATGCTTACCTTTCCTCTGTTTTCTTTTTGTGTTCCCTTTTTTAATAAATGCCCAAATTCCTTTTTCTTGTTGTGTGAATTTGTCCTCTTATTTTCAATCCTTTCTGTCCTTCTTGTCCATTTGATATATTTTGTTGTTGTAATCCTTTCTTCCCATATTTCTGTCCCTTTACTGTTGGTGATTTAGCTCAGCATTTCCAAAGAATTTCCAGTTGCTTATTTAAATGTAAAAAATAAAAATGACCTTACAAATAACTGAGCTTACAGATTGTCAATAAATATGTAATATTAGTTTTGTATTTGTGTTTCATTTGTAGTGTATTTTATTTAATCAATTCTAAAGATGTTTTTTATCAGGAGCTCATCTTTCTGTGATTCACCCTCCATTCAGAACAAATGTTGTTCTTTGCCTTTTAATTTAATATCAATTGAAGTTTTCTTTGTCACATCAGAGAGGCTGAACACATGAGTAAGGCAACCGTTACTCTTACTGTTACTCTTCTGCACTGTTAAGATAATATGTGATGCAGCCCACATCATTACAAATGCTGAATCCAAGTGGCCAGGCTCTGTCCATGACTCAGCTTAATTTTTTACAAAAATGACACTGTACCCCCATATGATTATAGGGCAGTTTGATGGTGTCTTACTTGGGGACAGAGAGTTCCCCTACCTGCCCTCTCTGATGACCTCTTACCCTGACCCTGAGCCGTCTCTATATGTTATCATATTCTCTTTGTTATACAGTCAACTCCAGAATTATTGGCACCCCTGACTGGAAATGCAGTAAAAATACAATAAAAAAATAACATTATTGAGATAAACTCAAAATGCATAGATGTGAAAACCACTGTAGTTTATTAATGTTCCAATTATTCCAAAATCATACATATATTTAATAATTGAACTAATTCATCAAAAAGAAGGACTCATAATGATTGAGTCTTATACAGTTTGACAAGGTTAAGGCACACATTTGGGTGGATTTTGGACCATTCCTCTTTGCAGATCCTTTCAAGATCCTTCACATTCTTGGGTTTGTGTTTATCACCTGCGCTCTTCAGTTTAGCCCACAGATTTTCCATTGGATTGAGGTCTGGTGACTGAGATGGCCATTGCAGAACATTGATTTTGTTGTCCCAGAAATATTTCTGTGTGGATTCGGAGGTGTGCTTTGGGTCATTGTCTTGGTGGAAAGTTCACCTACAGCCAAGTCTCAGCCTTCTGGCAGAGGCAACCAGATTGTCAGCCAAAATTACCTTATACTTGGTGGAATCCATTGAGCCATGGATCTTTACCAGTGCCCCTGGACCTCTGAAATTAAAACAGCCCCAAAACATCACTGACCCATCACCGTGTTTCACCGTGGGTATGAGGTGCCTTTCCTCGTATGCATCTGTTTTTGGACGCCAAACATGCCGATGCTTTATCTGGCCAAAACATTTAATTCTGGTCTTATCTGACCACAGCACCTTCATCCAATATTTATTTATAAAATTATTTTTTGGCTTCTGTGTCTTGGGGTGAGAAAAGGCTTTATTGTTGCATCCCTTCTAAAAATCATGTGGTTATGGAGGTGGCATCTGATGGTGCTTTTTGAAACCAGGTGACCCCAAGATGCCACCAAGGCCTGCAATTCCTTCACTGTGATTCTTGGGATCTCACCCGTTTTTGAAGGCTTTGTTCTATGAATAGAGTGGCTACAGTCAATGTTTAAGTGATAACAACACAGACAACCAGTTATAAATACAAAGGCCTCATTACATATGAAGTATGGATATGTGTATGAAAGCAAATCTGAGTGCATGTAGATGACTTCGTCAGAACACAGAGTGTGTGTGTATGTGTGTGTGTTTTCTCCACAGGCTGGGATGGTGTATATTTATTGTGTGTGTGTGTGTGTGTGTGAGTGTGAGTCTGTTTTTTTTCTCTCCATAGGCTGGGATGGTGTTGTTCAGTGCACATTTGTTTTTCAAAATACATTTGTTAGTAAATAAGAAAATTCTCAACATGAGTAAAACAACCATGTTGTTAATGAGGAGACGGATCCCATGTTCGCAGTTGAAGACAGATACTTTACTTACACAGCCGGCCACGGGAACACGAGCATGGAGCAAAATTCTAATACACATTCTCAACATTGTGCTGCTCTCAAAAACTATATCCCAACAGTGTGTATTTATAGTGCGTGTGTGTGTGTATGTGTGTGTTCTCTCCACAGGCTAGGTTGCTGTAATCTCACAGAGGGCTTCTGTGATGATCTGGCCTCAGTCCTGCATTCTCCCCACTCAGAGCTGAGAGACCTGGAGCTCAGAGACAACGAGCTGCAGGATCGAGGAGTGAGAGCGCTCTCTGCTGGACTGGAG
This sequence comes from Albula glossodonta, assembly GCA_019788955.1. Classification (NCBI taxonomy): domain Eukaryota; kingdom Metazoa; phylum Chordata; class Actinopteri; order Albuliformes; family Albulidae; genus Albula; species Albula glossodonta. The sequence goes on along the minus strand of JAFBMS010000170.1, from coordinate 693,024 downwards.
GACCCACTCTGTAAACTGCAGAGACTGGGGTGAGTAACAAACACAAACCCCCTTTTTCATGAAGGGCTCAAATGTGACTAAATATCCCACTAATATTAATAATGACTCAGGCTAAAGCTTTCTGTTCACTTTGCACAGTCAATCTGTGATGTTAAAATGTGTGTTTTTCCAACAGCAATTTCAATGTTCATAAGTGAATAAAATACTGAATTGTTACTTTTTGATGATCCATTCAGTTTTAAAATATTAATTACATACCTTCAATTATAGAAAACAAAGAAGTAAATGAGTCAGTCCCACTCATTAAAATAACAACACTAAGGTGTATACTACTAATTCCACAGCCCTGTCATTTTATATTCAGATTCTGTAAGGTGTGTAACACACTGCTATGTGTTTGATAATGATAATCACCAATTCCACAGCCCTGTCATTTTATGTTCAGATTCTATAAGGTGTGTTTGTCCAGAGCTGGTCTCCTCTCTGCAGGCTGTCAGGCTGTCGAGTCACAGAGAGAGGTTGTGATTCTCTGGCTTCAGCTCTGCGTTCAAACCCGTCACACCTGAGAGAGCTGGATCTGAGCTACAATCACCCAGGAGACTCAGGAGTGAGAGCGCTCTCTGCTGCTAAACTGGACACACTTACACTGCTGTAAGTACAGAGAGTTTCCACACTGCACCTCATAGACACACTGCTGTAAGTACAGAGAGTTTCCACACTGCACCTCATAGACACACTGCTGTAAGTACAGAGAGTTTCCACACTGCACCTCATAGACACACTGCTGTAAGTACAGAGAGTTTCCACACTGCACCTCATAGACACACTGCTGTAAGTACAGAGAGTTTCCACACTGCACCTCATAGACACACTGCTGTAAGCACAGAGAGTTTCCACACTGCACCTCATAGACACACTGCTGTAAGTACAGAGAGTTTCCACACTGCACCTCATAGACACACTGCTGTAAGTACAGAGAGTTTCCACACTGCACCTCATAGACACACTGCTGTAAGTACAGAGAGTTTCCACACTGTGTGTCACTCAGTCACTGTCTGTTTTGCTGTTCCTACAGTGTGGACCATGGAGGAGAGAGCAGGAACAAACCAGGACCCAGGAAATGTGAGTGTCAGCACTGAACACTCACTCCCTCCTTTTCCTCTCCTCCCTCTCTCCCTCTTTCTTTCACATTTATTTTCAACTCTTTTTTTCCAGCCCCTCTCTTCACCATTCTCTTTTTCACGCTCAGACAAAAGTTTGTCCATACATACAGCACTGTGTGTGTGTGTGTGTGTGTGTGTGTGTGTGTGTGTGTGTGTGTGTGTTTCTCATGGTCATTGAGTTCAGTTTTTGTTTGTTTGTAGATGGTGTTTACAAACATTCACCCAGATTTAGACACCTACACATAAACACACACAAACAACCCCACATACTCCAAACACACACATGATCACACTCACACAGAGGTGCACACACATACAAACACAACCCTGTTTCTCTCTTTCTCTCACACACACTCAGTCACACATAATGAAATGAATATTAATAATGGTAATTAATCTCATTAATGTCTCTGGTTTGCAGATGGCTGTCAGCTCACACTTGATCCAAACACAGCGCACAGAGAGCTGTCTCTGTCTGAGGGGAACAGGAAGGTGACAAATACAGAGAGAGAGCAGCAGCCATATCCTGATCATCCAGAGAGATTTGAGTGGAGGCCCCAGGTTTTGTGCAGAGAGAGTCTGTCTGAACGCTGCTGTTACTGGGAGGCTGAGTGGAGTGTGCCTGAGGGGGGAGGGGTTCATATAGCAGTGACATGTAAAGGAATCAGAAGGAAAGGAGGAGGTGATGACTGTAGGTTTGGATGGAATAAAAACTCCTGGAGGCTGAACTGCTCTAAACACAGTTACTATGTCAGGCACAATAATAATAAAACTGACATACCTGCCCCCCCCTCCCCCTACCGCAGAGTAGGAGTGTGTGTGTACAGAGTAGGAGTGTGTGTGGACCGTCCAGCCGGCACTCTGTCCTTCTACAGCGTCTCTGACTCTGACACACTGACCCTCCTGCACAGATTCCACACCAACTTCACTGAACACACACCCCTCTGTGCTGGATTTGGAGTGTATGACTCTAACACCTCAGTGTCCCTGTGCCAACTGGAGTAGAGTCTCTCACACACACACACACACACACACACACACACACACACACACCCCTGGGTTTAGAGTGTGTGGGTGTAACACCTCAGTGTCCATGTGCTAGCTGGAGTAGTCACACACACACACACACACTCAATACACTTTGAGACACACTCTCTCTCTCTCACGTGTGCACACACACACACACACACACTTATACACTCTCCCTGTGACACATATCCACCCCAGCTCACACACTAACCCATAAAAACATGCTGTAACCCAAATGCACACATACTCACACCTGTATGGCTACACACACACACACACACACACACACACACACACCCCCTCCAAACACTGTAAAATACATGCACACACACTCATAGTCTCAGATGTATCAACACACTCGCATCGGAACTGCTACACACAAACACACTGATACAACTGTAAACACAATAAAAAAAAAGACTGTGTTTGCAGTTGACACTTCCACCCACACATAAACACACACACTTACACTCTCTTACACACACTCACCTATACATACATACATAGACACACACACACACACACCAAAAAATGCATGTTCACTCACAAACACAAACGTACACATGCACACATAACATGCACACATGCTGACATAGATATACACTCAACCAAATTCTGTTTCATTGCTCACACACAAACAGTATTTTGTATATTTGTATATAACGTATGTGCCTGTGGAAACACACATTTGTAGATAGATACACTCGGTAGGAGTAGAGGTAGGAGAGAGACACAGTTTCAGATGTCTCCAGTTTACCTCAGTACAAGTTCAATCCTGTATATAACAATATGGCTTTTTAGCAGGTTCATTTGAAGAGCTATTGTGTAATCATGTTTTATTTTATTACAATAAAATGATATTATAAATGTTAAAGGTGTGTGTATGTAATTTTTTTGATGTAAGACATGAATATCACACACGACCCCCTGAACATAACACCAACTGTAGCACAGAGAAACAGCCCTGACTGTGCTGTGAACAAAAACAGTTTGGAGTTAGTGTGTCTCTGTGGAGCCTTAGGCCTGTACATGCTTAATGGCAGGATCAGAGGGGACTCTTTAGGGAGCTTCACTTACTGCTCAGCTCTTAGGGCTAGTGTAGTCGACTATGCCATCACTGATATGGACCCCTCCGACATTAGTGCATTCACTGTCAGACCACAGACCCCTTTTTACCACTACAGTCAAATCAATGTGCACCTGAACAGAACTGGAAAACCTAGGAATTAAAGGCATTTTTTCTTCAATCTGTAATTTAAGATAACCCCCAAAAAACTAACCAGAAAAATTGGGGCTGGTGATGGAGCTTATCCCAGCATGAATTGGGCAAGGGGCAGGGAGACACCCTGGACAGATGAGCACTTCCAAAACCCAGGCAAACACATGCAAGCTCAACACAGGGACTGCTGCCCATTGTGCCTGCCCACTGAAACTGTGAGGCCACAGTGCTAACCACTGAGCCACCATGCTGCCTGCAAATGGTACAGCTCAGTATATATTTCATAGGCTTGTGTCTCATTTGCAACCCTGAAATGCATCAATTAAACATGTTATTTAATCTAACAAACATATGTCAGTGGTGTAGTGTAATGGTTATTTTGCAGCAGGTCAAATTTAGTGATACAGGGTTTGATTCTCAGGTAGGCACTGCTGTTGTACCCTTAAGCAAGGCATGTGACCCAGATTGTTCCAATAAACATCCAGCTTTATAAACAGAAGTTTCTGTGCTTTAGGGCGCCTGCTAACACTTTTTTACCACACAGAAAACTGACAATGGTGTTAATTAAAACTTTGCATTGTTTGAGGTAGTTTACCATTGTTCTCCCAATTTTCTCAGATTGTCTTTAACTTAACCATTCTATATCAAGGAGTGTGACGGAGAAATGATTTATATATTATTCTCCGCCCCAAATATCGGTGTCGGCCGCGGTATGGGGAAATTTAAACAGTGACGCGTATATTAGGGGGGAAAAGAAACAGGAAAAAACACACCAAACTTGTTGTATGGATGGTCATTTATTTGTTGGTTTAAAAGTGCTGTTTTTGTTCGTTCAGGGTGAATATCGGTGTTTGCTGTCTGGGGGAAAAATGTACTTTTCAAATGTTACCGTTTTTAAATAGCGAACTACATATGCATTTAGCGGGTGCACACGTTATCTGTTTTGTTAGTTAGCTATGTTCACATTTCACTTTCAGCATTCATCTCTCAAACTTTCCGTAATAGATAAATCCCGGTTTACTCACTTGTGCGTTTGCGTCTGTTTCACGGAGGTGTCAAAGGAGCGCACGGGGGAAAACATGGTGGTTTAAAGGATTATGGGTAAAGTAGTTCATGTCGGTTTGTAAGGTAGGGGGAATTGTTTCAATGTTTTGTGTTATGTTATTGTATTGGTGATGGGGAAAAATATATTTGTTTAATGTATTGTTTGTATATACTTATGTTGTTTGATTAGGTAAGGAATTGATAGATTATTGTTCCTTTGTAAGTTAATTGATTTTATTTTTGGGGATGGTATGGTCGGGAGGGGGTAACTGTATTTAAGGCCCTCCTGCCCTTTATTTAAGAGAAGGCTGTGGGTGAGGCAGGACCCTGAAAGCCAAAGGAGACGTTTGGGAACTGATTGCCCAGATGTTTATTTGTAAATATTTTGTTTGGTATTAGTACTTTATTTTGTGTACAGTTTTTTTTTGATCTCTCGCTGTAATAAACCACCATTCACCCTATTTTTTCTGTGTTAGCCTCTTGTTGACCGCTGGCCATCCTCACAAGGAGACAGCAGAGTCGCCTAAATTGAAAATGCATACCGGCGACATAAAAAGTGAATTACGTCCGTTATCAGAATTTCATGTTTTCTTCTAGATTCATGTTTTTTTCTGATGCATCCAGATATCTATAAGTAGTTTGAATAACTGAATTTTTACAACGTTAATAACTTACATTGATAAGGCAGAATGGAAAATGACAAATTTATGCTCCACAAGCATATATTTACAGGAATCGGAAAGGTATTACAGAATGACTATATGGAGAGCTGAGGGTAAAAAGACTGAAGAAGCATTTGATAGCAGCTGTAACTCTACTGAGAGTGAATAATTGGATGTGTTACTTAAGTTTTTTTTTTATTTCATTTGGGCTATTTATAAAAAAATATAATGCAGATAATACACATGAATAAAAACATAAATGTTTCTTAGTGACTAATATAGAAAGTAGTAACATAATGAACATTACTATATAACTACGATATAAAATTATATCAATTTATGATGAAATACTACTTAAATCTCATAACTTATATTTTTACAAAACCAATAAAAATTCATTCAGGGAAATTACATTTGAATCATTACATTACATTACATTACAGGCATTTGGCAGATGCTCTTATCCAGAGCGACTTACAACACAAAGTGCATACTTTGTATAATTAATTTTTTCCTGTGCAGTTCCCATAGATGAAAACCTCAAGATCTAATGCTAATGCAAAAATTAATGAATGGTCATATTCTTGATCAAATGTACAGGCTAATAATTCTTGGGAAACCAGGAAACATGTTTTTTCCTTTTTTTTCAAATATTGCTGTTTTGTAAACCTTGTTTGTCTTTGATGCTCTGCTGCTTTTCCCTCCTCCTGTCACCTGTCATCCCCAATTTTTTTAGTCTCCAGCCACCACTGATTTATATTTAGTGTATTTGTCTGTGAAACCGCTCAGTCTACAGCAGTTCCATTCAAACTGTCACACAAGCTGCCTTTATATACAGTGACCACAGGAGGGACACAGAGCACCACTATTGCACCTCATGTAATAAAGTATTGATAGGGAAAGAATAAATAACTGGTCCCATACCATGAGTCAAAACACAAGGTTTCTAGGTGTAAAAACTTTTTGTGTAATTTAACCTGCTCAAAGGCCAATGGTACATATAGAGATGAGTTAGAGGAGGGGTGTATGTGCTGTTTAACAGAGGTACATGTGAGAAAAAGAATAAGATAGGAAAATGTGAATGATGTTGGATTCACTCTCCATGCCCTGCCCTAGGAGAGATGGTCACCCACTAGTCAGCATGCTGCATAAGGCCAAGGCGTTACTGCATTGGATCAGGTTGAAATCAGGCCTGGGCCCTTTGCTGCATGTCCTCCCCTCTCTCTTCCCTGCATTTCCTGTCTGCCTCTCTACTGTAACTGTCAAATAAAGGGGAAAAATCCCCAAAAAATATTTAAACAAAAAAAAAAAAACTTAAAAGACCAGCATAGCTCAGGGATTCCTGCCCACTTCAGTGGCAGTAGAGATTATTATGGGACTGTCTTCACTCTGAACATCAGTGGAGTACAGGCTGAAGATGCAGGAGATTACTACTGTCAGAGTTACCACAGTGGTGGTGCGTTCACACAGTGATGGAGAGCTGTACAAAAACCTCCCTCAGACTGCACAGAGACTGCACTGCTGCAGCTGGAACCTACTGCAGGTGCTGAGGGGGGAGGCACTGACCCGGGACACTGAGGGGTTCTGCTCCAGCACACTGAGCTTCAATGGTTCAGTTATAACTCTCTCACACTCTGTATACTGACACAGTTGTAGTTCCATTGGTTCACTGAACTCCAGAAATAACACTCATATATTGACATTGAATTCAATTGTCAGAATATCCAAAACACTTAATGACAGCTGGGGGAAATTCAAATGGCAGTGTTAAAAACATTCTAAAAATTCTGAACTGTCCAGATGAATGAGTCTCAGTTAATGAAAAGTATTTTTTATGATAAATGCTTTGACTGTAAAGCAGTTGTATGTAATATGTTCCAGGATATAGTAGCAGTGTTCACCAGGCAGGACAGTCCAGAGCACTCTACCTGTCTACCTGTTCTCCACGTTAACTTCCCAATGGTGAAACGAACTCCCTGTCCGACTACGGACTGTTACTGAATCATTACACTCCTTCTGCCGTGGTCCTGAAAACCCACCTCTTCAGACAATATCTGGCCTAAACATCCTATCCTCATTCAGGACTTGTACACCTATTTTGTAATATATATAATTATGTGTTTGCATGTGTTGTATATGTTAATAAATATATGCATTATTACAATGTAAATGTATTAGTATTAAGATTATATTCATGTATTGTTTATTACTTTATTAATTGTGTGTTACTAATATAATAATTTTATGATTGTATATATTTTACTTGGCTATGTACCATTCTTCGTGGCCATTCTCCTATGACAGATTTAATTAATAGACTTGCTGTAGTATTATTGATAGATGCACTTTTCGATTTGTTGATGACTGTATCCAATCCTTGTATGTCGCTTTGGATAAAAGCGTCTGCCAAATGAATTCATGCAAATGTAAATGTACTCTCCCCACACGTCACACAAGCTACCATTACACACATTGACCACAGGAGGGAGACAGAGCTGATCTGTTGCTCATGATACAAGTACATCATAACAGAGGAGACCTGAAACTGCTGAGACACGCGATCTGAAATATACTGTGATACCCTGTGATGTACTGTGTGATACATGGAAACTAATTATTTAAAATAATGATTAACTATGATAATCAATCATAAAAGCAACAAATGGGAAATCACAGATTTGTTAAAAATACAGTTTTATTCCTTACAAAAGAAATGTATATCCCAAAAGAAAGTCTTCCTGTTGCAAGAAAATTCAATATGAGCAAAGGCATTCCTATTCACAAAAACTTCACACAAAATGGTATAGGAGAAAATAGTATTTGTTTTCCTCACAGACAGGGCAGATACTGGTGTCACAGAAGTTTTACCTTTCTCACTGGGACATAGGGATATTCAAATGAAAATAAAAGACAGATAGTCATATATGCTATCTGTCAAGTCTAAAGAGTAATTTACTGTCACTTTTTTCCTTATGCTTACTGATAGTTTGGTGATTTAATCAAAGCAAACACCATGTCGGTTGTATATGTTAACTGGGTTAAATTCATTCATGTGAACATGGATGAAGTTTTCATGGATAAAGATAAAGATATATATATATATATATATATATATATATATATATATATATATATATATATATATATATATATATATATACATACATACACATACATCTCAACATTGACGATTTTTCTCCGAGAAATGTAATAACATATGCAATTATTTGAGGGGTGTTGGAGAGGAGAAAACACAAGTGTAGGGAAGAAACGCTGAGTTGGACAAAATGAGTCTACACGATTGTCATATGTTTAACGCCACCCTCTGCGCCTGTCGCTGCTCATATAAACCGGCCTTTCTGAGTGTGAGTGTACGAGAGAAAGCGAACGACAGCATGTCTGAGGAAGCACCGGTCCGACAAAGCCGCCCCGGCTAAGGCACCCAAGAAGAAAGCGGCAAATGCCAAGAAAATAGGACCCATCGTCGGAGAACTGGTTGTAAAGGCTGTGGATAGCTCCAAGGAAAGGAGCGGAGTGTCCCTGGCTGCTTTGAAGAAAGCTCTGAAAGCCGGTGGCTACGATGTGGAGAAAAACAATTCCCGTGTAAAATTGGCAATCAGGAGTCTGGTGGAGAAGGGGACACTGATCCAGATGCAGCCAAGAAGAAATCCGCCAAGAAGGCAGCTGCTAAGGTGAAGAAGCCGGCCCCGAAGAAGCCCGCTGCTGCTAAGAAGCCGAAGAAGGCTGCAGCAAAGAAACCAGCAGCAAAGAAGTCTAAGAAACCCGCCACACCGAAGAAGGCGGTGAAAAGTCCAAGAAGCGGAAATCGGCTAAGAAAAATGCATCACCAGCTAAGAAGAAGCCGGCAGCAGCTAAGAAGGTCGCCAAGGGTCCTAAAAAAGCCAAGGCACCCAGGCCAAGGGCCGCCAAGCCCAAGAAAGCAGCTCCCAAGAAGTGAACACACAGACCTTGATTTCATTTTTTCAGCGAACAAAGGCTCTATTCAGAGCCACCTAAAATTACTTAAAAAGGGAAAAGTCAAGCCATACATTTCAGTGTTCCTCAGAAGACTGATGCACAGCCTTATCTGGGGAAAATTAGAATTGTATAAATGTTCCTGTCCATAGCATTTAAATGACTGCCTGCTAGTTTTGCCCGAAATCAAATAGGTTCACAACTGAGCTTGTCGCCGCCACAGAGCCAGCAAAGAAATGTATCAATTCATTGAAGCTGACTGCTTTTTTTCGGTTTGCCAGCCCAAATTCTAGGACTAAACATGGCTCTTACGAGGGCCTTTGTAATATGTTTAATACATTTGTTAAGCAGAGCCAACTAGCTGCGTTCTTTCCTTACCCACATCGACTTCTCTGGTTGTCACTGAAAAAGAAAACTGAATTCTCAAATCACCTTATGTAATTAAGACAGCCTAAATCAAACTGCCAATCAAATCAAATTGGCAATCATTCATAAAAGTATACGCCACGAAATATATATAAACTTTTTGAAAGCACCCAAGTAATGAAAACATTAAACGTGTTACCATCCCTACAGATATTTTCTAGAGTTTTTTGTCCGCTGTTCAGTATAGTACGTTCAGTGTAGTGAATATAAAGTTAAAATGATGCTTTAACCACAATATACTGTTTTCAGTACTGTAACGCAGGTATAGAGAAAAGTGGCAACGAAAGTGTTCATTCTTGGTGAGATAGTTTTACGATATCAAAGCCACAAGATGGCAAATTACAATAAATCCGCCAAAAGTTTTCCACTAATCGGATTGGAGGAAAATCACTTCAAACGACAACCAATGACTGAAGAGCTTGTTGCTATAACTCAGGCGCGCGACTGTATATTGCATTCTTATAACTTGCGCGAGTACAAAGAAAATGAGTGGAAGAGGCAAAACCGGTGGGAAGGCTAGAGCCAAAGCAAAGACTCGCTCCTCCAGGGCTGGATTACAGTTCCCTGTGGGTAGAGTTCACAGGCTCCTGCGCAAAGGTAATTATGCCGAGCGTGTCGGTGCCGGAGCTCCAGTGTACCTGGCCGCAGTGCTCGAGTACCTGACGGCTGAGATCCTGGAGTTGGCTGGTAATGCCGCCCGTGATAACAAGAAGACTCGAATTATTCCTCGTCACTTACAGCTAGCGGTGCGAAATGATGAAGAGTTGAACAAACTCCTGGGAGGCGTTACCATCGCCCAGGGTGGAGTGCTGCCCAACATCCAGGCCGTGCTGCTCCCCAAGAAGACCGAGAAAGTCGCGAAGGCGAAGTAACTCCTTAAATCAATACAGATTGATCCCGTATTAAAAGGCTCTTTTAAGAGCCACCCAAAACTCTGAAAGGCATAGGAAATCCATTTTAATGAGAAATGTATTTGGTGTACTACCAATGGAAAAGAGTCGAGTGACTCCACACCTACTCCATGACTTCTGAAGTGGAACAACTTGACGGGAAACCACATTGAACCAAGCAAATGATCAGTCGTACACGCTATTGTATTAATCTGTATTGTAAAACATTTTGCTTAAATCTGATTCTATGTCCACAGTGTTTGTGTTTTACTAAGCAAATCACAAGTGTTTCAGGGGTACTACATTTCCAAAAGATACAATTTAAAATGATTTTTAATTAAACTGAAGGCAAGGAAAGAATGTTGCGATAGCTGAGGAAACTAACATATCGTGTTTTGATTTTACATTGTGCAGTTTTCGCATTCTGTGACTCCTTGTTAAAGCAACCAATAAAGCAAAACAACCAGGAAACTGCCGTCTATGAAACGCTGTCAAGCAAAGTAAAAAAAAAAAGGTTTGAATTCTATTTGAATAAAGGGCGGGCAAATGAGAAGTTTGTATCTTAGGCGCCGGATGAAACTAGCCAATGGCCATAGGGAAAAGAGACTTAAATCTGCCCAATAGGAGATCCGTAAAAGCTTAGCCAATCAGCTAAGGGCGGGCAAATGAGAAGTTTGTATCTTGGGCGCCTGATGAAACTAGCCAATGGCCATAGGGAAAAGAGACTTAAATCTGCCCAATAGGAGATCCGTAAAAGCTTAGCCAATCAGCATCTGACATTAAGCTTTTAAAAACTAGTGCCTCTCTCACTCGAAATTATTCTTTTTTCTTATGAAAGTGTTTTGGGCGTAATGGCAAGAACTAAACAGACAGCCCGTAAATCCACTGGTGGGAAAGCCCCCAGGAAGCAGCTCGCCACAAAGGCTGCTCGTAAGAGCGCGCCAGCCACCGGTGGAGTGAAGAAGCCACATCGTTACAGGCCCGGCACCGTAGCTCTGCGTGAAATCCGCCGCTATCAGAAGTCCACTGAGCTCCTGATTCGCAAACTGCCTTTCCAGCGCTTGGTGAGGGAGATCGCCCAGGACTTCAAGACTGATCTTCGCTTCCAGAGCTCTGCCGTCATGGCTCTGCAGGAGGCCAGTGAGGCTTATCTTGTTGGTCTGTTCGAGGACACGAACCTGTGTGCCATCCACGCCAAGAGGGTTACAATCATGCCCAAGGATATCCAGCTGGCTCGCCGCATCCGTGGAGAGCGTGCTTAAGGTCACTTCCAAACTCTTCAAAAATATAAAGGCTCTTTTAAGAGCCACCACAATATCTAACCGAAAAGCAAACTTCTCCCTCGCTTTCAAGGTTTCATAAATGGTGATTCCGCTCAAATGGTCATCCCATGTAAAGCTTGTCCTGTATTTGAGTATATTTGGCGTGTGGACACGTCATGCAGTTTCAGTTGCCTGACTCTGGGGGAAAGTTGTGCAAGGCCGTACAGTAATGGTCAAAGAGAAGTTGTCTAAGAGGCGAAGGCAGCCATCCAAAATTGAAAAGGCCCCTCCTAAGAATGATTGACCAGCCTGTTAGAATTATAGACTCGTGCCATCAGACGACAGACCATAACAAAACGTATAGCGCTAGAGCCACATCTTTTTCTGTCCAATAGAGATTGTAGCCAGGATGTTTTCACCTCGCTGCTTTTTCAACCCATTTCCTTTTGTATTTAGAAGAGCTAGGTAATATTGTACTGTAAGGCAGAAGGGAAAGCAATGTTTTTCAACTAAATTCCTGAGTGAATATTGAGTTAGCTATATATTGTTATATAGATATAATACTATTAAACACTATCATAGTGTTATTTGTGACTTCTCCGGTCTTTTTTCATCGGTAGTGTGCAGGTATACGATCTTTCATTATCAAAAGACGACACTTCTGTGGACAGACCTGACTCAGGTTAGTGAACACATAAGCGTGAAGCCTGCTAATTGGTACATCTTTTGCTGTAAATTCTAGTGACCCGTGATTGATTTATTCATTGATGAACACATTAATTACTACGTTACACTGAAATGAGTCATTAAGTTTCTTTATCCACCAGCTCATTGTGTTTTGGACACGTCACAGACACGTCATTTAAGCCCACCTACTCGGAGAGGTCGGAGAAATATTTAGCGGGAACTATTTTCCTGTTCGCTAGGCTTCAATCAGGTCGTCTTTGAGTGAACATATTGCGCGCTCAGCGCAGAAGAGAATATTTAAAATTTTTATTCTCTATCGCAAGAAATGTCTGGAAGAGGCAAGGGAGGGAAAGGTCTAGGAAAAGGAGGCGCTAAGCGTCACCGAAAAGTCCTTCGCGATAACATCCAGGGCATTACGAAGCCTGCTATTCGCCGCTTGGCCCGTCGTGGTGGTGTAAAGCGTATTTCTGGTCTTATTTATGAAGAGACCCGTGGCGTGCTGAAAGTGTTCTTGGAGAACGTCATCCGCGATGCTGTGACCTACACTGAGCACGCTAAGAGGAAGACTGTTACAGCCATGGATGTGGTGTACGCTCTGAAGCGACAGGGTCGTACTTTGTACGGCTTTGGCGGGTGAACTACAGGCTCGAATCCCCATTCGCGACATTTAATAAAAGGCTCTTTTAAGAGCCACACACCTTCCTGAAAAGCAATTTTCATCCATTTTTTTTCTTATCTGGGCATGAAAGGTAAACCACCCGATTCCTTTTTCTAAAACCCATTTCTTTAACACTTCGCAGAATTAATATGCTAATTTTTATATGGCCACGTGGCAAGTCCCAATGTGTTGAAAACCATGCATTCCTGGTCGTGATCTAGTCTATTGCTTACATTTTTGCATTTCGGTCCTATAGTTCTGTTGTAGATCATGTAAGATTACGTCTTTCTGATAACCAGATCAATCATCCGTGAAACGAACGTTTGCTGTACATAGTAGTGAAATTTTCCTTTGTCCGTCAGGGACTAAAGCAATATATCGTAAACCCTTGTTCAATGTGTCAAGACATAGAACCGACGAAGGAAAATTCTCCATTCTACTGGAAAGGTCGCTGAAGTGGAATCTCGTGCATTATGCTCATGTGGTGACTATGTTGTAACCCTGGATGGTGGGGTTAAAGACACAAAACTATTTAATGTACCCGTAGGCAGTCAATGTAATTGCAGTACCCAATGCAGGCGCGGAAGTAAACTCATGTTTTTGAGCTATGTATGGAAAATTTAACTCGGAACGTTGCTGTTTTCCAAACATCTTACGGCGCTACTAAGGCATCAAAAGATTAAGTTTTCTTTCGGAGGAATAGTTATGGAAATTATGGCATTCATGCAAAGGTAAACTGAAATGTAGCTTACACGTGTTCAACTATTTTCCTTATCTGTTTCAGTGTTTTTAATTATATTGTGCAGCTTTATTACCCAGAGAGCTTTGAAAACAGATGATCTCAAAGTGACTTGCCTTATTACATAAGTAACATAGATTCTTCTTGCAGTGAAGACTGTTTGCAGAAATGTATTGTTACATGGTGTGATTAAGAAGTAATGCCGCTCTGTAAATGCTCGGAAACTCCAACTCGGAATGTGGTATTAGTTTACTGGCTCATAGCATGAAAACTTTCAAGAGCAAGTCAAAGATGGGTTCAGTATAGCACTGACTACTCATGTTGTATGTGTGTTGTATATAATATGAATGAAAGAATGGAAAGCAATATACAGGCAAGCAGAAAAGAGTACGAAGCAGGCTGCATTCCAAAACTTTTTCTTGTCTCCTCCTTTTCTCCCCTCCTTTCCTACCCCGGAAATATGCCGGAAATATGTGGAGGAAAGGAGGAGACGAATTTGAGCATTGGAATGCAGCCACAGTTACTGTTTGCATTCTTTCGGTTCGCACCAGTCTCATGATAGAAACGTCAGTAGCACACACGCTTGCTGTGAATTATTCAGATAATTACCTGCTCAGTTCAAAATATGGAATTAATCGGACATTACGCGAACTTTGTACATAGGAGCTGGCAGGATAAAATCAGTTTTATGTCCAGGCCTCCTGATTTAAAAAAAAAAAAAAAAAAAAAACAAAAAAAAATGCATTAGGGTCAATTTGCTAATTCAACAACAGCTAGCCTATGTTTTTTGCTTAGTTGCACACGGACAGATTTATTTTCGACTGAATGCACATTGTTGTTGAACACAGAGAACAAGTAAGTCCGCAAATTAATGCAACACTATCTCAGTTTAAATTTGAAACATGGGCTCACTTTGGATTTTACAAAGTAAGTAGTCAACTGGATATGAGCGCAGTATGTGTGTAACCATTCTCGGTTTTAAACTGAAACTGCAGTTCATAAGGGTCCTGGTTCACAGGTCATACAGCATGAACTGGTTTTATTATTTATTCATTTATTTATTGTTTTGTTGTTGTTGTCAAAACCGATGGAATTGTGTTCAAGTCCATTTTAAAATTTAAAGTGCAAAGTGCAATTACTGTACTTTATTAACAACAATGCAAAAAGTCACTACAAGTCTTTTCATACATTTATTTTGACACAATGAAGGTTTAGCTAATTTCCCTTTGTTTTTCTTTTGAATTCTTTAGTCTCCCACAAATAATTTAGTTTCAGCAGACATGTGACCAAGCTTTCAAAAATGCCTCCAATGTGTGTAATTCAATCAAATCCATCCCTCATTTCAAATAAAGCATTCATCTAGCTGTGTACTAATCCGAGGATGCCAAATATAGGCTTTTGCTGACAGGGTATAGCTTAACAGGGAACATCATCCTTCTTGACATTAAACTGTGAGTAAGGCAGTTAACAAGTTGACATGACTCTGGGATTAAACTTGCAGTTGAAACTGAACACATGCAGAGATCTCCAGGACCAAATTGGAGAACCACAAAGCTAGATAAGTGTATTAAATTCCATTTCTTATCCACAGCATGGACAGCCAACTATGATGTCACAGTAGGCCACTGTTATGTGGTTAAGTGCAGGCAGAGCCATGTAGAGAGAGTCGTGTGAACAGAAATCCAAAATGGTCACATGATTTATGTAGACTTCAGATAGTTCCAGGAAGTTCTTGGTGGGCAATTTGAACGTGTTAATACAGAGACAGAACTGCAGTTTTTGGTCATTAGTAGTCAATAAATGCATTTTTTTCAGTATTTATAAATCACACCGACATGTGTATGTAGTTACATCAATATGTTCTTAAAAAAAGTCAAATTCAGTACTGTTTGAGGATTAATTTGAACAGCTAACGTTGCCTGTCTTGTTGACGTATTTTAGGTTAACGTCAATACTTTGTCTATTCTTGGCATCTCGTTAAGGTGACTATCAATGATTGTCATGAATTCATTAAATAAATCTCTAATAAACTCAGAAACATGAACAGAATGTCAAGCAGTTTGTCTGCCCCTTCCTCCGTGTTGTCCTTACATATAGTCTCCACCATATTGTTCTGTGCTGCATGGGGATGCTCCAATTGCTCGGAAAAAGTATGAATGTACGGTTTCCCAACTGACAGGGAGAAGAGAAAAAATGGTTGGCTCAAGTCAGCAGGAGCAATCTTACTATCACTAAAGATTACAACAAACAATATTTGAGGAAATCATATTCAAACACTGCATGTGCACTTTTTCCACAAACAAAGACCACACCATTGGGAAGCTTAATGTTTGGTTTATTAGAAAGAAGGAACAGAGAAAGGCCCGCAAAACCCAGGGAGATGAGATTCAGGGTGCAGGTTGCCATCAATCCAAAATCAACTGAGCTGCAACTTGACAGAGACAGGTAATAGTCAACAGAATCACAAAGTCAAAAAGCACTCAACCCATAAATTGTTTTTGTTTGAGTCTCAGATACGCACTATAAATCCATATCTATAGCGATATATCACAAATATAGCGGTCTTCCTTATTGTGTCACATTACCTCGTCGTCCAAAATGGAGATCCTCATTTCACCACCTCCAACCACCACTGTACAATCACATGCCACTGTTATATTTAACGAATATTTAATTCCCCCTACCCCGCAAAAAAAAAAGTTGACAAAAAACGTACAATCACGTTTAGAAGCCTTTTCTCGAATTCCACAACGTCAGATGAAATAGCATTAAGAGAACGGAAATGTTGTGCTTCAGTATCTTCGTTTAATCTGTTACTTTTCCCTAAATCTACTAATTTAGCGGGGGATAATCCACGAACATGCTTTAATGCACATGCTGATTACATTCATATGTGCTGATAATATACAATCGTATTCTTTAAACTTCGTACCCTTTAGAAGTGCATCACAAACGGTCTACTCTGCTGCAACTCTATTGCGCTGCTAGTATTTGCTGCCAACTTCCGGGAACTACTGAGTGGCTACATGATCCACCATTGCTGTAAAAAAATGGTCCATCGGAGTGAACGGAGTTGACGCGACTCTCTACATGGCTTTGAGCGTAGGACGAGAATCTGCTATTGTAACGCACATAACCAGTTACATGCGGTACAATAAAAGTTTACGTCGAAACATTCGTGCTACTTGCTTACATTCAGACGGATACTTTTTGCTTTTACGAGAAAGTGGGTGGTCCTTAAAAGGACCTTTAGCTTGGAATGTTGTTATAGCACATTACTTGGAGCTAGTGTACTTGGTCACGGCCTTGGTACCCTCAGACACGGCGTGCTTGGCCAGCTCTCCAGGCAGCAGAAGGCGCACAGCAGTCTGGATCTCCCTGGAGGTGATCGTTGACCGCTTGTTGTAATGAGCCAAGCGGGAAGACTCACCGGCGATGCGCTCGAAAATGTCATTGACGAAGGAATTCATAATGCCCATAGCTTTGGAGGAGATACCGGTATCAGGGTGCACTTGTTTCAAAACCTTGTACACATAGATAGCGTAGCTCTCCTTCCTGGACTTTCTGCGCTTCTTACCACCCTTCCCGGCAGTCTTGGTCACGGCTTTCTTGGAGCCTTTCTTGGGCGCGGACTTTGCTGGTTCTGGCATATTGCTTGTTCGGCGACAAACTCGTATGAAGTGGCAACAGGACCCTTTCTGCGATATATTTGGGTGCTATGCAAATTTACATAGCTTTCGCCATATCCTCATAAACAGATTCTCATTGGAAGCTGCTACCGCTACAAACGATTTTCAAATTCTATTGGTGGAGTTTTACATGCGCGCCGAAACCATAAACCAACCGAAAGTCCTCTTTTGAACAAAGGGAATTGCCCGCGCAGCTTTAGTTCTTGATCAGATCATTTAAAACACAAGATACATTTCAGAAAAACACCAACACTTTGATTACAGGGTATTTAGCCACGGCAGTCACGTTAAGGTCTCAAACTTTTTGCAATGAGCCAGCACATTATTGTCTAGCCTACAACATTGGACCTAACTGCAAGCAAAACAGAACGCATTCAAATCTTTCAACTCCATACTATAACGTCCTTAATTCATGCAAAAAAAAAAAAAAATACATGCAGACGCCTTTGATGCCTTAACAGTGCCTTATGCCTAGCATGTATTTAACGTCCCCTCAAGAGTTCATAGATTATGTTGTTCTTCATTCCGTGCATCACATTGAAGTGCTTAAATGTACTGTTGGTGTACTGTGATTTAAGAGTTGGACTCCCGCCTTTGTGGAGTAAATTTGGGCATTAAGGGGATAGCGTAAGTCAGTTTTCAGCTACAGAGCTTTCGTTAAATTCCTACAAACCGATTACAAGGAAATACTGCTTTTAAATAGGAAAAAGGTGGATGGCTCTTAAAAGAGCCTTTTGCAATGTGATAAGCGGAGTTTCTTGAAGTTTTCGATTACCCGCCGAATCCATACAGAGTGCGGCCCTGGCGCTTCAAAGCATACACTACATCCATGGCAGTGACGGTCTTTCTCTTGGCGTGTTCAGTGTAGGTGACAGCGTCACGGATGACATTCTCCAGAAACACTTTCAGAACCCCGCGAGTCTCCTCATAAATCAGACCAGAAATACGCTTTACACCACCACGACGGGCCAAGCGACGAATAGCTGGCTTGGTAATACCCTGGATATTGTCACGCAAAACTTTGCGGTGACGCTTGGCGCCTCCTTTCCCAAGTCCTTTACCACCCTTACCTCTTCCAGACATCTTTACGCAGAGCTTGTCAGTCAATGTTTCTCGTTCTTCAGCCGAGAATCTTATGTTATGTAAGACGACCTGATTGAAACCTCCTGAGCAAGGAAGGCGCCTCACGGTAAGCACGCCTCAGGCCTCTGAGTGGAGCTTTTCACCTATGTCTAAAACATCCAAATAACAATAAACATCTGGACAAAACTAGAAGTATTTCTAGTTTTACTTAATCAGCATAATAATTAATCGTTGTCTCCAGTATAAAATAAAGGCAAAAGAAAACATTCGATTTGATAGGCGTCATGTATAGCTATCCAATCGTGCAGAAACCCCAGATGAACGATCATGACATGTTACAAAGACACACAAAGTTCAGAACAATTTAAATGATTTAATAATAATATACTTTATTTATAGAGCAACTTTCATACATAAATTGCAGCTCAAAGTGGTCCACAGGAAAAAAGTATAAAAATAGAACACTAAAAGAGTTGAAAACAACATATTAACAAGAGACGTAACAATACATTTAAAAAAAACCTAAAAACCAAAAAACATCAGATAAAAAAGAGCAAAAATAAAAATACAATTTAAAAGTTATAGGACCAAGGTAAATGACAGTAAAATAGATAATAAGACATATAAGTAAGAAATGAAAGATCTACATAAAACCAACATCAGGTGTGGCATGCCTTTCACGAACATGACTTCGTGAAATTCTTCTTGGAGTTGTTTGCGGATGGTGCCTGACTGATATTTAAAGGTAGGTTGTTCCAGATTTTGGGGGCATAAAAGCAGAAAGCTGCTTTGCCATATTTTTTTAGGTTTGTTTGTGGGATATTAATCATGCCAGCCTTAGAGGATTTTAGAGTCAGTAGGAACATACCATGGCAGGCAACCAGCAATGTATAAAGATGCCTTATTATTACATGTTTAATATCCCAGCAGTAAAATTTTAAAATCGATCCCAAAAGAAATATTTAACCAATGTAGCAAGGCAGGCGTATGGTTAATATGCTCTCTCTTCCATGTTTCCTTGCCTCCATAAGCACTCTGGCTGTTACATTTTGTACCAGTTGAAGTGTGTTCACTGTACTTTTTGTAAATCCAGTGAATAAGGCATTGCAGTTGTCTAAACTTGAAAAAAAAATGAAAGCCTGAGTCAAATTCTTGGCATCAATTTGTCTTCATAAAGTCTGATATTATAATTCATCCATGTTTTGATGCTAGCTACACAATTCATTATATGATGAAATGAACACATGATGTGGGTTCAGGTGTTGATAGTCCAAAGCGCGATATACCTGATCTACCTCTCGCAAATTTTATTTCCGAAAAATAGAGCAAACTCTTCTGGAAATTTAATCGTCCAAAAAGGAGGTTGTTTCTCCCTGTCGGAGAATACCTCTGGCGGAACGGAGCTTCGGCTAATTATCACAGGTCTCCCGCGTGACAAGCGGATACATTCACGGTGTTAACAAGGAGAAATAAAAAACTGCAGTGAGAGAACTCCTCCATATACAAACGTGCATCTGCCGAAATAGCTCAGTTGGGAGAGCGTTAGACTGAAGATCTAAAGGTCCCTGGTTCGATCCCGGGTTTCGGCAGCAATGTGGCATTTAATGTTTTGATGTGATGCCAGCCGAACCTTCAAACAATGCTCTTCACAACTGACCAGAAAATTATTAAGTAGTTTGTGAGCTACCGGCACCCCAGGAGCACTCCACCCTCCCCCAGTCTGAGGATGCCTCGATTATCTCTGTTAACTGCTGCACTTTACTCATTCTAGGTAGGTTTTTGTTTTTAATTCCATGTGTAAATGCAGCATTTTCCTTCCTCAACACTCTGGAATAGTTTATCCATTAATATTACACTCTCACTTTTGAAGACCATTTTTATTTCATTCACTTCCCCCGATTTCAACTGATTTTGCATTTCATGAATCTGTCATTATCCAGTTGGATCACATTCTACCTTTTCTTAAGACTGGCCGAGACTGTAGGCTTTCATTCTTGTTGCACTTGCGTACACTGATTTTGAACAATAGTATATAAAATGAATAAAAAGAAAGTTCTTGCTCTTTGGAGAGGAGTGGGTAGCTCTTAAAAGAGCTTTTGTGTTTTTGGTTGTGAAAGAGCTGAATTATTTTCCCTTAACGGCCTTCTCGGTTTTCTTGGGGAGCAGAACAGCCTGGATGTTCGGCAGCACTCCGCCCTGGGCAATGGTGACTCCTCCCAGGAGCTTGTTCAACTCTTCGTCGTTGCGCACCGCCAGCTGCAAGTGACGGGGAATGATACGAGTCTTCTTGTTGTCACGGGCAGCGTTACCAGCCAGCTCCAGGATCTCAGCGGTTAGGTACTCGAGGACAGCGGCTAGGTACACTGGGGCTCCAGCACCAACACGTTCGGCATAGTTTCCTTTGCGCAGGAGCCTGTGAACGCGACCCACTGGAAACTGAAGTCCAGCTCTGGATGAGCGGGTCTTAGCTTTAGCCCTAGTCTTGCCACCGGTTTTGCCTCTTCCACTCATTGTCTTTGTATTAGCGAGAGTCAAAAGAATGTCGTTTACAGTCGCGCGCCTGTATTGTAGCAACAGACTATGCAGTCATTGGTTGCTGCATCATGAGGTTTTCGTCCAATCACCGCCATTAAGGAATTGGCGGTGCAGTTCCCTGTAAATAAACCATGAGAGGATGGTGTGATGTGACACGAATATTTACCAAACAAATAATTCAGCACTCATATTGAATTATGCAACTATTTTGTTGTTTTTGAACAAATATGTGCACATCTGCCGAATTTAGTCCACTCATATAGCTAGTTTGACAAATCTAAACTTTACAGTGTAATTATTTTAAAAAAGTCATATATTAGCCTACTTTTAAAAACTGAAACACACACACACGCACATGTGTGTTTGTGTATTTTAGAATCACTCTCCCCTTCTATACTTCAATAATATTCACCTTCTTTATATTCATAAAGTCATATTACAACAGGAGTGTATCTCAATTCAACCGCAAAGCCATTCATGGGCAGAACATCCTGTTCCTCTCTGTGAACTCCCCTCCCTAAGCCCGCACATGTTCATGTTTGGTGTCATTGTGATGTTCATAAAGAGCTGATCACAGGAACTGTGGGGATGCCTTGTGTTTTCCATTTGTTTGAGTTTCAATATAAGATTATGTCCTGGATACACCTTCAGGCACTCCCCCACCATATAATTAGATATGTGAGGACCAGCTTGCTCCTCTGCTTGCTCAAGTTATCTACCATCACTGCCAGAACTATCATACCTTTGGGATTTAACTTGCTTTTTGGTTTGGCTGTATTCCTCAGAAGAGACAAGCATTGGCTGAGTGATCTTCGTTCCATTCATGTGATCCTGAATTTTCCTGTTTGTTCTTGTCTCAGTGTTGTAATTATCAAATAAACATTTTAAGCTATTTCATTTGCAAGTGTATACATATTTCTAATAAAAGTTGATCCACCAGACTGCTCATTTTTATAAAGGAACTTTGCTATTTAATTAATAGTTATTACTTTTAATAGTAATTATTTAAGTTAACCAATTTTAACTTATTACCTGTTGGTTAGGTGAGGAGTTTCAGTAGCTAGTGTCACTTGTGTTCGGTATTCAGAGTGCCAGACGTTAAACGAGGGCTTTAATTATTGGAACACCCTGGATTCAGAGAATGGATTCAGAGAATCATTATTTCTCTTAAATCCTCACTTTTCCAACAGCAGATACTGGTTAAAATGCCCTACCGGCTGTTGATGAAGAGGTGGGTGGAGATGCTTTGGAAGAGAGAAAAGAACACAGGTGAATCTGCAGGAGTCATTCTTCTGCTTTGTCAAGACAATTCAGAAAAAGCATCACCTTTCATATATACGAGTGTGTGTGTGTGTGTGTGTGTGTGTGTGTGTGTGTGTGATCAAAATGTACTGCCTGTTTGGCTTGTTATAAGTATAATATAAAATAATATACATAACATGTTCGCAGCACATGTATTTGGCTCAATGAATATGTTCAGTCTGTAAATATGAGTCATGGTTTGTGAAAAAACCTTCATTTCTCCCTTTTATATTGTACGTCATACTCCATTTTTGTATTTATGGGGAAATGGGCAATAACAAAGGAGAATGAAGGTAAATCACCAAGAGCCATTCATTTATTTCTTAAAATAATTCATTCTCAGTCAGCTGATATCTGCACTCTCTGTTGTTGTCTTTCTGCTGGAGATTCACAGCCAGAGAGAGAGAGAGTCACATGGGGACATGCTTTCAATCTAGAACCCGGACCCCTTGAGTGGAGTACCTCTCTCATCCACCTAGGACAGATTAACTTTTATAGCTGAGAGCTCATTACCCTCATAGGTTTACAGGAGGCAGTGAAGAGTCACAGTGCTGCCAGCCTTAAACTCTGTCCCTAGAGAGGGTGGAGATACTGAGGAAGCAACCAGAGAGTTTATCAATGTTTGTTGCCTTCCTGAATTAAAATTTCAGACTGATTATTTCAGATTTAAGACTGATATACCTGGTGATTTTAAAAAACAGGCATTTCAGATACGAGCCACTTACATATATCTTTTAATAAGACTCTGAGGTCATAAAGGATCACTTACTGTCAAGGACAGACAGACGGACAGGAGCATCTCCTCCATGTTGTTCTGCACCTTCAAGCAGAAACTGCTGACATGTGTATGTTCAAGCATCGTTGGGCTGGACATGAATAATGTGTAGAGAGCAGTTTGATTCTATTCTCAGTTTCTCTGCTCTCTGTGTGTCTTTGATCTTCCCATGAGTCACCAGTTCAGTAACAGAAGAGTTGGGTTGTCATAGGTCCATGTAGTTGAGGAGCAGTTGGGATAAACCACTTTTGCACATGGCAGAATGGAATCTTCTCCCTCTTTATAGTACAGACCCAGTGTTATATGTGCTGAACAAACAATACTGGCACCTTGGTATTTTTGAAATGTATGTTTATGTCAATGCAGCTTAATGAAGAGACATTTTTCTTAATGTTTGTAATTCCTCAGATGCTCATGTGTATTTACCAAATACATGAACATAACTTCTTATTTTGCTCTGTCATTCAATTTTTACCTTGTATATATAATAGATAATGTAAATATTTTAATTTATTTGAATAAAAACAATGGTAAAATAATTTAAACATAAACATAATAATAATAATAATAATAATAATAATAATAATAATAATAATAATAATAATAATAATAATAATAAATTTGGGATGAATTTAATGACATTTTTAATAACACAAATAACTCTGTGCCACCTCTACAGAAGTGCGCTGTGTTATCGGTTTAATGCTGCGCTGGGTCACAGGTGCTCTGCAGTCTTTATAGAGGCAGGCTAAGTTACCTGTGTAAAAGTGTGCTGTGATGAGCAGCAGCTACAGTTGGATTCTGGACTCTCTGTCCATTCTCTTCAGCTCTCCTCTGTGTGTCTGACTGTCTCTGTGGTCCACATTTACACTGCTTTTACAGAAACATCACTTCCTTATTCTCACACATTCTGCTATCTAAAGACACAACTTCATGTACAGAAGTTTTAGAAGTTTCTTTAAATAGCAAACAACATCGCATACAGAAGTTGATCATTCATGTACAGAAGTAGAGAACTCTCAAAGAAGCTGACAAAAAGATGAATCCACAGTATTTTACTTCACTTGTGATACTTTATAGAGCAAATTTTCTGAGGAAATGGACATGGTCTGCAAGTACAACTGGTGCCATAAAAAGTAATATTCATTAATCAAAGCAACATTATCATTTATTCAAGTGGAATTCTGATTTAAGAGACATTGACATCATACACATAGAAGAGATAAATTAGCTCTTACAATATGTAAAGCTTTTTCAGCTATCTGAAATTATCTAACAGTTTGTATTGTTGTATGAATACATGCAACACACATATGTTGCAATCTATGGACATAACAATTGTAGAGAAACATGATGGCAGAATTTTTCAAACATGCTGGTATAACTGTTAACAGTTGGCAGCCACACCCCTCTCAGTTTCTCTTTTCACTCTCAAATATTTAATGGTTTGAAATACTGAAGTAGCATTTGTATATTACCTCAAACACAATCTTTGTTCTGTATTAATTCAAATATCTATGGTAATGTTATGATTGGCTTTTGGTATGTTGTGATTACTTTGACCGAGAAATAAAATTTTAAAAAAGGGGGAAGAAGAAAACAAAAGTATGAAACCAACATACTGAAAGCATACCCGCTCTTTTGTGTTTTTAAGGTTTCCCTATCCTTTTTTGTGTTGCTTTTTCGTAGTATTTGCTATACAATATGGATGGTTTAAATAATTATTGTAGCACCCTTTGTTCACAAATGCATTGGGCTCAGGCAAGAAATTAGTTAATCATTAAATTGCGCCCTTGGCATGCCGAGCGAGGTAAGTTAATCTTGCTCAATATAAGCAGTGTACACCTTGGATATATCAGTATATTGACACTGGGGTATTTTTCATTTGTTTATTCAAGCTTTGCTGTCATAAGAATGCTGCTGAGCTCTGTGTTAATTCCAATTTGCAGTTTCATTGTGTTTGTGAGACTGAGAGTGTGCCTTTTCTTTTTGGAGTTTTTACGATAATTGTAATGTTCATGGTCGACAAGACAATAAAAATAAAATGAAAGCACCCATCGACCTCTTTGCATCTACTTTATTGAGCCAAGGGACGCTTCAGCATTTATATGTTATGAGATCCATAACCCTGTATGAAAATGCAATTAGCCCCTTTGACTAACAGACACAATTGCAGAACTGCTTCAGCTCAGTGACATTTGTGGGTTTTGTCCATATTGTTCACTTAAAACAGGATGTCACAAATCTATATTTATGGGTCACACCCTATAGTAAATGAATACATCAGCCTGCCTGGCACACCAGCCTTTTATAGAGCCATGTACTCTAAAAGACCAAGGCGGCTCCTGTCTGCATACATATTTATTTGTGACCCAGGTATATGTATTTTTATATGGGTTACAAGATACAAGACAAGATGGAAGTTCTGCATATAATTTTAGTGTGGTGTTGATGATCAAGGCACTAAAGACTGGTTTTCATGTCAGTACAGCTAATCTTTACTCAGCTGAGAGAGAGAGAGAGAGAGGGAGAGGGAGAGAGAGAGAAACAGAGAGAGACATAGAGAGGGGAGGAAACAGAATAACATGTGACTCTGAAGCTTTATTTCTCAAAAAAAAAATGTTTTTTTGGGTTTCAAATACAATATGTAGCTGGGACGCTGAGAGACTACAGAGGGTGGGGTCAGGGTGGAGATGTGTGAAAACTGTGTGAAAATGGCACCTCACTCATACCAAAACACATCTCCTTCCTCATTCTGTCACAAATTGATTGTATTTTTTGCTAGTACTGTGAGTAGAGCAACCCACCTCTCATTAAATGAATCAACAATACATTGAATGAGCTCAAATTTGGTTTTATGCTTTACATATATATATATATATTAAAATTCATACATATTATACATTGAAGACAGACAGACAGACATTAAAAATTCACTATATTTTCCTGGTGTTTCAAAAGCTCCAGATAACTGTATTAATAATATAAAGCATACTTTTTAAAGCTAAATTGCTGTTCTATGGGCTAATCTGTGATTATTCACAATTAATCTAAAAATAAAAAAACATTCAAATTTCACTCCAGTAGTTTGAAATTTGCCAATATCCCGATTCAGTACCATTACTTGTTGCAAAAGGTCTAAGGCATATTGCCAAATATTTGTACAAAAAAATCATAAGTGCAAACATCTTTGTTCGTATAGTCACAGGCAATAACAGCTCTTTGTAAAACCCTTTCCTTCATATTCTGTTGAACTTCAAGTGTTTGCTTGTGGCTCATACAGAAGAGATAGATGTAAATGAACAGATTAATTTGACCTATTAAAGCCATAGCAGGGCTATGAAAAAGGCCCTGTGGTCACACTGTCAGTCCAAATCCGATTTTTTGCATTTCCGATCAGAATCGGGTCTTTCTGATTGACTTTCCGCATTATATATTGCGAGTGATCAGGGGTGCGTTTCTCAAAACCGTCGTTGTCTAACTATGGTTTTACTACCGTTGTGAGAACCGTAGATAGCAGTTTTGGTGTTTCTGAAAACCATAGTTCAAACGAACAATCAGGATTTTCTTGGTTTCTGTACGTTTTTGACAGCTATTTATTCCAGGAAATTGCACAACATTGGGTTTGAGGAATACTGATAAAGTAGCATACTGCTAGCAGTGTTGTGGCGGAGGTATGAAGAGAAATGGCACCAAAATGGTAATTCTGGATTCGACGCTTTCTAAAACATGAACGTTGTTCCACGGTGACAACGGCCACTGGAAACCCGCGCCAAAGATGTCCTCTAATTCGATTGGACGAAAACCTCGTGATACAGCAACCAATGACTGCATTGTCTGTTGCTACGCGACTGTAAACGGCATTCTTTTGACTCTCGCTAACACAAAGACAATGAGTGGAAGAGGCAAAACCGGTGGCAAGACTAGGGCTAAAGCTAAGACTCGCTCATCCAGAGCTGGACTTCAGTTTCCAGTGGGTCGCGTTCACAGGCTCCTGCGCAAAGGAAACTATGCCGAACGTGTTGGTGCTGGAGCTCCAGTGTATCTAGCCGCTGTTCTCGAGTACCTAACCGCTGAGATCCTAGAATTGGCTGGTAACGCTGCCCGTGACAACAAGAAGACTCGTATCATTCCCCGTCACTTGCAGCTGGCGGTGCGCAACGACGAAGAGTTGAACAAGCTCCTGGGAGGAGTCACCATTGCTCAGGGCGGAGTGCTGCCGAATATCCAGGCTGTTCTGCTCCCTAAAAAAACCGAGAAGGCCGTCAAGGGAAAATAATTCAGCTCTTTCCCAACCAAAAACACAAAGGCTCTTTTAAGAGCTACCCACTCCTCTGCAAAGAGCAAGAACTTTCTGTTTATTCATTTTATATAGTATTGTTCAAAATCAGTGTACGCAAGTGCAACAACGATAAAACCTACAGTCTCGACCAGTCATAAGAAAAGGTAGAATGTGATCAAATTGGATAATGACAGGTTCACGAAATACAAAATCAGTTGAAATCCGGGGAAGTGAATGAAATAAAAATGGTCTTCAGAAGTGAGAGTGTAATATTAATGGATAAACTATTCCAGAGTGTTGAGGAATGAAAATGCTGCATTTACACATGGAATTAAAAAAATGCACCTACCTAGAATGAGTAAAGTGCAGCAGTTAACAGAGATAAAGAGGTGATCGAGGCATTCTCAGACTGGGGGAGGGTGGAGTGCTCCTGGGGTGCCGGTAGCTCACTACCCACTTGTTCCTAATTTTCTGGTCAGTTGTGAAGAGCATTGTTTGAAGGTTCGGCTGGCATCACATCAAAACATCAGAGGCCACATTGCTGCCGAAACCCGGGATCGAACCAGGGACCTTTAGATCTTCAGTCTAACGCTCGCCCAACTGAGCTATTTCGGCTGATACTTGTGTCCATACAGAGAGTTCTCTCACTGCAGTGACTGTATCCGGTTGTCACGCGGGAGATCTGGGTTAATTCGCCGAAACTCCGTTCCGCCAGAGGTATTCTCCAACAGGGAGAAACAACCTCCTTCTTGGACGATTAAATATCCACAAGAGTTTGCTCTAATTTTCGGAAATAAAATTTGCGAGAGGTAGATCACGTATATCGCGTTTTGGACTATCAACACCTGAACCCACATCATGTATTCATTTAATCACATAATGAATTGTGTAGCTAGCATCAAAACTTGGATGAATTTTAATCTCAGACCTTATGAAGACAAATTGATGCCAAGAATCTGACTCACGCTTTCATTTTTTCAAGTTTAGACAACTGCAATGCCTTTACAAAAAGTACAGTGAAAAACTTCAACTGGTACAAAATGTAACAGCCAGAGGGCTTATGAAAACATGGAAGAGAGAGCATATTAACTATACGCCTGCCTTGCTACATTGGTTAAATATTTCTTTTGGGATCGATTTTAAAATTTTACTGCTGGTATATTAAACATTTAATAATAAGGCATATTTATACATTGCTGGTTGACTGCCATGGTATGTTCCTACTTACTCTAAAACCCTCTAAGGCTGGCATGATTAATATCCCACAAACAAACCTAAAAAAATATGGCAAAGCAGCTTTCTGCTTTAATGCCCCTTTAAATATCAGTCAGGCACCATCTGCAAACAACTTCAAGAAGAATTTCACGAACTCATGTTCGTGAAAGGCATGCCACACCTGATGTTGGTTTTATGTAGATCTTTCATTTCTTACTTATATATCTTATTATCTATTTTACTGTCCTTTACCTTGGTCCTATTACTTTTTAATTGTTTTTTTTATTTTTGCTCTTTTTTATCTGATGTTTTTAGGTTTTTTTATGTATTGTAACGTCTCTTGTTAATATGTTGTATTAAACTTTTTTAGTGTTCTAATTTTATACTTTTTTTCTGTAAACCACTTTCAGCTGCAATTTATGTATGAAAGTTGCTCTATAAATAAAGTATATTATTATTAAATCATTTAAATTGTTCTGAACTTTGTGTGTCTTTGTAACATGTCATGATCGTTCAGCTGATGTTTCTGCATGATTGGATAGCTATACATGACGCCTATCAAATCGAATGTTTTCTTTTGCTTTTATTTTAAACTGGAGACCACGATTAATTATTATATTGATTAAGTAATACGTAACTAATTCTAGTTTTGTCCAGATGTTTATTGTTATTTGGATGTTTGACATAGGTGAAAAGCTCCGCTCAGAGGCCTGAGGCGTGCTTACCGTGAGGCGCCTTCCTTGCTCAAAAGGTTTCAATCAGGTCGTCTTACATAACTTAAGATTCTCGGCTGAAGAACGACAAACAGTGACTGACAAGCGTTGCGTAAAGATGTCTGGAAGAGGTAAGGGTGGTAAAGGACTTGGGAAAGGAGGCGCCAAGCGGCATCGCAAAGTTTTGCGTGACAATATCCAGGGTATTACCAAGCCAGCTATTCGTCGCTTGGCTCGTCGTGGTGGTGTAAAGCGTATTTCTGGTCTGATTTATGAGGAGACTCGCGGGGTTCTGAAAGTGTTTCTGGAGAATGTCATCCGTGACGCTGTCACCTACACTGAGCACGCCAAGAGAAAGACCGTCACTGCCATGGATGTAGTGTATGCTTTGAAGCGCCAGGGCCGCACTCTGTATGGTTTCGGCGGGTAATTCAAAACTTCAAGAAACTCCGATTACCACATTGCGAAAGGCTCTTTTAAGAGCCATCCACCTTTTTCCTATTTTAAAGCAATATTTCCTTGTAATCGGTTTGTAGGAATTTAACGAAAGCTCTGTAGCTGAAAACTGAATTACGCTATCCCCTTAATGCCCAAATTTACTCCACAAAGGCGGGAGTCCAACTCTTAAATCACAGTACATTTAAGCACTTCAATGAGATGCACGGAATGAAGAACAACATAATCTATGAACTCTTGAGGGGAGTGGCACTGTTAAGGCGTCTGCATGGTTTTTTTTTTTTTTTTTTTGTATAAATGGTTAAGGACATTATAGTATAGAGTTGAAAGATTTGAATGCGTTCTGTTTTGCTTGCATTTTGGTCCAATGTTGTAGACTTGACAATGTGCTGGCTCATTGCAAAACTTTGGAAATCTTAACGTGACTGCCGTGGCTAAATACCCTGTAATCAAAGTGTTGGTGTTTTTCTGAAACGTATCTTGTGTTTTAAATGATCTGCTCAAGACTAAAGCTACGCGGGCAATTCCCTTTGTTCAAAAGAGGACTTTCGGTTGGTTTATGGTTTCGGCGCGCATGTAAAACTCCACCAATAGAATTTGAAAATCATTTGTAGAGGTAGCAGCTTCCAATGAGAATCTGTCTATGAGGATATGGGGAAAGCTATGTAAATTTGCATAGTACCCAAATGTATTGCAGAAAGGGTCCTGTTGCTACTTCATACGACTTTGTCGACGAACAAGCAATATGCCTGAACCAGCGAAGTCCGCGCCCAAGAAAGGCTCCAAGAAAGCCGTGACCAAGACTGCCGGGAAGGGTGGTAAGAAGCGCAGAAAGTCCAGGAAGGAAAGCTACGCTATCTATGTGTACAAGGTTTTGAAACAAGTGCACCCTGATACCGGTATTTCCTCCAAAGCTATGGGCATTATGAATTCCTTCGTCAATGACATTTTCGAGCGCATCGCCGGTGAGTCTTCCCGCTTGGCTCATTACAACAAGCGGTCAACGATCACCTCCAGGGAGATCCAGACTGCTGTGCGCCTTCTGCTGCCTGGAGAGCTGGCCAAGCACGCCGTGTCTGAGGGTACCAAGGCCGTGACCAAGTACACTAGCTCCAAGTAATGTGCTATAACAACATTCCAAGCTAAAGGTCCTTTTAAGGACCACCCACTTTCTCGTAAAAGCAAAAAGTATCCGTCTGAATGTAAGCAAGTAACATGAATGTTTCAATGTAAACTTTTATTGTACCGCATGTAACCGGCTATGTGCGTCACAATAGCAGATTCTCATCCTGCGCTCAAGGCCATGTAGAGAGGGTCGCGGAAACTCCGTTCACTCCGATGGACCATTTTTTACAGCAATGGTGGATCATGTGCTACTCAATAGATCCCGGAAGTTAGCAGCAAATAGAAGCAGCGCAGTAGAGTTTCAGCAGAGTAGACCGTTTGTGATGCACTTCTAAAGGGTACGAAGTTTAAAGAATCCGATTGTATATTATCAGCACATATGAATGTAATCATGTGCATTAAAGAATATTCGTGGATTATCCCCCACTAAATTAGTCGATTTAGGGGACAGTCACAGATTAAGCTAAAATACTGAAACACAACATTTCCGTTCTCTTAATGCCATTTCATCCAATGTTGTGGAATTAGAGAAAAGGGCTCCTAAACATGATATTAGGTTTTTTTTGTGGCGTAGGGCGAATTAAATATTAGTTAAATATAACATTGTGGTGTGTGATTGTAGAGTGGGGGTTGGGGGTGGTGAAATGAGGATCTCCATTTCGGACTACGAGCTAACGTCACACAATAAGGAAGAGAACCATTTCTGCGATATATCGCTATAGATATGGATTTATAGTGCATATCTGAGACTCAAACAAAAACACAACTTGTGGGTTGAGTGCTTTTGGACTTTGTGATTCTGTTGACTATTACCTGTCTTTATTATGTTTCAGCTCAGTTGATTTTGGATTGATGGCAACCTGCACCCTGAATCTCATCTCCTTGGGTTTTGCAAGCCTTTCCCTGTTCCTTCTTTTTAATAAACCAAACATTAATCTTCCCAATGGTGTGGTCTTTGTTTGTGGAAAAAGAGCACATGCAGTGTTTGAATATGATTTCCTCAAATATTGTTTGTTGTAATCTTTAGTGATAGTAAGATTGCTACTGCTGACTTGAGCCAACCATCTTTTCTCTTCTCCCCGTCAGTGGGAAAACCGTACATTCATACTTTCTCTGCGCAATTGGAGCATCCCCATGCAGCATAGAAAACAATATGGTGGAGACTATATGCAGGGACAACACGGAGGAAGGGACAGAACAAACTGCTTGACTTTTTGTTCATGTTTCTGAGTTTATTAGAGGTTTATTTAACTAATTCATGACAATCATTGATAGTCACCTTAACGAGATGCCAAGAATAGACAAAGTATTAACGTTAGCCTAAAATACGTCAACAAGGCAGGCAACGTTAGCTGTTCAAATTAATCCTCAAACAGTACCGAATTTGACTTTTTTAAGAATGCATTGATATAACTACAGACACATGTAGTCACAAATAAATTAAAATATTTACATTATCTATTCTGATATATACAAAGTGAAAATTGAATGACAGACCAAAACAAGAAGTTATGTTCATGTATTTGGTAAATACACATGAGCATCTGAGGAATTACAAACATTAAGAAATTTGTCTCTTCATTAAACTGAATAGACATAAACATACATTTCAAAAATACCAAGGTGCCAGTATTGTTTGTTCTTTCCCTAGGTGTCAGCACATATAACACTGGGTCTGTACTATAAAGAGGGAGAAGATGCCATTCTGCCATGTGCTAAAGTGGTTTATCCCAACTGCTCCTCAACCTATGACAACGCAACTCTTCTGTTACTGAACTGGTGACTCATGGGAAGATCAAAGACACACAGAGAGCAGAGAAACTGAGAATAGAATCAAACTGCTCTCTACACATTATTCATGTCCAGCCCGACGATGCTTGAACATACACATGTCAGCAGTTTCTGCTTGAAGGTGCAAAACAACATGGAGGAGATGCTCCTGTCCATCTGTCTGTCCTTAACAGTAAGAGATTCTTTATGACCTCAGAGACCCACAGTTCTGTCAGTGTCAGTCATGAGAGTCTTATTAAAAGATATATGTAAGTGGCTTCTATCTGAAATGCCTGTTTTTTAAAATCACCAGGTATATCAGTCTTCAATTTGAAATAATCAGTCTGAAATTTTAATTCAGGAGGGCAACAAACTCTCTGGTTGCTTCCTCAGTGTCTCCACCCTCTCAAGAGACAGAGTTTAAGCCTGGCAGCACTGTGACTCTTCACTGCCTCCTGTAAACCTATGAGGGTAATGAGCTCTCAGCTATAAAAGTTAATCTGTCCTGGGTGGATGAGAGAGGTACTCCACTGAAGGGGTCCAGGTTCTAGATTGAAAGCACGTCCCCATGTGACTCCACTCTGACTTTGAATCTCCAGCAGCAGGACAACAACAGAGAATGCAGATGTCAGCTGACTGGGAATTAATTATTTTAAGAAATAAACGAATGAATCTTGATAATTTACCTTCATTCTGTTTTATTGTTGCCCATTTCCCCATAAATACAAAAATGGAGTATGATGTACAATATAAAAGGGAGAAATAAAGCTTTTTTTTTTTCAAAAACCATGACTCATATTTACAGACTGAACATATTCATTTAGCCTAATACATGTGCTGGGAAAATGCTATGTATATTATTTTATATTATACTTATAACAAGCCAAACAGGCAATACATATTGATCACACACACATATGTATGTATGAAAGGAGATGCTTGTATTCTGAATTGTCTTGACCAGGCAGAAGAATGACTCCTGCAGATTCACCTGTGTTCTCCTTTACTCTCTTCCACAGCATCTCCACCCACCTCCTCATCTACAGCTGGTAAGGCATTTTAACCATGTTCTGCTGTCGGGGAAGTGAGGATTTAAGAGAAATAATGATTCTCTGAAACCAGGGTGTTCTAATAATTAAAGCCCTCATTTAATGTCCGGCACTCTGAATGCTTGTCTCTCCAGAGGAATACAGCCAAACCAAAAAGCAAGTTAAATCCCAAAAGTATGATAGTTCTGGCAGTGATGGTAGATAACTTGAGCAAGCAGAGGAGCAAGCTGGTCCTCGCATATCTAATTTTATGGTGGGGGAGTGCCTGAAGGTGTATCCAGGACATAATCTTATACTGAAACTCAAACAAATGGAAAACACAAGGCATCCCCACAGTTCCTGTGATCAGCTCTTTATGAACATCACAATGACACCAAGCATGAACATGTGCGGGCTTAGGGAGGAGAGTTCAGAGAGAGGAACAGGATGTTCTGCCAATGAATGGCTTTGCGGTTGAATTGAGATACACTCCTGTTGTAATGTGACTTTATGAATATAAAGAAGGTGAATATTATTGAAGTATAGAAGGGGAGAGTGATTCTAAAATACACAAACACACATGTGCGTGTGTGTGTGTGTGTGTTTCAGTTTGTAAAAGTAGGTTAATATATGACTTTTAAAAATAATTAACATTTGACAAACTTTGACAAAGTTTGGATTTGTCAAACTAGCTATATGAGTGGACTAAATTCTGAAATTTTGTTAAAAAACAACAAAATAGTTGCATAATTCAATATGAGTGCTGAATTATTTCTTTGGTAAATATTCGTGGCATGAGTGGAATAAACCACGACTGGCGGTGCAGGTCTACATGGAAATAAACCACTTTAGGGTGCTTAACCCTTGGCTGCGCCGTGGGGCCGCATCACACCACCTTCTCATGGTTTATTTACAGGGAACTGCACCGCCAATTCCTTACGTACGTATTGCTTGATACGTTTGTGAAGGAGGAAAGAAGTGTCAGCTGACAACGTATATTATATCATTCCTCAATGGGTGCCATACAGAAAGGACCCAAGTAGAGATACAAAAAAGCAAATGCTTTCTGTGCGTTTTTGACTGCTATTTACTCCAGGAAATAGCACATCATTGAATTTGAGGGATAGTGATAAGGTAGTATACTGCTAGCAGTGTTGTGGCGGAGGCATCAAGAGAAATGGCACCAAAAATGGTAATTCTTAATTCGATACTTTCTAAAACATAAAAGTTGTTGAAAGACGACAACGGCCACTGGAAACCCGCGCCAAAGATGTCCTCTAATTTGATTGGACGAAAACCTCCTGATGCAGCAACCAATGGCTGCATAGTCTGTTGCTACAATACAGGCGCGCGACTGTGAACTGCATTCATTTAACTCTCGCTAATACAAAGACAATGAGTGGAAGAGGCAAAACCGGTGGTAAGACTAGGGCTAAAGCTAAGACCCGCTCATCCAGAGCTGGACTTCAGTTTCCAGTGGGTCGCGTTCACAGGCTCCTGCGCAAAGGAAACTATGCCGAGCGTGTTGGTGCTGGAGCCCCAGTGTACCTAGCCGCTGTCCTCGAGTACCTAACCGCTGAGATCCTGGAGTTGGCTGGTAACGCTGCCCGTGACAACAAGAAGACTCGTATCATTCCCCGTCATTTGCAGCTGGCGGTGCGCAACGACGAAGAGTTGAACAAGCTCCTGGGAGGAGTCACCATTGCCCAGGGCGGAGTGCTGCCGAACATCCAGGCTGTTCTGCTCCCCAAGAAAACTGAGAAGGCTGTCAAGGGAAAGTAATTCAGCTTTCACAACCAAAAACACAAAGGCTCTTTTAAGAGCTACCCACTCCTCTGCAAAGAGCAAGAACTTTCTTTTTATTCATTTTATATAGTATTGTTCAAAATCAGTGTAGGCAAGTGCAACAAGAATGAAAAACTACAGTCTCGGCCAGTCTAATGAAAAAGTAGAGTGTGATCAAATTGGATAATGACAGGTTCACGAAATACAAAATCAGTTGAAATTGGGGGAAGTGAATGAAATAAAAATGGTCTTCAAAAGTGAGAGTAATATTAATGGATAAACTATTCCAGAGTGTTGAGGCAAGAACAGTTGAAGGAAAATGCTGCATTTACACATGGATTTAAAAAATGCACCTACCCAGAATGAGTAAAGTGCAGCAGTTAACAGAGATAAAGAGGTGATCGAGGCATCCTCAGACTGGGGGAGGGTGGAGTGCTCCTGGGGTGCCGGTAGCTCACAAACTACTTAATTTTCTGGTCAGTTGTGAAGAGCATTGTTTGAAGGTTCGGCTGGCATCACATCAAAATATCACAGGCTACATTGTTGCCGAAACCCGGGATCGAACCAGGGACCTTTAGATCTTCAGTCTAACGCTCTCCCAACTGAGCTATTTCGGCGGATGGACGATTATCTATGGAGGAGATCTGTCAATGCAGTTTATTTTATAATACCGTGAATGTATCCGGTTGTCACGCGGGAGACCTGGGTTAATTAGCCGAAGCTCCGTTCCGCCAGAGGTATTCTATAACAGGGAGAAACAACCTCCTTTTTGGACTATAACAGGGAGAAACAACCTTCTTTTTGGACGATTAAATTTCCACAAGAGTTTGCTCTATTTTTCGGAAATAAAATTTGCGAGAGGTAGATCAGGTATATCGCGCTCTGGATTATCAACACCTGAACCCACGTCATGTATTCATTTCATCACATAATGAATTGTGTAGCTAGAATCAAAATATGGATGAATTATAATCTCAGACTTCATGAAGACAAA
Source organism: Albula glossodonta (assembly GCA_019788955.1). Lineage (NCBI taxonomy): Eukaryota > Metazoa > Chordata > Actinopteri > Albuliformes > Albulidae > Albula > Albula glossodonta. The sequence continues at coordinate 656,518 of JAFBMS010000170.1, read as the reverse complement.
TTGATGCCAAGAATTTGACTCACGCTTTCCTGCCGTGGTACATTGGTTAAATATTTCTTTTAGGGTCTATTTTAACATTTTACTGCTGGTATATTAAACATGGCAAAATAAGGCATCTTTATACATTACTGGTTGCCTGCCATGGTATGTTCCTACTCACTCTAAAATCCTCTAAGGCTGGCATGGTTAATATCCCACAAACAAACCTAAAAAAAATATGGCAAAGCAGCTTTCTGCTTTTATGCCCCCAAAATCTGGAACAACCTACGTTTAAATATCAGTCAGGCACCATCCTCAAACAACTTCAAGAAGAATTTCACAAAGTCATGTTTTAGCATGCCACACCTGATGTCAGTTTTATGTAGATCTTTAATTTCTTACTTATATATCTAAGTATCTATTTTACTGTCCTTTACCTTGGTCCTATAACTTTTAAATTGTTTTTCTATTTTTGCTCTTTTTTATCTGATATGTTTTTATGTTTTTTTTTTTAATGTATTGTTACGTCTCTTGTTAATATGTTGTATTCAACTTTTTTAGTGTTCTAATTTTATACTTTTTTTCTGTAAACCACTTTCAGCTACAGTTTATGTATGAAAGTTGCTCTATAAATAAAGTATATTATTATTAAATCATTTAAATTGTTCTGAACTTTGTGTGTCTTTGTAACATGTCATGATCGTTCAGCTGGTGTTTCTGCATGATTGGATAGCTATACATGACGCCTATCAAATCGAATGTTTTCTTTTGCCTTTATTTTATACTGGAGACCACGATTAATTATTATATTGATTAAGTAATACGTAACTAATTCTAGTTTTGTCCAGATGTTTATTGTTATTTGGATGTTTGACATAGGTGAAAAGCTCCACTCAGAGGCCTGACGCATGCTTACCGTGAGGCGCCTTCCTTGCTCAAAAGGTTGCAATCAGGTCGTCTTACATAACTTAAGATTCTCGGCTGAAGAACGAGAAACATTGACTGACAAGCGTTGCGTAAAGATGTCTGGAAGAGGTAAGGGTGGTAAAGGACTTGGGAAAGGAGGCGCCAAGCGTCACCGCAAAGTTTTGCGTGACAATATCCAGGGTATTACTAAGCCAGCTATTCGTCGCTTGGCTCGTCGTGGTGGTGTAAAGCGTATTTCTGGTCTGATTTATGAGGAGACTCGCGGGGTTCTGAAAGTGTTTCTGGAGAATGTCATCCGTGACGCTGTCACCTACACTGAGCACGCCAAGAGAAAGACCGTCACTGCCATGGATGTAGTGTATGCTTTGAAGCGCCAGGGCCGCACTCTGTATGGATTCGGCGGGTAATCTAAAACTTCAAGAATCTCCGATTACCACATAGCAAAAGGCTCTTTTAAGAGCCATCCACCTTTTTCCTATTTAAAAGCAATATTTCCTTGTAATCGGTTTGTAGGAATTTAACGAAAGCTCTGTAGCTGAAAACTGAATTACGCTATCCCCTTAATGCCCAAATTTACTCCACAAAGGCGGGAGTCCAACTCTTAAATCACAGTACATTTAAGCACTTCAATGTGATGCACGGAATGAAGAATAACATAATCTATGAACTCTTGAGGGGACGTTAAATTCATGCCAGGCATAAGGCACTGTTAAGACGTCTGCATGGTGTTTTTTTTTTTTTTTTTGTATAAATGGTTAAGGACATTATAGAACAGAGTTGAAAGATTTGAATGCGTTCTGTTTTGCTTCATTAAGGTCCAATGTTCTAGGCTAGACAATGTGCTGGCTCAATGCAAAAAGTTGGAAATCTTAACATGACTGCCGTGGCTAAATACCCTGTAATCAAAGTGTTGGTGTTTTTCTGAAATGTATCTTATGTTTTAAATGATCTGATCAAGAACTAAAGCTGCGCGGGCAATTCCCTTTGTTCAAAAGAGGACTTTCGGTTGGTTTATGGTTTCGGCGCGCATGTAAAACTCCACCAATAGAATTTGAAAATCGTTTGTAGCGGTAGCAGCTTCCAATGAGAATCTGTTTATGAGGATATGGCGAAAGCTATGTAAATTTGCATAGCACCCAAATATATTGCAGAAAGGGTCCTGTTGCCACTTCATACGTGTTTGTCGCCAAGCAAACAATATGCCAGAACCAGCGAAGTCCGCGCCCAAGAAAGGCTCCAAGAAAGCCGTGACCAAGACTGCCGGGAAGGGTGGTAAGAAGCGCAGAAAGTCCAGGAAGGAAAGCTACGCTATCTATGTGTACAAGGTTTTGAAACAAGTGCACCCTGATACCGGTATTTCCTCCAAAGCTATGGGCATTATGAATTCCTTCGTCAATGACATTTTCGAGCGCATCGCCGGTGAGTCTTCCCGCTTGGCTCATTACAACAAGCGGTCAACGATCACCTCCAGGGAGATCCAGACTGCTGTGCGCCTTCTGCTGCCTGGAGAGCTGGCCAAGCACGCCGTGTCTGAGGGTACCAAGGCCGTGACCAAGTACACTAGCTCCAAGTAATGTGCTATAACAACATTCCAAGCTAAAGGTCCTTTTAAGGACCACCCACTTTCTCGTAAACGCAAAAAGTATCCGTCTGAATATAAGCAAGTAGCACGAATAGTTCAATGTTAACTTTTATTGTACCGCATGTAACTGGTAATGTGCGTCACAATAGCAGATTCTCGTCCTACGCTCAAAGCCATGTAGAGAGTCGCGTCAACTCCGTTCACTCCGATGGACCATTTTTTACAGCAATGGTGGATCATGTAGCCACTCAGTAGTTCCCGGAAGTTAGCAGCAAATACTAGCAGCGCAATAGAGTTGCAGCAGAGTAGACAGTTTGTGATGAACTTCTAAAGGGTACGAAGTTTAAAGAATCCGATTGTATATTATCAACACATATGAATGTAATCAGCATATGCATTAAAGCATGTTCGTGGATTATCCCCCACTAAATTAGTAGATTTAGGGAAAAATAGATTAAGCGAAGATACTGAAACACAACATTTCCGTTCTCTTAATGCCATTTCATCTGACGTTGTGGAATTAGAGAAAAGGCTTCTAAACGTGATTGTACGTTTTTTGTCAACTTTTTTTTTTTTTTTTGCGGGGTAGGGGGAATTAAATTTTCGTTAAATATAACAGTGGCATGTGATTGTACAGTGGTGGTTGGAGGTGGTGAAATGAGGATCTCCATTTTGGACGACGAGGTAATGTTACACAATAAGGAAGACCGCTATATTTGTGATATATCGCTATAGATATGGATTTATAGCGCGTATCTGAGACTCAAACAAAAACAATTTATGGGTTGAGTGCTTTTTGACTTTGATTCTGTTGACTATTACCTGTCTCTATCAAGTTGCAGCTCAGTTGATTTTGGATTGATGGCAACCTGCACCCTGAATCTCATCTCCCTGGGTTTTGCGAGCCTTTCTCTGTTCCTTCTTTCTAATAAACCAAACATTAAGCTTCCCAATGGTGTGGTCTTTGTTTGTGGAAAAAGTGCACATGCAGTGTTTGAATATGATTTCCTCAAATATTGTTGTAATCTTTAGTGATAGTAAGATTGCTCCTGCCGACTTGAGCCAACCATTTTTTCTCTTCTCCCTGTCAGTGGAGAAACCGTACATTCATACTTTTTCCGAGCAATTGGAGCATCCCCATGCAGCACAGAACAATATGGTGGAGACAATAAGGACAACACGGAGGAAGGGGCAGACAAACTGCTTGACATTCTGTTCATGTTTCTGAGTTTATTAGAGATTTATTTAATGAATTCATGACAATCATTGATAGTCACCTTAACGAGATGCCAAGAATAGACAAAGTATTGACGTTAACCTAAAATACGTCAACAAGACAGGCAACGTTAGCTGTTCAAATTAATCCTCAAACAGTACTGAATTTGACTTTTTTTAAGAACATATTGATGTAACTACATACACATGTCGGTGTGATTTATAAATACTGAAAAAAATGCATTTATTGACTACTAATGACCAAAAACTGCAGTTCTGTCTCTGTATTAACACGTTCAAATTGCCCACCAAGAACTTCCTGGAACTATCTGAAGTCTACATAAATCATGTGACCATTTTGGATTTCTGTTCACACGACTCTCTCTACATGGCTCTGCCTGCACTTAACCACATAACAGTGGCCTACTGTGACATCATAGTTGGCTGTCCATGCTGTGGATAAGAAATGGAATTTAATACACTTATCTAGCTTTGTGGTTCTCCAATTTGGTCCTGGAGATCTCTGCATGTGTTCAGTTTCAACTGCAAGTTTAATCCCAGAGTCATGTCAACTTGTTAACTGCCTTACTCACAGTTTAATGTCAAAAAGGATGATGTTCCCTGTTAAGCTATACCCTGTCAGCAAAAGCCTATATTTGGCATCCTCGGATTAGTACACAGCTAGATGAATGCTTTATTTGAAATGAGGGATGGTTTTGATTGAATTACACACATTGGAGGCATTTTTGAAAGCTTGGTCACATGTCTGCTGAAACTAAATTATTTGTGGGAGACTAAAGAATTCAAAAGAAAAACAAAGGGAAATTAGCTAAACCTTCATTGTGTCAAAATAAATGTACGAAAAGACTTGTAGTGACTTTTTGCATTGTTGTTAATAAAGTACAGTAATTGCACTTTGCACTTTACATTTTAAAATGGACATGAACACAATTCCATCGGTTTTGTTCCCTGAGCTGTTTGTCTTGTCATCCAAGGACCCGTCTTCACATGTGCCTCCACAATGGCATTATGCAGGGTAGGGATAGGAATCACCAGAGAACTCCCGATACAATATTAGTGAACTTGCTAGCAGAGAAGGAAAGGCAAGTAAAATTAAATTGCATTTATATCAAGTAAAGGTTTGATTTAATCTTGACAACAGGTTTTTTTTAAAGCGCTGTTTGGAAATAATGCAGCAGCACTTCCCTTAGCAAGCTACATCAGTTATTAAATTTTATCTTTGTAGTCACCAGCAGACAGGTAAAGGCATTGTATTAGTGTGGAATTTGATGTTGAGAATGACAGACTTTCTGATAATCAATAAACTGACTTTACACACCTAATTTCTGTCCTCAACCTAACTAAAGGATGAAGTGCTAAGCGCACTCTGCAAAGTTGCTTGATAGCTCGGCAAGTAGCCTAGCTATATTGTTAACCTAAATTATAGACAGGTTAAATAAAAGCCACAATAAGTAAATAGTCGTCTCATACAAATATGATACTAAGCTGTTTATTAACTCACAATAGCAAACAAGATGATGACCTTTTGGAAATAAGTTACCTGGCCTAATTTTCTATATTTTAGCATCCCGGCCAAAAAAGGGCTATTGATAACCTCAATTGACGACAATAATATGATTCTGTAGGCTATATATGTTATGGTGTACTGTATAAATGAACCATAAAACACTTAACCGTTAGCTACATTGCTAATTTCCTTAACTATAGCGTCACCATGCAGGCCTTAGTTAACTAGCTTTAGCTAAGCTAAACTAAACATATACCTTTCTCAGTTATTAAAACTTCCTTAGCTAGGAGTTTTTTAAGCTCTCGTTCCAACTATGCAAGATTACAATGGTGGTTGCGAATGTTCATTGAAACTATGGTTTTCAAAAACAGCAAAACTGCTAACTATGGTTCTCACAACGGTAGTACAACCATAGTTAGACAATGATGGTTTTGGGAAACGCACCCCTGATCACTCGCAATTTATCAGTCAATCAGGAAAACCGGATTCTGATCGGACATGCAAAAAATCGGATTTGGACTGACTGTGTGAACATAGGGCTTTTTCATAGCCCTGCTATGAAAAGGTCAAATTCATCTGTACATTTATTTCTATCTCTTCTGTATGAATCACAAGCTAACGGTTAAGTGTTTTATGGTTCATTTATACAGTACACCATAACATATATAGCCTACAGAATCATATTTTTGTCGTCAAATTCATCTGTTCATTTATATCTATCTCTTCTGTATGAATCACAAGCTAACACTTGAAGTTCAACAGTATATGAAGGAAAGCGTTTTACAAAGAGCTTTTATTGCCTGTAAATATATTTACAAAGATGTTTACACTCATTTTTTTTACAAATATTTAGCAGTATGCCTCTGTCCTTTTCCAAAAAGCAATGGTACTGAATCGGGATATTGGCAAATTTTGAAGTACTGGAGTGAAACCTGAATGCTTTTTTTATTTTTAGATGAATTGTGAATAATCACAGGCTAGCCTATAGAACAGCTGTTTAGCTTTAAAAAGTTTTTAAAAATTTTTTATTATTCATACTGTTTTCTGGAGCTCTTGAAACACAAGGAAAATATAGTGAATTTTTAATGTCTGTCTGTCTTTAATGTAATGTCTATCATTAATGGTTTCGATTGGGTAAAAATAGTAGGCCCTCTTTACGCACATGTTCAGCATCCTGTCAATTATTTTATGATATGTATAAATTGTAAATAAATAAATAAATAAATGTGTAAAGCATAAAACCAGATTTGAACTATGTCAATGTAATATTGATTAATTTAATGAGAGGTGGTTGCTCTACTCACAGTACTGGAGTAATATACAATAAATTTGTGACAGAATGAGGAAGGAGATCTGTTTTGGTATGACTGAGGTGCCATTTTCACAGTTTTCACACATCGTCACCCTGACCCCACCCTCTGTAGTCTCTCAGCGTCCCAGCTACATATTGTATTTGAAACCCAAAAAACATTTTTTCATGAATAAAGCTTCAGAGTCTTTTCTCTTCGATTAATTATTGACCGAGCTGCTCTTCTTTCCTGCTCCTTCCTCTCCCATCATGGACTTCTCCATCTCGCTTGGGGACACCCTGGTTTCGTCCTCATCCTGTGCGAAGAACCTCGGAGTGGTGATCGACAACAGGCTGTCACACTCCAAGAACATTGCGGTGGTGAGTCGGACGTGCAGGTTCTTCCTGTACAACATCCGAAGAATCCACCCCTTCCTCACCACCAACTCTACTCAGCTTCTGGTCCAAGCAATGGTTCTGTCCCACTTGGATTACTGGAACTCCCTTCTTGCAGGCCTTCCAGCGTCCGCCACCAGACCCCTGCAGCTCATCCAGAATGCTGCAGCCCGTCTGATCTACAACCTCCCTAGAGACACTCATGTGACCCCCTTGCTGACTGCCCTCCACTGGCTGCCTCTTATCGCTCGCATCAAATTTAAAACTTTGGTGCTAGCATACTAGGCTGTTAAGGGGACAGCTCCAGCTTACCTCCAGAAGATCGTCAGACCCTACACCCCTGCCAGACCCCTCCGTTCTGCCACCTCTGGTCGCCTGAGGCAGCCCCCTCTCTGCTCCTGCACTTCCAGGTCACGTCTACTGTCTGTCCTGGCCCCCCGGTGATGGAATGATCTTCCCGTGGAGGTCAGAACAGCAGAGACATTGGCCATCTTCAAGCGCAGACTGAAGACTCACCTCTTCAAGCTGCACCTCTCCCCTCCCCTCCCTTGCTCTTTGTAATACGTGTATTCCTATTTGCTCTTATCTGTGATTGTTTTTTTTAAACCATGCTATTTGCTCTTAATTTGTGATTGTTTTTAACTAGGCTGTTTAATAAGTCTGTAGTCTCTAGGGGAGTCCTGATCTATTCGATCACCTTGGCACTTGGGACTTTACCCCTCTCTAGGTTTATCTTCGCACTTTTTGTACTGTTCTTATGCACTTTGCCTTGTAAGTCGCTCTGGATAAGAGCGTCTAACAAATGCCCGTAATGTAATGTAATGTAATGTAATTATCATATGTTATTCTGTTTCCTCCCCCTCTCTATGTCTCTCTCTGGCTCTCTCTTTCAGCTGAGTAAAGATTAGCTGTACTGACATGAAAACCAGTCTTTACTGCCTTGATCATCAACACCACTATAAAATTAAATGCAGAACTTCCTTCTTGTCTTATATAACCCATAACCCTTAACCCATATATAAATACATATACCTGGGTCACAAATAAATATGTATGCAGACAGGAGCCGTCTTGGTCTTTTAGAGTACATGGCTCTATAAAAGGCTGGTGTGCCAGGCAGACTGATGTATTCATTTACTATAGGGTGTGACCCATAAATATAGATTTGTGACATCCTGTTTTAAATGAATAATATGAACAAATTAGACCGATGGGTGCTTTCATTTTATTTTTATTGTCTTGTCGACCATGAACGTTACAATTATCGTAAAAACTCCAAAAAGAAAAGGCACACTCTCAGTCTCACAAACACAATGAAACTGCTAATTGGAATTAACATAGAGCTCACCAGCATTCTTATGACAGCAAAGCTTGAATAAACAAATGAAAAATACACCAGTGTCAATATACTGATATATCCAAGGTGTACACTGCTTATATTGAGCAAGATTAACTTAACTCTCTCCGCATTCCAAGGGTGCAATTTAATGATTAACTAATTTCTTTGCCTGAGCCCAATGCATTTGTGAACAAAGGGTGCTACAATAATTATTTAAACCGTCCATATTGTATAGCAAATACTATGAAAAAGCCACATAAAAAAGGATAGGGAAACCTTAAAAACACAAAAGAGCGGGTATGCTTTCAGTATGTTGGTTTCATAATTTTGTTTTCTTCTTCCCCCTTTTTAAAAATTTTATTTCCGGGTGAAAGTAATCACAACGTACCAATAGCCAATCACAACATTACCATAGATATTTGAATTAATACAGAACAAAGATTGTGTTTGAGGTAATATACAAATGCTACTTCAGTATTTCAAACCATTAAATATTTGAGAGTGAAAAGAGAAACTGAGAGGGGTGTGGCTGCCAACTGTTAACAGTTATACCACCATGTTTGAAAAATTCTGCCATCATGTTTCTTTACAATAGTTATGTCCATAGATTGCAACATATGTGTGTTGCATGTATTCATACAACAATCCAAACTGTTAGATAATTTCAGACAGCTGAAAAAGCTTTACATATTGTAAGAGCTAATTTATCTCTTCTATGTCTATGATGTCTCTGTCTCTTAAATCAGAATTCCACTTGAATAAATGATAATGTTGCTTTGATTAATGAATATTACTTTTTATGGCACCAATTGTACTTGCTGACCATGTCCATTTCCTCAGAAAACTTGCTCTCAAATGTATCACGAGTGAAGTAAAATACTGTGGATTCATCTTTTCATCTGTCAGCCTCTTTGAGTGTTCTGTACTTCTGAACATGAATGATCAGCTTCTGTATGTGATGTTGTTTGCTATTGAAAGAAACTTCTAAAACTTCTGTACATGAAGTTGTGTCTTTAGATAGCAGAATGTGTGAGAATAAGGAAGTGATGCTTCTGTAAAAGCAGTGTAAATGTGGACCACAGAGACAGTCACACAGAGGAGAGCTGAAGAGAATGGACAGAGAGTCCAGAATCCTACTGTAGCTGCTGCTCATCACAGCACACTTTTACACAGGTAACTTAGCCTGCCTCTATAAAGACTGCAGAGCACCTGTGACCCAGCGGGGCATTAAACCGATAACACAGCGCACTTCTGTAGAGGTAGCACAGAGAACCTTGTGTAAACACTATAGCATAGCGATGGCAAAGATGAAGGTGAGGTGTGTTGAAATCAGTCTCTCACAGTACATACATATGGGGCACACATTTGAGCTTGGTGCATCAAGGCAATATTTAATTTTGTCATAATCTGAAGATGTGGCTGGCAAAAGTATAGCTGCGCACTGGCCAGTCAGGATGCTTTTCACATTCCTTTTTAATAAATGGTTACATCAAATACCTTTATTTTGTATTGTTCATGTGGCATGAGGTCTTTTCTTAAAACGTAACATTGAAATTTACAAAAAAGAGATGACAGTTTTGTATTTTAATTAATTAATCACATATAACACTGTGGGTCTGTACTATAAAGTTGGAGAAGATGCCATTCTGCCATGTGCTAAAGTGGTTTATCCCAACTGCTCCTCAACCTATGACAACACAACTCTTCTGTTACTGAACTGGTGACTCATGGGAAGATCAAAGACACAGAGAGAGCAGAGAAACTGAGCATAGAATCAAACTGCCCTCTACACATTATTCATGTCCAGCCCGACGATGCTTGAACATACACATGTCAGCAGTTTCTGCTTGAAGGTGCAAAACAACATGGAGGAGATGCTCCTGTCCGTCTGTCTGTCCTTAACAGTAAGAGATCCTTTATGACCTCAGAGACCCACAGTTCTGTCAGTGTCAGTCATGAGAGTCTTATTAAAAGATATATGTAAGTGGCTTCTATCTGAAATGCCTGTTTTTTAAAATCACCAGGTATATCAGTCTTCAATTTGAAATAATCAGTCTGAAATTTTAATTCAGGAGGGCAACAAACTCTCTGGTTGCTTCCTCAGTGTCTCCACCCTCTCCAGGGACAGAGTTTAAGCCTGGCAGCACTGTGACTCTTCACTGCCTCCTGTAAACCTATGAGTGTAATGAGCTCTCAGTTATAAAAATTAATCTGTCCTGGGTGGATGAGAGAGGTACCAATTTATGGTGCTTAACCCTTGGCTGTGCCGTGGGGCCGCATCACACCACCCTCTCATGGTTTATTTACAGGGAACTGCACCGCCTATTCTTTACATACGTATTGCTTGATACGTTTCAGAGGGAGGAAAGAAGTGTCAGATGACAACTTATATTATATCATTCCACAATGGGTGCCATACAGAAAGGACCCAAGTGGACATACAAAAAAAAAAACGTTTTTGTCTGTGCGTTTTTGACTGCTGTTTATTCCAGGAAACAGCACAATATTGAGTTTGAGGGATATTGATAAAGTAGTATACTGCTAGCAGTGTTGTGGCGGAGGTATGAAGAGAAATGGCACCAAAAATGATAGTTCTTAATTCGACACTTTCTAAAACATAAAAGTTGTTGAACGATGACAACGGCCACTGGAAACCCGCGCCAAAGATGTCCTCTAATTTGATTGGACGAAAACCTCCTGATGCAGCAACCAATGGCTGCATAGTCTGTTGCTACAATACAGGCGCGCGACTGTAAACTGCATTCTTTTGACTCACGCTAATACAACGACAATGAGTGGAAGAGGCAAAACCGGTGGCAAGACTAGGGCTAAAGCTAAGACCCGCTCATCCAGAGCTGGACTTCAGTTTCCAGTGGGTCGCGTTCACAGGCTCCTGCGCAAAGGAAACTATGCCGAGCGTGTTGGTGCTGGAGCTCCAGTGTACCTAGCCGCTGTCCTCGAGTATCTAACCGCTGAGATCCTGGAGTTGGCTGGTAATGCTGCCCGTGACAACAAGAAGACTCGTATCATTCCGCGTCACTTGCAGCTGGCGGTGCGCAACGACGAAGAGTTGAACAAGCTCCTGGGAGGAGTCACCATTGCTCAGGGCGGAGTGCTGCCGAATATCCAGGCTGTTCTGCTCCCTAAAAAAACCGAGAAGGCCGTCAAGGGAAAATAATTCAGCTCTTTTCCAACCGAAAACACAAAGGCTCTTTTAAGAGCTACCCACTCCTCTGCAAAGAGCAAGAACTTTCTGTTTATTCATTTTATATAGTATTGTTCAAAATCAGTGTACGCAAGTGCAACAACAATAAAACCTACAGTCTCGACCAGTCATAAGAAAAGGTAGAATGTGATCAAATTGGATAATGACAGGTTCACGAAATACAAAATCAGTTGAAATCCGGGGAAGTGAATGAAATAAAAATGGTCTTCAGAAGTGAGAGTGTAATATTAATGGATAAACTATTCCAGAGTGTTGAGGAATGAAAATGCTGCATTTACACATGGAATTAAAAAAATGCACCTACCTAGAATGAGTAAAGTGCAGCAGTTAACAGAGATAAAGAGGTGATCGAGGCATTCTCAGACTGGGGGAGGGTGGAGTGCTCCTGGGGTGCCGGTAGCTCACTACCCACTTGTTCCTAATTTTCTGGTCAGTTGTGAAGAGCATTGTTTGAAGGTTCGGCTGGCATCACATCAAAACATCAGAGGCCACATTGCTGCCGAAACCCGGGATCGAACCAGGGACCTTTAGATCTTCAGTCTAACGCTCTCCCAACTGAGCTATTTCGGCTGATGCTTGTGTTCATACAGAGAGTTCTCTCACTGCAGTGACTATATCCGGTTGTCACGCGGGAGATCTGGGTTAATTCGCCGAAACTCCGTTCCGCCAGAGGTATTCTCCAACAGGGAGAAACAACCTCCTTATTGGACGATTAAATTTCCACAAGAGTTTGCTCTAATTTTCGGAAATAAAATTTGCGAGAGGTAGATCACGTATATCGCGTTTTGGACTATCAACACCTGAACCCACATCATGTATTCATTTCATCACATAATGAATTGTGTAGCTAGCATCAAAACTTGGATGAATTTTAATCTCAGACCTTATGAAGACAAATTGATGCCAAGAATCTGACTCACGCTTTCATTTTTTCAAGTTTAGACAACTGCAATGCCTTTACAAAAAGTACAGTGAAAAACTTCAACTGGTACAAAATGTAACAGCCAGAGGGCTTATGAAAACATGGAAGAGAGAGCATATTAACTATACGCCTGCCTTGCTACATTGGTTAAATATTTCTTTTGGGATCGATTTTAAAATTTTACTGCTGGTATATTAAACATTTAATAATAAGGCATATTTATACATTGCTGGTTGACTGCCATGGTATGTTCCTACTTACTCTAAAACCCTCTAAGGCTGGCATGATTAATATCCCACAAACAAACCTAAAAAAATATGGCAAAGCAGCTTTCTGCTTTAATGCCCCTTTAAATATCAGTCAGGCACCATCTGCAAACAACTTCAAGAAGAATTTCACGAACTCATGTTCGTGAAAGGCATGCCACACCTGATGTTGGTTTTATGTAGATCTTTCATTTCTTACTTATATATCTTATTATCTATTTTACTGTCCTTTACCTTGGTCCTATTACTTTTTAATTGTTTTTTTTATTTTTGCTCTTTTTTATCTGATGTTTTTAGGTTTTTTTATGTATTGTAACGTCTCTTGTTAATATGTTGTATTAAACTTTTTTAGTGTTCTAATTTTATACTTTTTTTCTGTAAACCACTTTCAGCTGCAATTTATGTATGAAAGTTGCTCTATAAATAAAGTATATTATTATTAAATCATTTAAATTGTTCTGAACTTTGTGTGTCTTTGTAACATGTCATGATCGTTCAGCTGATGTTTCTGCATGATTGGATAGCTATACATGACGCCTATCAAATCGAATGTTTTCTTTTGCTTTTATTTTAAACTGGAGACCACGATTAATTATTATATTGATTAAGTAATACGTAACTAATTCTAGTTTTGTCCAGATGTTTATTGTTATTTGGATGTTTGACATAGGTGAAAAGCTCCGCTCAGAGGCCTGAGGCGTGCTTACCGTGAGGCGCCTTCCTTGCTCAAAAGGTTTCAATCAGGTCGTCTTACATAACATAAGGTTCTCGGCTGAAGAACGAGAACATTACCTGACAAGCACTGCGTAAAAATGTCTGGAAGAGGTAAGGGTGGTAAAGGACTTGGGAAAGGAGGCGCCAAGCGTCACCGCAAAGTTTTGCGTGACAATATCCAGGGTATTACCAAGCCAGCTATTCGTCGCTTGGCTCGTCGTGGTGGTGTAAAGCGTATTTCTGGTCTGATTTATGAGGAGACTCGCGGGGTTCTGAAAGTGTTTCTGGAGAATGTCATCCGTGACGCTGTCACCTACACTGAGCACGCCAAGAGAAAGACCGTCACTGCCATGGATGTAGTGTATGCTTTGAAGCGCCAGGGCCGCACTCTGTATGGTTTCGGCGGGTAATTCAAAACTTCAAGAAACTCCGATTACCACATTGCGAAAGGCTCTTTTAAGAGCCATCCACCTTTTTCCTATTTTAAAGCAATATTTCCTTGTAATCGGTTTGTAGGAATTTAACGAAAGCTCTGTAGCTGAAAACTGAATTACGCTATCCCCTTAATGCCCAAATTTACTCCACAAAGGCGGGAGTCCAACTCTTAAATCACAGTACATTTAAGCACTTCAATGAGATGCACGGAATGAAGAACAACATAATCTATGAACTCTTGAGGGGAGTGGCACTGTTAAGGCGTCTGCATGGTGTTTTTTTTTTTTTTTTGTATAAATGGTTAAGGACATTATAGTATAGAGTTGAAAGATTTGAATGCGTTCTGTTTTGCTTGCATTTTGGTCCAATGTTGTAGACTTGACAATGTGCTGGCTCATTGCAAAACTTTGGAAATCTTAACGTGACTGCCGTGGCTAAATACCCTGTAATCAAAGTGTTGGTGTTTTTCTGAAACGTATCTTGTGTTTTAAATGATCTGCTCAAGACTAAAGCTACGCGGGCAATTCCCTTTGTTCAAAAGAGGACTTTCGGTTGGTTAATGGTTTCGGCGCGCATGTAAAACTCCACCAATAGAATTTGAAAATCATTTGTAGAGGTAGCAGCTTCCAATGAGAATCTGTCTATGAGGATATGGGGAAAGCTATGTAAATTTGCATAGTACCCAAATGTATTGCGGAAAGGGTCCTGTTGCCACTTCATACGAGTTTGTCGACGAACAAGCAATATGCCAGAACCAGCGAAGTCCGCGCCCAAGAAAGGCTCCAAGAAAGCCGTGACCAAGACTGCCGGGAAGGGTGGTAAGAAGCGCAGAAAGTCCAGGAAGGAAAGCTACGCTATCTATGTGTACAAGGTTTTGAAACAAGTGCACCCTGATACCGGTATCTCCTCCAAAGCTATGGGCATTATGAATTCCTTCGTCAATGACATTTTCGAGCGCATCGCCGGTGAGTCTTCCCGCTTGGCTCATTACAACAAGCGGTCAACGATCACCTCCAGGGAGATCCAGACTGCTGTACGCCTTCTGCTGCCTGGAGAGCTGGCCAAGCACGCCGTGTCTGAGGGTACCAAGGCCGTGACCAAGTACACTAGCTCCAAGTAATGTGCTATAACAACGTTCCAAGCTAAAGGTCCTTTTAAGGACCACCCACTTTCTCGTAAAAGCAAAAAGTATCCGTCTGAATATAAGCAAGTAGCACGAATGTTTCGATGTAAACTTT
Source organism: Albula glossodonta (assembly GCA_019788955.1). NCBI lineage: Eukaryota > Metazoa > Chordata > Actinopteri > Albuliformes > Albulidae > Albula > Albula glossodonta. The sequence goes on along the minus strand of JAFBMS010000170.1, from coordinate 641,463 downwards.
TATTGTACCGCATGCAACCGGCTATGTGCGTCACAATAGCAGATTCTCATCCTGCGCTCAAGGCCATGTAGAGAGGGTCGCGGAAACTCCGTTCACTCCGATGGACCATTTTTTACAGCAATGGTGGATCATGTGCTACTCAATAGATCCCGGAAGTTAGCAGCAAATAGAAGCAGCGCAGTAGAGTTTCAGCAGAGTAGACCGTTTGTGATGCACTTCTAAAGGGTACGAAGTTTAAAGAATCCGATTGTATATTATCAGCACATATGAATGTAATCATGTGCATTAAAGAATATTCGTGGATTATCCCCCACTAAATTAGTCGATTTAGGGGACAGTCACAGATTAAGCTAAAATACTGAAACACAACATTTCCGTTCTCTTAATGCCATTTCATCCAATGTTGTGGAATTAGAGAAAAGGGCTCCTAAACATGATATTAGGTTTTTTTTGTGGCGTAGGGCGAATTAAATATTAGTTAAATATAACATTGTGGTGTGTGATTGTAGAGTGGGGGTTGGGGGTGGTGAAATGAGGATCTCCATTTCGGACTACGAGCTAACGTCACACAATAAGGAAGAGAACCATTTCTGTGATATATCGCTATAGATATGGATTTATAGTGCATATCTGAGACTCAAACAAAAACACAACTTGTGGGTTGAGTGCTTTTGGACTTTGTGATTCTGTTGACTATTACCTGTCTTTATTATGTTTCAGCTCAGTTGATTTTGGATTGATGGCAACCTGCACCCTGAATCTCATCTCCCTGGGTTTTGCAAGCCTTTCCCTGTTCCTTCTTTTTAATAAACCAAACATTAATCTTCCCAATGGTGTGGTCTTTGTTTGTGGAAAAAGAGCACATGCAGTGTTTGAATATGATTTCCTCAAATATTGTTTGTTGTAATCTTTAGTGATAGTAAGATTGCTACTGCTGACTTGAGCCAACCATCTTTTCTCTTCTCCCCGTCAGTGGGAAAACCGTACATTCATACTTTCTCTGCGCAATTGGAGCATCCCCATGCAGCATAGAAAACAATATGGTGGAGACTATATGCAGGGACAACACGGAGGAAGGGACAGAACAAACTGCTTGACTTTTTGTTCATGTTTCTGAGTTTATTAGAGGTTTATTTAACTAATTCATGACAATCATTGATAGTCACCTTAACGAGATGCCAAGAATAGACAAAGTATTAACGTTAGCCTAAAATACGTCAACAAGGCAGGCAACGTTAGCTGTTCAAATTAATCCTCAAACAGTACCGAATTTGACTTTTTTAAGAATGCATTGATATAACTACAGACACATGTAGTCACAAATAAATTAAAATATTTACATTATCTATTCTGATATATACAAAGTGAAAATTGAATGACAGACCAAAACAAGAAGTTATGTTCATGTATTTGGTAAATACACATGAGCATCTGAGGAATTACAAACATTAAGAAATTTGTCTCTTCATTAAACTGAATAGACATAAACATACATTTCAAAAATACCAAGGTGCCAGTATTGTTTGTTCTTTCCCTAGGTGTCAGCACATATAACACTGGGTCTGTACTATAAAGAGGGAGAAGATGCCATTCTGCCATGTGCTAAAGTGGTTTATCCCAACTGCTCCTCAACCTATGACAACGCAACTCTTCTGTTACTGAACTGGTGACTCATGGGAAGATCAAAGACACACAGAGAGCAGAGAAACTGAGAATAGAATCAAACTGCTCTCTACACATTATTCATGTCCAGCCCGACGATGCTTGAACATACACATGTCAGCAGTTTCTGCTTGAAGGTGCAAAACAACATGGAGGAGATGCTCCTGTCCATCTGTCTGTCCTTAACAGTAAGAGATCCTTTATGACCTCAGAGACCCACAGTTCTGTCAGTGTCAGTCATGAGAGTCTTATTAAAAGATATATGTAAGTGGCTTCTATCTGAAATGCCTGTTTTTTAAAATCACCAGGTATATCAGTCTTCAATTTGAAATAATCAGTCTGAAATTTTAATTCAGGAGGGCAACAAACTCTCTGGTTGCTTCCTCAGTGTCTCCACCCTCTCCAGGGACAGAGTTTAAGCCTGGCAGCACTGTGACTCTTCATTGCCTCCTATACACCTATGAGTGTAATGAGCTCTCAGCTATAAAAGTTAATCTGTCCTGGGTGGATGAGAGAGGTACTCCACTGAAGGGGTCCAGGTTCTAGATTGAAAGCACGTCCCCATGTGACTCCACTCTGACTTTGAATCTCCAGCAGCAGGACAACAACAGAGAATGCAGATGTCAGCTGACTGGGAATTAATTATTTTAAGAAATAAACGAATGAATCTTGATAATTTACCTTCATTCTGTTTTATTGTTGCCCATTTCCCCATAAATACAAAAATGGAGTATGATGTACAATATAAAAGGGAGAAATAAAGCTTTTTTTTTTTCAAAAACCATGACTCATATTTACAGACTGAACATATTCATTTAGCCTAATACATGTGCTGGGAACATGCTATGTATATTATTTTATATTATACTTATAACAAGCCAAACAGGCAATACATATTGATCACACACACATATGTATGTATGAAAGGAGATGCTTGTATTCTGAATTGTCTTGACCAGGCAGAAGAATGACTCCTGCAGATTCACCTGTGTTCTCCTTTACTCTCTTCCACAGCATCTCCACCCACCTCCTCATCTACAGCTGGTAAGGCATTTTAACCATGTTCTGCTGTCGGGGAAGTGAGGATTTAAGAGAAATAATGATTCTCTGAAACCAGGGTGTTCTAATAATTAAAGCCCTCGTTTAATGTCCGGCACTCTGAATGCTTGTCTCTCCAGAGGAATACAGCCAAACCAAAAAGCAAGTTAAATCCCAAAAGTATGATAGTTCTGGCAGTGATGGTAGATAACTTGAGCAAGCAGAGGAGCAAGCTGGTCCTCACATATCTAATTTTATGGTGGGGGAGTGCCTGAAGGTGTATCCAGGACATAATCTTATACTGAAACTCAAACAAATGGAAAACACAAGGCATCCCCACAGTTCCTGTGATCAGCTCTTTATGAACATCACAATGACACCAAGCATGAACATATGCGGGCTTAGGGAGGAGAGTTCAGAGAGAGGAACAGGATGTTCTGCCAATGAATGGCTTTGCGGTTGAATTGAGATACACTCCTGTTGTAATGTGACTTTATGAATATAAAGAAGGTGAATATTATTGAAGTATAGAAGGGGAGAGTGATTCTAAAATACACAAACACACATGTGCGTGTGTGTGTGTGTGTGTTTCAGTTTGTAAAAGTAGGTTAATATATGACTTTTAAAAATAATTATTTTGTTAAGTTTGGATTTGTCAAACTAGCTATATGAGTGGACTAAATTCTGAAATTTTGTTAAAAAACAACAAAATAGTTGCATAATTCAATATGAGTGCTGAATTATTTCTTTGGTAAATATTCGTGGCATGAGTGGAATAAACCACGACTGGCGGTGCAGGTCTACATGGAAATAAACCACTTTAGGGTGCTTAACCCTTGGCTGCGCCGTGGGGCCGCATCACACCACCTTCTCATGGTTTATTTACAGGGAACTGCACCGCCAATTCCTTACGTACGTATTGCCTGATACGTTTGTGAAGGAGGAAAGAAGTGTCAGCTGACAACGTATATTATATCATTCCTCAATGGGTGCCATACAGAAAGGACCCAAGTAGAGATACAAAAAAGCAAATGCTTTCTGTGCGTTTTTGACTGCTATTTACTCCAGGAAATAGCACATCATTGAATTTGAGGGATAGTGATAAGGTAGTATACTGCTAGCAGTGTTGTGGCGGAGGCATCAAGAGAAATGGCACCAAAAATGGTAATTCTTAATTCGATACTTTCTAAAACATAAAAGTTGTTGAAAGACGACAACGGCCACTGGAAACCCGCGCCAAAGATGTCCTCTAATTTGATTGGACGAAAACCTCCTGATGCAGCAACCAATGGCTGCATAGTCTGTTGCTACAATACAGGCGCGCGACTGTGAACTGCGTTCATTTAACTCTCGCTAATACAAAGACAATGAGTGGAAGAGGCAAAACCGGTGGCAAGACTAGGGCTAAAGCTAAGACCCGCTCATCCAGAGCTGGACTTCAGTTTCCAGTGGGTCGCGTTCACAGGCTCCTGCGCAAAGGAAACTATGCCGAGCGTGTTGGTGCTGGAGCCCCAGTGTATCTAGCCGCTGTTCTCGAGTACCTAACCGCTGAGATCCTGGAGTTGGCTGGTAACGCTGCCCGTGACAACAAGAAGACTCGTATCATTCCCCGTCATTTGCAGCTGGCGGTGCGCAACGACGAAGAGTTGAACAAGCTCCTGGGAGGAGTCACCATTGCCCAGGGCGGAGTGCTGCCGAACATCCAGGCTGTTCTGCTCCCCAAGAAAACTGAGAAGGCTGTCAAGGGAAAATAATTCAGCTTTTTCACAACCAAAAACACAAAGGCTCTTTTAAGAGCTACCCACTCCTCTGCAAAGAGCAAGAACTTTCTGTTTGTTTTATATAGTATTGTTCAAAATCAGTGTAGGCAAGTGCAACAAGAATGAAAAACTACAGTCTCGGCCAGTCTTATGAAAAAGTAGAGTGCGATCAAATTGGATAATGACAGGTTCACGAAATACAAAATCAGTTGAAATCGGGGGAAGTGAATGAAATAAAAATGGTCTTCAAAAGTGAGAGTAATATTAATGGATAAACTATTCCAGAGTGTTGAGGCAAGAACAGTTGAGGAAGGAAAATGCTGCATTTACACATGGATTTAAAAAATGCACCTACCCAGAATGAGTAAAGTGCAGCAGTTAACAGAGATAAAGAGGTGATCGCGGCATCCTCAGACTGGGGGAGGGTGGAGTGCTCCCGGGGTGCCGGTAGCTCACTACCCACTTGTTCCTAATTTTCTGGTCAGTTGTGAAGAGCATTGTTTGAAGGTTCGGCTGGCATCACATCAAAATATCACAGGCTACATTGTTGCCGAAACCCGGGATCGAACCAGGGACCTTTAGATCTTCAGTCTAACGCTCTCCCAACTGAGCTATTTCGGCTGATGCACGTTTGTACATGGAGTTCTCTCACTGTAGTTTTTTATTTCTCCTTGTTAATACCGTGAATGTATCCGGTTGTCACGCGGGAGACCTGTGATAATTAGCCGAAGCTCCGTTACGCCAGAGGTATTCTCCAACAGGGAGAAACAACCTCCTTTTTGGACTATAAGAGGGAGAAACAACCTCCTTTTTGGACGATTAAATTTCCACAAGAGTTTGCTCTATTTTTCGGAAATAAAATTTGCGAGAGGTAGATCAGATATATCGCGCTCTGGATTATCAACACCTGAACCCACATCATGTTTTCATTTCATCACATAATGAATTGTGTAGCTAGCATCAAAACATGGATGAATTATAATCTCAGACTTCATGAAGACAAATTGATGCCAAGAATTTGACTCACGCTTTCCTGCCGTGGTACGTTGGTTAAATATTTCTTTTAGGGTCTATTTTAACATTTTACTGCTGGTATATTAAACATGGCAAAATAAGGCATCTTTATACATTTCTGGTTGCCTGCCATGGTATGTTCCTACTCACTCTAAAATCCTCTAAGGCTGGCATGGTTAATATCCCACAAACAAACCTAAAAAAAATATGGCAAAGCAGCTTTCTGCTTTTATGCCCCCAAAATCTGGAACAACCTACCTTTAAATATCAGTCAGGCACCATCCGCAAACAACTCCAAGAAGAATTTCACGAAGTCATGTTTTAGCATGCCACACCTGAATTTCTTACTTATATATCTAAGTATCTATTTTACTGTCCTTTACCTTGGTCCTATAACTTTTTAATTGTTTTTCTATTTTTGCTCTTTTTTATCTGATATGTTTTCATGTTTTTTTTTTTTTAATGTATTGTTACGTCTCTTGTTAATATGTTGTATTCAACTTTTTTAGTGTTCTAATTTTATACTTTTTTTCTGTGAACCACTTTCAGCTACAATTTATGTATGAAAGTTGGTCTATAAATAAAGTATATTATTATTAAATCATTTAAATTGTTCTGAACTTTGTGTGTCTTTGTAACATGTCATGATCGTTCAGCTGGTGTTTCTGCATGATTGGATAGCTATACATGACGCCTATCAAATCGAATGTTTTCTTTTGCTTTTATTTTAAACTGGAGACCACGATTAATTATTATATTGATTAAGTAATACGTAACTAATTCTAGTTTTGTCCAGATGTTTATTGTTATTTGGATGTTTGACATAGGTGAAAAGCTCCACTCAGAGGCCTGACGCATGCTTACCGTGAGGCGCCTTCCTTGCTCAAAAGGTTGCAATCAGGTCGTCTTACATAACTTAAGATTCTCGGCTGTAGAACGAGAAACATTGACTGACAAGCGCTGCGTAAAGATGTCTGGAAGAGGTAAGGGTGGTAAAGGACTTGGGAAAGGAGGCGCCAAGCGTCACCGCAAAGTTTTGCGTGACAATATCCAGGGTATTACCAAGCCAGCTATTCGTCGCTTGGCTCGTCGTGGTGGTGTAAAGCGTATTTCTGGTCTGATTTATGAGGAGACTCGCGGGGTTCTGAAAGTGTTTTTGGAGAATGTCATCCGTGACGCTGTCACCTACACTGAGCACGCCAAGAGAAAGACCGTCACTGCCATGGATGTAGTGTATGCTTTGAAGCGCCAGGGCCGCACTCTATATGGTTTCGGCGGGTAACTCAAAACTTCAAGAAACTCCGATTACCACATAGCAAAAGGCTCTTTTAAGAGCCATCCACCTTTTTCCTATTTAAAAGCAATATTTCCTTGTAATCGGTTTGTAGGAATTTAACGAAAGCTCTGTAGCTGAAAACTGAATTACGCTGTCCCCTTAATGCCCAAATTTACTCCACAAAGGCGGGAGTCCAGCTCTTAAATCACAGTACACCAACAGTACATTTAAGCACTTCAATGTGATGGACGGAATGAAGAACAACATAATCTATGAACTCTTGAGGGGACGTTAAATTCATGCCAGGCATAAGGCACTGTTAAGACGTCTGCATGGTGTTTTTTTTTTTGTATAAATGGTTATGGTCCTTATCGTATAGAGTTGAAAGATTTGAATGCGTTCTGTTTTGCTTGCATTTTGGTCCAATGTTGTAGACTTGACAATGTGCTGGCTCATTGCAAAACGTTGGAAATCTTAACGTGACTGCCGTGGCTAAATACCCTATAATCAAAGTGTTGGTGTTTTTCTGAAATGTATCTTGTGTTTTAAATGATCTGATCAAGAACTAAAGCTGCGCGGGCAATTCCCTTTGTTCAAAAGAGGACTTTCGGTTGGTTTATGGTTTCGGCGCGCATGTAAAACTCCACCAATAGAATTTGAAATTCGTTTGTAGCGGTAGCAGCTTCCAATGAGAATCTGTCTATGAGGATATGGGGAAAGCTATGTAAATTTGCATAGTACCCAAATGTATTGCAGAAAGGGTCCTGTTACCACTTCATACGAGTTTGTCGCCGAACAAGCAATATGCCAGAACCGGCGAAGTCCGCGCCCAAGAAAGGCTCCAAGAAAGCCGTGACCAAGGCTGCCGGGAAGGGTGGTAAGAAGCGCAGAAAGTCCAGGAAGGAGAGCTACGCTATCTATGTGTACAAGGTTTTGAAGCAAGTGCACCCAGATACCGGTATCTCCTCCAAAGCTATGGGCATTATGAATTCCTTCGTCAATGACATTTTCGAGCGTATCGCCGGTGAGTCTTCCCGCTTGGCTCATTACAACAAGCGGTCAACGATCACCTCCAGGGAGATCCAGACTGCTGTGCGCCTTCTGCTGCCTGGAGAGCTGGCCAAGCACGCCGTGTCTGAGGGTACTAAGGCCGTGACCAAGTACACAAGCTCCAAGTAATACGCTATAATAACTTTCCAAGTTAAAGGTCCTTTTAAGGACCACCCACTTTCTCGTAAAAGCAAAAAGTATCCGTCTGAATATAAGCAAGTAGCACGAATAGTTCAATGTAAACTTTTATTGTACCGCATTTAACTGATTATGTGCGTTACAATAGCAGATTCTCGTCCTGCTCATGTAGAGAGGGTCGCGGAAACTCCGTTCACTCCAATGGACCATTTTTTTACAGCAATGGTGGATCATGGAGCCACTCAGTAGTTCCCGGAAGTTAGCAGCAAATACTAGCAGCGCAATAGAGTTGCAGCAGAGTAGACCGTTTGTGATGCACTTCTAAAGGGTACGAAGTTTAAAGAATACGATTGTATATTATCACACATATGAATGTAATCAGCATATGCATTAAAGCATGTTCGTGGATTATCCCCCACTAAATTAGTAGATTTAGGGAAAAATAACAGATTAAGCGAAGATACTGAAACACAACATTTCCGTTCTCTTAATGCCATTTCATCTGACATTGTGCAATTACAGAAAAGGCTTCTAAACGCGATTGTACGTTTTTTGTCAACTTTTTTTTTTTTTTTGCGGGTTAGGGGGAATTAAATATTCGTTAAATATAACAGTGGCGTGTGATTGTACAGTGGTGGTTGGAGGTGGTGAAATGAGGATCTCCATTTTGGACGATGAGCTAATGTTACACAATAAGGAAGAGAGCTATATTTGTGATATATCGCTATAGATATGGATTTACAGTGCATATCTGAGACTCAAACAAAAACACAACTTGTGGGTTGAGTGCTTTTGGACTTTGTGATTCTGTTGACTATTACCTGTCTTTATCAAGTTTCAGCTCAGTTGATTTTGGATTGATGGCAACCTGCACCCTGAATCTCATCTCCCTGGGTTTTGCGGGCCTTTCCCTGTTCCTTCTTTCTAATAAACCAAACATTAAGCTTCCCAATGGTGTGGTCTTTGTTTGTGGAAAAAGTGCACATGCAGTGTTTGAATATGATTACCTCGCATAATGTTTGTTGTAATCTTTAGTGATTGTAAGATTGCTCCTGCTGACTTGAGCCAACCATTTTTTCTCTTCTCCCTGTCAGTTGGGAAACCGTACATTCATACTTTCTCCGAGCAATTGGAGCATCCCCATGCAGCACAGAAAAATATGGTGGAGACTATATGTAAGGACAACACGGAGGAAGGGGCAGACAAACTGCTTGACATTCTGTTCATGTTTCTGAGTTTATTAGAGATTTATTTAATGAATTCATGACAATCATTGATAGTCACCTTAACGAGATGCCAAGAATAGACAAAGTATTAACGTTTGCCTAAAATACGTTGACAAGGCAGGCAACGTTAGCTGTTCAAATTAATCCTCAAACAGTACTGAATTTGACTTTTTTAAGAATGCATTGATATAACAACAGACACATGTCAGTGTGCTATATAAGTATTGTAAATCAATGCATTTATTGACTACTAATGACCAAAAACTACGGTTCTGTCTCTCTGTATTAACACGTTCAAATTATCCACCAAGAACTTCTTGGAACTATCTGAAGTCTACATGAATCATGTAACGGTCAAGCTTTTTTGGACTTCCGTTGACACGACTCTCTCTCTTTACATGGCTCTTCCTGCGCTTAACCACATAACAGTGGCCTACTGTGACATCATAGTTGGCTGTCCATGCTGTGGATAAGAAATGGAATTTAATACACTTATCTAGCTCTGTGGTTCTCAAACTTGGTCCTACAGATCTCTGCATGTTTTCAGCTTCAAGTTTAATCCCAGAGTCATGTCAATTTGTTAACTGCCTTACTCACAGTTTAATGTAAAGAAGGATGATATACCCTGTTAAGCTATACCCTGTCAGCAAAAGCCCATATTTGGCATCCTCGGATTAGTACACTGCTAGATGAATGCTTTCTTTGAAATGAGGGATGGTTTTGATTGAATTACACACATTGGAGGCATTTTTGAAAGCTTGGTCACATGTCTGCTGAAATTAAATTATTTGTGGGAGACTAAAGAATTCAAAAGAAAAACAAAGGGAAATTAGCTAAACCTGCATTGTGTCAAAATAAATGTAAGAAAAGAGTAGACTTGTAGGAACTTCTTGCATTATTTTTAATAAAGTACAGTAATTGCACTTTGCACTTTACATTTTAAAATGGACATGAACACAATTCCATCGGTTTTGTTCCCTGAGCTGTTTGTCTTGTCATCCAAGGACCCGTCTTCACATGTGCCTCCACAATGGCATTATGCAGGGTAGGGATAGGAATCACCAGAGAACTCCCGATACAATATTATCACAATGTGTAGGTGCCTATTCAGTTTGTATGGCTATTATGTTAGTATCACGATTCTATAAATATCCTGATTTGATATTACAATTTTTCTGGGTTATGATTTTAAAACCTTAAGTCATGAAAAAGTTGAGTCATGCCTCTAAAGCGTTATACCTTGAAAGCTTTGTTTCAGGCATATCTGGCAGTTGGCTACGTAATAAGTCCATTTTTGAGTTAAAGTATCTGTTAAAGTCCATCTAGATAGACTGAGAACTGGTGACCTGCTATTGCACCAGTGAATATAATCACACATTTTACATATGTGTATGCAGACAGAACAGAACGGATGACTGTCCATATTTCAGTTCGGTACCCAGTAAACAGCGATTTGTGTACATAATGGAGAGTGTAAAAGCAAAGTACGCAGGAACGGATTTACATTAATACTGCCATTTAAGGTTAATGGGGAATATTTTCACTGCTGTTCCTCACATACCCTGGATACGTCACACACTGAAGGCAGCTCGGCTAGCTTCCATTCAGAACCATTGGAATCAACGCTTTTCATCAGACTTGCAGAAAATTATGGATAATTGCAACGCATTAAGAGAGGAAGTGTTTGAAATTTTGACATTTTGGGGACTGTTTATTGAAACTGATGTCAGTCACAGCAAAACAAGAATGAAATAAACTTTTCACATGTTTATATGGAATCTCCTCAGGGTATGGGCCAATTATTTGATGACACTGAATGCACGTCAGTGGATGACACCATCTTTAAGATTAGAGACAGTTATGTCCACACACAAACAAACAAGCAAACAATAAATAAATAAATAAAACCAGTTCAAGCTGTATTACCTGTGAATCGAGACCCTTATGAACTGCAGTTTCAGTTCAAAACCGAGAATGGTTACACACATACTGCGCTCATATCCAGTTGACTACTTACTTTGTAAAATCCAAAGTGAGCCCATGTTTCAAATTTAAACTGAGATAGTGTTGCATTAATCTGAGGACTTACTTGTTCACTGTGTTCAACAACAATGTGCGTTCAGTCGAAAAAAAATCTGTCAGTGTGCAACTAGGCAAAAAAAATAGGCTAGCTATTATTGTATTAGAATAATGACCCTAATGCATTTTTTTGTTTTTTTTTTTAATCAGTTGGACTGGACATAAAACTGATTTTATCCTGCCAGCTCCCAAGTACAAAGTTTACATAATGTCCGATTAAGTCCATATTTCAATTGAGCAGGTAATTTGAGAATTGGAGAATTCACAGCAAGCAAGTGGGTGTGTTAATGACGTTTCCTTCATGAGACTGGTGCGAAGCCTGAAGAATGCAAACATCCGAATGTAATTCCTTTGAGGGCTACTTTCCAATACTCAAATTTGTCTTCTCCTTTCCTCCTTTCCTCCCCTCCTTTCCTCCGTGCCCTGGAAACTGATTATCTGTCCTCCTTCCCTCCACTGTTCCAAAATGAAATCTCACCTCCTCCTTTCCTCCAAACGAAGGATACATTGATGTATCCTACTGCAGAAGTCTTTTCACATTTCTTCGCAGAATGTGAGAAACTGACATTTGTATTTTAATACATGAAAAGGGCTGTCAGCCTTAAAGAAGCGTGATTGGCTTTGGTATCCTCGGAGTCAGTTGAAATTATTACTTCATTAATAGCCGACGTTGACTTTGATGACAGGAGAAACGGATTACCTGTTCCAATTTTTGATTCATCTCCTCCTTTCCTCCACTCGTTTCCTCCCCTCCTTTCTTCCTCATATTTCTGGCATATTTCTGGGGTAGGGAAGGAGGGGAGGAAAGGAGGAGACAAATTTGAGTATTGGAACGCAGCCATTGAGTAGAGGAAAGGAGGAGACAAGAAAAAATAAGGAGGTGAAACGTCATAATGCCGACAGAAACAAAAATAGCTTCCGTTGGCAATATGACGTTTCACCCCCTTATTTGTTACAACGCTGTCACATGATCACACATGATCCTGGACAATTATGCGCATGCGTTCATACACATACGTTACTTGCATAAGTAGCTTATGAGCTATCAAGGGCACCGACGTACCCATCGGTGGGTAACTGGCTACCTAGAAGTTGTGAATTAGAATTAGGTAACATTCGCTTGCTAGGATGATGCACAAATAACACACCTAATGAAGCAATTATGACAGTTTAAAGTTTGGCAAATAGCTATGATGTACTATCATACATCATTTTCAACTCAGTTATGGAGAGTAAGAAAATATAATGCTAAGTATGATTGTAAGCATATCATTTTATCACTAAAATATCCAAGTAACCAATGGTTTAGCAAAAACTAGGTAGCCAGCAATTTTAGTTTGATTAGATTGCAAGCAAGCAACTACCTGATGTTCAGCAAGCAAGCTCGTGATAGGCTATGTACCTAACATTTTAGATTTTCTAGCATGGATGTAAGATGACACAAGGACAAGAGTCCTAATAAAATGTTAGTTAACTTGCTAGCAGAGAAGACTTTCCTTGCATTTATATCAAGTAAAGGTTTGATTTAATCTTGACAACAGGTTTTTTTTAAAGCGCTGTTTGGAAATAATGCAGCAGCACTTCCCTTAGCAAGCTACATCAGTTATTAAATTTTATCTTTGTAGTCACCAGCAGACAGGTATTTGACATTGTATTAGTGTGGAATTTGATGTTGAGAATGACAGACTTTCTGATAATCAATAAACTGACTTTACACACCTAATTTCTGTCCTCAACCTAACTAAAGGATAAAGTGCTAAGCGCACTCTGCGAAGTTGCTTGATAGCTCGGCAAGTAGCCCAGCTATTGAAATATTATCATTGTTAACCTAAATTATAGACAGGTTAAATAAAAGCCACAATAAGTAAATAGTCGTCTCATACAAATATGATACTAAGCTGTTTATTAACTCACAATAGCAAACAAGATGATGACCTATTGGAAATAAGTTACCTGGCCTAATTTTCTATATTTTAGCATCCCGGCCAAAAAAGGGCTATTGATAACCACAATTGACGACAATAATATGATTCTGTAGGCTATATATGTTATGGTGTACTGTATAAATGAACCATAAAACACTTAACCGTTAGCTACATTGCTAATTTCCTTAACTATAGCGTCACCATGCAGGCCTTAGTTAACTAGCTTTAGCTAAGCTAAACTAAACATATACCTTTCTCAGTTATTAAAACTTCCTTAGCTAGGAGTTTTTTAAGCTCTCGTTCCAACTATGCAAGATTACAATGGTGGTTGCGAATGTTCATTGAAACTATGGTTTTCAAAAACAGCAAAACTGCTAACTACGGTTCTCACAACGGTAGTACAACCATAGTTAGACAATGACGGTTTTGGGAAACGCACCCCTGATCACTCGCAATATATCAGTCAATCAGGAAAACCGGATTCTGATCGGACAGGCAAAAAATCGGATTTGGACTGACTGTGTGAACATAGGGCTTTTTCATAGCCCTGCTATGAAAAGGTCAAATTCATCTGTACATTTATATCTATCTCTTCTGTATGAATCACAAGCTAACGGTTAAGTGTTTTATGGTTCATTTATACAGTACACCATAACATATATAGCCTACAGAATCGTATTTTTGTCGTCAAATTCATCTGTTCATTTATATCTATCTCTTCTGTATGAATCACAAGCTAACACTTGAAGTTCAACAGTATATGAAGGAAAGCGTTTTACAAAGAGCTTTTATTGCCTGTAAATATATTTACAAAGATGTTTGCACTCATTTTTTTTTACAAATATTTAGCAGTATGCCTCTGTCCTTTTCCAAAAAGCAATGGTACTGAATCGGGATATTGGCAAATTTTGAAGTACTGGAGTGAAACCTGAATGCTTTTTTTATTTTTAGATGAATTGTGAATAATCACAGGCTAGCCTATAGAACAGCTGTTTAGCTTTAAAAAGTATATTTTTTATTATTCATACTGTTTTCTGGAGCTCTTGAAACACAAGGAAACATAGTGAATTTTTAATGTCTGTCTGTCTTTAATGTAATGTCTATCATTAATGGTTTCGATTGGGTAAAAATAGTAGGCCCTCTGTTGCACCCTTAGAAAGACACCCACGAGGCAGCTTTTCCTGTACAGGCAACTTTTTAATAAAGCTCGGTTCGACATCAACAAGTTCTTGTTTGTTACATCTTCTCCATCAGGCTTCTCTCTTCTGATTTCCTTCAGGTTAACAACAGCATTATCATAGCTTGCTCATGTCGTCACACGAACGTAAATATCTTAAAGTGACAGTGCCTTATTTTAACGATCAACACTAAGGATGTCTGTCCAACTATGTTACATACTAACAAATAAAATAAGGATTTTAAAAATGTTTCCTTTACAGTTGAGGGTTTACATTTCTTTTAAGTTCGTAAGGCACATTTTTTTAAAGGGCACAACACCCTCCCCCACTAAAAAAAACAAAATGTTGACAAAACATTTTTTTAAGCTTCAGCACAAACTATACATATCTGAAGATTAAACTACAAAACTCTCATACACTGTGACACAAGCATTTTTCTAGTTTTAGAGTACTAACACATCTTTTCCACATTACAACAGCATAAACAGGATATATAGATATACTACTATACTTTTCCTGCAGAGGTGTATAATCTTAACTCATGGTACATTGGTGGGCCCCCCCCAAGTCCATTAAGATACCCATGGCTAACTACCATTTCACCTCTCAATGTACAGCAACATGATAAATGCTTTGAGGTGTAACAACATCTACTGCAGAAGACTGTGTCGACTGTCCTTCACTTCTGCCAATCAACTTGTGGTGCTCCTAGATGTGCTCTGACTGTAATCTTTTACATATACCACAGTCCTTTAAATGAAATTTCACTTCCAACAGGTAAGTATCAACAGTTTCTTCTTGAATACATGTTTAGCTAACATAATTAATTCTGTCTCCCTTCTCTCAGGTGATGTTTTTTTCTACATTCAAACTGAATATTATTTCACAGCATCTGTATGTCGGTTGTCCCAGCTCATAATATGTACAAATGGTTGTGGGCTGACTAACTCTCTAACACCTTGATGACTCTCTGTCCATCTGTTCAGGTTGAGATGGTGGCAGCTGGAATGAACGCCTTCCGCGACCCATTTTCTTTGAGTCACTCTTTCTCTCAGTCTTCGGGTGTGATAACAGCTCGTACAACGGCTTTGCAATTCTTGAAAAGTCAGCTACGTAAGCTCTATAGTAACTTAAGAACCCAACTAGTGTTCTCACTTCTTTCACTGTCTTTGGTTTTTCTTTAGTTAATGCTTTGATAGCTTCGACTTCTTTGGGGTTCATACAATACCCTTGTTCTGAGATCACACGTCCCACATAACACACTTCATTCTTAAAGAAGTCGCATTTCTTAGCTCTCAGTTTAATCCCGTTTTGTTTTTGTCTCTGCAGCACTTTCCTGACATTTTCAACATGTTGGTCAAAGTCTTTACTAAATACTAGGACATCATCAAGGTAAGGAACACACATCTCATCCCGCAGGTCACTGAGACATCCCTCCATGTAGCGCTGAAATGCTGCTGGGGCATTGGTAAGGCCAAAAGGGATCCTCACCCATTCATATAATCCCCAGGGTGTGATGAATGCTGTGCACGCTCTGCTGTCCTTACTGACAAAGCCCTGATGATATGCCTTCCCCTGGTCAAGTACTGTAAACCAGGAGTTACCACCAAGATTTTCCAATATTTCCTGTATCCTTGGAATGGGGTGACGGTCAGGTACTGTCTTCTGATTTAACTGTCGGTAATCAACGCACAGACGTAGGCCACCGTCCTTTTTCCTAACACACACAATGGGCGATGAGTAAGAGGAACATGATTTCTGTATCCACCCTCAACTCAACAAATCCTGAATGTGGTTTTTCACTTCCTGATATAATGGTCTGGGGATGGCATTGTATGACCTCTTCACTGGTACATTGTCTTTCAAATGGATTTCCATTTGCAAATCTGGAATACATCCGGTGTCCCACTCATCCCTTGCAAACACATCACATTCGTCTCGTAACATTTTACGTACTTTTTCTTGCTGCTCAACTGATAGGTGACTAAGATCAACTGGTGGATCCCAACTCATTGGTTTACTTTCTTTTTGTCCATCCACTTCATTTGAATTTATCTCTGATCCCTCCTGTTTTTGCTTTTCAGGTACAGATTTTGTCTCAAACGGATGGATGGCATCGACTACATGTAACCAGCCAAGTACTGTTCTGTTCTGGAGTGTGATGTCATTTTCGGTTCTGTTTTCTATTGTCACTGTGATAACAGCAGTATCTTCATGTGGAAGTTGTACTATTTGCTCTGGAACCTCCAAACCGACAGGCCATGGTGTACCCTCATTTGGTTCCAGCATCACTTGAACTCCTCTAAGTTGCTTCCTGCTCAACCTACCACAGCTCACTTTTGCCACAGTATGCTTTGGAATGATCACATCGTGACGTCCCACTCTGGCAATGTGACTATCAGTGTTGCATTTGGGCCTCCTCAACACAGTAAAGACAGCTCTAGCCTTCTTAGGTCCCACATCTAATGCTGAGCTTAAACAGTGGACAAACTGACTGGAGGATGCTACTTTCTCTGTTGCTAACTCTTCAATCACATTGAATCCTATGATCGGCCTCTCAAAAGAAGTGTTGCTAACCAGCATCGGCACTAATAGCTGTCTCTTAGTGTTGTCTAGTAGATCAAATTCCACCTCTATCCAACCCTCATATGGTACACTCGTCCCGTTGGCTGCTGTGAGATTCAGTCCTCCCTCGTCAAGAAGTTCTCTAACCGGTCTAATCTCAACATCAGGTAAGTATTTCTCTTTCCAGCTAAGGCTAACAATTGACACCTGTGAACCTGTGTCCCATAGTACAGATGTTTTGACTCCACCAAGACAACACTGGACTAGGCATCTGGGTCCAACCAGTTTTGCTGCCTTCTCTTGTTTTCTTGAAAGAGGCAACTTACTCTCTGTAAGTAAAGCTGAACTTGTTTCAGTAAGAGTTACTTCAAGCTTGTTTATTTCTGCAGAATTCTCTCTCCATTTGCGACAGCCTGCAGCCCAATGTTCAGTACTTCCACACTTGTAACAGTGCAGACACCTAGCACCAGAATTGGACTCTTCACACTGCCGACAGTGTCGTGATTTGCGTTTAACACCATCAGTGTCTTTTACTTTTACAGGTGGGTGTCCTGTGTCTTTGTATATCTGGTCAGCTCTGCTCATTTGACTGAGACTTGCTACTTGGGTTGTGAGACTTTGTAGAGCTTCACAGATAGCTTGGTTTCCAGCATCAAGTCTTTCAACAAGAGTGTTTGGCTTAGGTGTGCTAGCTTTTCCCTTCTTTAGATCACTGACCTGCTCTTTGTCCACTTTCTCCTCTTCATGGACAGTGGCTACTTTCACCTCTTTTCTTCTGGTGGCAAACAGTTTGTTTTTCCTTTCTGTTTCCAGGTTGTAGATAACACTCATCTTCTCCAGTAAGGTCTCATCACTAACACTTGGGTCCTGTAAATAGGGCTTAAGATCTGTACGAATTATATCATCTTGTAGACCTGTCAACACTGTCTGCAAAAACTGTTTCTGAATTAGCTCAATGTTGTACTTCAGTCCGTCTTTAGCACTTTCACTAGCAAATATAACTTTTTGTCGGAGATCCATTGCACGCACTAAAAATTCAATTGGGGATTCTTTAGGTTCTTGCGCTGCTCGAGTCAATGAGTGGTACAATTCAGTTGCATCTTTCTCACGGTAGTGAGTTCTCAGTATTTGTTTCAATGAGCCTAATGTCAAATCATGTCTGCTTTCAAGGTAACTTTTTAATTTGACACTCGGAGCTATAGCCTGAATAACCGCATCAACAATTTCACTCTCTTCATAGCCTTTCTGTAGAGCTCTCTGGATTTGTCTCTCTAAACTGTTGAAATTAAGTGTATCTTTCTGGCTGATACCTCCAATCTGACCCTGAATTTTCAGATCTCTTCGGTACACAAGATGGGTATTTTCACGCCTTGCTACATTAACGTATGCTGCTTCTGTTTCAATTGCACTCTCAGAATGATTAGGAGAAAAGCTAGGGAATGTAGTGCGATTCGTCACCACCGGAGGCTGAACAGTAGCTGTTTCAGGCTGTCCGTCCCCCCTGAGATCAGGTACAGATGCACAAACTTCGCCCTTTGAAACTTTTAACATTCCCTCAATCCGGTCCTTCGTAGCCAAAAGCACTGACAGTCCCTCATCTTCCAAGCTAGTTACAGCATTCCCTTCTAAATGCGCTAAAATAGCTCTTCTCAGTAAACGAGATGAATTCCGTATTACGTCAGTAATTTTCAATTTTTGTTCGCCACCTAGCTCGTTAAGTTCGCTCAAAGATAAGCCAGGCAAATTTTCCTCAATTTCGTTTACCACAGATTCCCACTCCGATGACATTTCCATCTCTCTCTCTCCGTCTGTTGACCAAAGAATGAAAACTCAGTACCTCGTTCCCGCGTTTCACCACACAAGCACGATACCTCCTAGCTTCAGTGCGTTAGCATGCTAGCTTCCATCCACTTTCCGCTCGCTGCCGTCCAAGTTTTTCCTCCGTTCTCCAGTTATGGATCGATGTATTGATGTTAAACCGGGCGGAAACGCCAAATTTATGTTGCACCCTTAGAAAGACACCCACGAGGCAGCTCTTCCTGTACAGGCAACTTTTTAATAAAGCTCGGTTCGACATCAACAAGTTCTTGTTTGTTACATCTTCTCCATCAGGCTTCTCTCTTCTGATTTCCTTCAGGTTAACAACAGCATTATCATAGCTTGCTCATGTCGTCACACGAACGTAAATATCTTAAAGTGACAGTGCCTTATTTTAACGATCAACACTAAGGATGTCTGTCCAACTATGTTACATACTAACAAATAAAATAAGGATTTTAAAAATGTTTCCTTTTCAGTTGAGGGTTTACATTTCTTTTAAGTTCTGATAGGTTCCAGGTTTTTGTGATATTATTTAAGGCTTCCTTTAGGTGACAGAACTGTGTTGTATCCTGTATTTGTACTTTGTGACACCTCCACCTCATGACACCTTTGGCCTAGCCAGCTCCAGTCATCAACCAAACATTTGCATTTGTGTAAGGTATCCTGTCTCCACAGCATACCTCTGCTAATGGCTCTGCCAGGGTTCCCATGGAGGGACAAGACCAGTTGTCTCTGGCCTGGCCCTTATCTTATTCCTTTGATATGCATGACCATGAACTGTATATCAACACACCACACAACCTGATTCTTTAGAGATTCTCTCGGCACAGGCAGCCCGAATGTTCTGAGTTTGTCTCTCCCTTGCGCATTGTAATAAATCAACATTCTCTTAAGAGAAGTCGTCAGCGTGTTCTTCATTGTCCTGCATTTGGTTCCACGGAGAAGGGCAAAATATCCTAACAGTTTGTAAGGCACATTTTTTTAAAGGGCACAACACCTCTTTACGCACATGTTCAGCATCCTGTCAATTATTTTATGATATGTATAAATTGTAAAAAAATAAATAAATAAATGTGTAAAGCATAAAACCAAATTTGAACTATGTCAATGTAATATTGATTAATTTAATGAGAGGTGGTTGCTCTACTCACAGTACTGGAGTAATATACAATAAATTTGTGACAGAATGAGGAAGGAGATCTGTTTTGGTATGACTGAGGTGCCATTTTCACAGTTTTCACACATCGTCACCCTGACCCCACCCTCTGTAGTCTCTCAGCGTCCCAGCTACATATTGTATTTGAAACCCAAAAAACATTTTTTCATGAATAAAGCTTCAGAGTCTTTTCTCTTTGATTAATTATTGACCGAGCTGCTCTTCTTTCCTGCTCCTTCCTCTCCCATCATGGACTTCTCAATCTCGCTTGGGGACACCCTGGTTTCATCCTCATCCTGTGCGAAGAACCTCGGAGTGGTGATCGACAACAGGCTGTCACACTCCAAGAACATCGCGGTGGTGAGTCGGACGTGCAGGTTCTTCCTGTACAACATCCGAAGAATCCACCCCTTCCTCACCACCTACTCTACTCAGCTTCTGGTCCAAGCAATGGTTCTGTCCCACTTTTATTACTGGAACACCCTTCTTGCAGGCCTTCCAGCGTCCGCCACCAGACCCCTGCAGCTCATCCAGAATGCTGCAGCCCGTCTGATCTACAACCTCCCTAGAGACACTCATGTGACCCCCCTTGCTGACTGCCCTCCACTGGCTGCCTCTTATCGCTCGCATCAAATTTAAAACTTTGGTGCTAGCATACCAGGCTGTTAAGGGGACAGCTCCAGCTTACCTCCAGAAGATCGTCAGACCCTACACCCCTGTCAGACCCCTCCGTTCTGCCACCTCTGGTCGCCTGAGGCAGCCCCCTCTCTGCTCCTGCACTTCCAGGTCACGTCTACTGTCTGTCCTGGCCCCCCGGTGATGGAATGATCTTCCCGTGGAGGTCAGAACAGCAGAGACATTGGCCACCTTCAAGCGCAGACTGAAGACTCACCTCTTCAGGCTGCAACTCTCCCCTCCCCTCCCTTGCTCTTTGTAATACGTGTATTCCTATTTGCTCTTATCTGTGATTGTTTTTTTTTTTTTAACTATGCTATTTGCTCTTAATTTGTGATTGTTTTTAACTAGGCTGTTTAATAAGTCTGTAGTCTCTAGGGGAGTCCTGATCTATTCGATCACCTTGGCACTTGGGACTTTACCCCTCTCTAGGTTTATCTTCGCACTTTTTGTACTGTTCTTATGCACTTTGCCTTGTAAGTCGCTCTGGATAAGAGCGTCTAACAAATGCCCGTAATGTAATGTAATGTAATTATCATACGTTATTCTGTTTCCTCCCCCTCTCTATGTCTCTCTCTGGCTCTCTCTTTCAGCTGAGTAAAGATTAGCTGTACTGACATGAAAACCAGTCTTTACTGCCTTGATCATCAACACCACTATAAAATTAAATGCAGAACTTCCTTCTTGTCTTATATAACCCTTAACCCTTAACCCATATATAAATACATATACCTGGGTCACAAATAAATATGTATGCAGACAGGAGCCGCCTTGGTCTTTTAGAGTACATGGCTCTATAAAAGGCTGGTGTGCCAGGCAGGCTGATGTATTCATTTACTATAGGGTGTGACCCATAAATATAGATTTGTGACATCCTGTTGTAAATGAATAATATGAACAAATTAGACCGATGGGTGCTTTCATTTTATTTTTATTGTCTTGTCGACCATGAACGTTACAATTATCGTAAAAACTCCAAAAAGAAAAGGCACACTGTCAGTCTCACAAACACAATGAAACTGCTAATTGGAATTAACATAGAGCTCACCAGCATTCTTATGACAGCAAAGCTTGAATAAACAAATGAAAAATACACCAGAGACAATATACCGATATATCCAAGGCATACACTGCTGATATTGAGCAAGATTAACTTAACTCTCTCCGCATTCCAAGGGTGCAATTTAATGATTAACTAATTTCTTGCCTGAGCCCAATGCATTTGTGAACAAAGGGTGCTACAATAATTATTTAAACTGTCCATATTGTATAGCAAATACTATGAAAAAGCAACATAAAAAAGAATAGGGAAACCTTAAAAACACAAAAGAGCGGGTATGCTTTCAGTATGTTGGTTTCATAATTTTGTTTTCTTCTTCCCCCTTTTTAAAAATTTTATTTCCGGGTGAAAGTAATCACAACGTACCAATAGCCAATCACAACATTACCATAGATATTTGAATTAATACAGAACAAAGATTGTGTTTGAGGTAATATACAAATGCTACTTCAGTATTTCAAACCATTAAATATTTGAGAGTGAAAAGAGAAACTGAGAGGGGTGTGGCTGCCAACTGTGAACAGTTATACCACCATGTTTGAAAAATTCTGCCATCATGTTTCTCTACAATAGTTATGTCCATAGATTGCAACATATGTGTGTTGCATGTATTCATACAACAATACAAACTGTTAGATAATTTCAGACAGCTGAAAAAGCCTTACATGTTGTAAGAACTCATTTATCTCTTCTATGTCTATGATGTCTCTGTCTCTTAAATCAGAATTCCACTTGAATAAATGATAATGTTGCTTTGATTAATGAATATTACTTTTTATGGCACCAATTGTATTTGCAGACCATGTCCATTTCCTCAGAAAATTTGCTCTTTAATGTATCACGAGTGAAGTAAAATACTGTGGATTCATCTTTTCATCTGTCAGCCTCTTTGAGTGTTCTGTACTTCTGTACATGAATGATCAACTTCTGTATGTGATGTTGTTTGCTATTGAAAGAAACTTCTAAAACTTCTGTACATGAAGTTGTGTCTTTAGATAGCAGAATGTGTGAGAATAAGGAAGTGATGCTTCTGTAAAAGCAGTGTAAATGTGGACCACAGAGACAGTCAGACACACAGAGGAGAGCTGAAGAGAATGGAGTCCAGAATCCAACTGTAGCTGCTGCTCATCACAGCACACTTTTACACAGGTAACTTAGCCTGCCTCTATAAAGACTGCAGAGCACCTGTGACCCAGCGCAGCATTAAACTGATAACACAGCGCACTTCTGTAGAGGTAGCACAGAGAACCTTGTGTAAACACTAAAGCATAGCGATGGCAAAGATGAAGGTGAGGTGTGTTGAAATCAGTTTCTCACAGTACATACATATGGGGCACACATTTGAGCTTGGTGCATCAAGGCAATATTTAATTTTGTCATAATCTGAAGATGTGGCTGGCAAAAGTATAGCTGCGCACTGGCCAGTCAGGATGCTTTTCACATTCCTTTTTAATAAATGGTTACATCAAATACCTTTATTTTGTATTGTTCATGTGGCATGAGGTCTTTTCTTAAAACGTAACATTGAAATTTACAAAAAAGAGATGACAGTTTTGTATTTTAATTAATTAATCACATATAACACTGTGGGTCTGTACTATAAAGTTGGAGAAGATGCCATTCTGCCATGTGCTAAAGTGGTTTATCCCAACTGCTCCTCAACCTATGACAACGCAACTCTTCTGTTACTGAACTGGTGACTCATGGGAAGATCAAAGACACACAGAGAGCAGAGAAACTGAGCATAGAATCAAACTGCTCTCTACACATTATTCATGTCCAGCCCGACGATGCTTGAACATAAACATGTCAGCAGTTTCTGCTTGAAGGTGCAAAACAACAGGGAGGAGATGCTCCTGTCCGTCTGTCTGTCCTTAACAGTAAGAGATCCTTTATGACCTCAGAGACCCACAGTTCTGTCAGTGTCAGTCATGAGAGTCTTATTAAAAGATATATGTAAGTGGCTTCTATCTGAAATGCCTGTTTTTTAAAATCACCAGGTATATCAGTCTTCAATTTGAAATAATCAGTCTGAAATTTTAATTCAGGAGGGCAACAAACTCTCTGGTTGCTTCCTCAGTGTCTCCACCCTCTCCAGGGACAGAGTTTAAGCCTGGCAGCACTGTGACTCTTCACTGCCTCCTGTAAACCTATGAGTGTAATGAGCTCTCAGTTATAAAAATTAATCTGTCCTGGGTGGATGAGAGAGGTACCAATTTAGGGTGCTTAACCCTTGGCTGTGCCGTGGGGCCGCATCACACCACCCTCTCATGGTTTATTTACAGGGAACTGCACCGCCTATTCTTTACATACGTATTGCTTGATACGTTTGAGAGGGAGGAAAGAAGTGTCAGATGACAACTTATATTATATCATTCCACAATGGGTGCCATACAGAAAGGACCCAAGTGGACATACAAAAAAAAAAACGTTTTTGTCTGTGCGTTTTTGACTGCTGTTTATTCCAGGAAACAGCACAATATTGAGTTTGAGGGATATTGATAAAGTAGTATACTGCTAGCAGTGTTGTGGCGGAGGTATGAAGAGAAATGGCACCAAAAATGATAGTTCTTAATTCGACACTTTCTAAAACATAAAAGTTGTTGAACGATGACAACGGCCACTGGAAACCCGCGCCAAAGATGTCCTCTAATTTGATTGGACGAAAACCTCCTGATGCAGCAACCAATGGCTGCATAGTCTGTTGCTACAATACAGGCGCGCGACTGTAAACTGCATTCTTTTGACTCACGCTAATATAACGACAATGAGTGGAAGAGGCAAAACCGGTGGCAAGACTAGGGCTAAAGCTAAGACTCGCTCATCCAGAGCTGGACTTCAGTTTCCAGTGGGTCGCGTTCACAGGCTCCTGCGCAAAGGAAACTATGCCGAGCGTGTTGGTGCTGGAGCCCCAGTGTACCTAGCCGCTGTCCTCGAGTACCTAACCGCTGAGATCCTGGAGTTGGCTGGTAACGCTGCCCGTGACAACAAGAAGACTCGTATCATTCCCCGTCATTTGCAGCTGGCGGTGCGCAACGACGAGGAGTTGAACAAGCTCTTGGGAGGAGTCACCATTGCCCAGGGCGGTGTGCTGCCGAACATCCAGGCTGTTCTGCTCCCCAAGAAAACTGAGAAGGCTGTCAAGGGAAAATAATTCGGCTCTTTCACAACCAAAAACACAAAAGCTCTTTTAAGAGCTACCCACTCCTCTGCAAAGAGCAAGAACTTTCTGTTTATTCATTTTATATAGTATTGTTCAAAATCAGTGTACGCAAGTGCAACAAGAATAAAACCTACAGTCTCGGCCAGTCTTATGAAAAGGTAGAATGTGATCAAATTGGATAATGACAGATTCACGAACTGCAAAATCGGTTGAAATCCGGGGAAGTGAATGAAATAAAAATGGTTTTCAGAAGTGAAAGTGTAATATTAATGGATAAACTATTCCAGAGTGTTGAGGAATGAAAATGCTGCATTTACACATGGAATTAAAAAATGCACCCACCTAGAATGAGAAAAGTGCAGCAGTTAACAGAGATAAAGATGGGTGATCGAGGCATCCTCAGACTGGGGGAGGGTGGAGTGCTCCTGGGGTGCCGGGAGCTCACTACCCACTTGTTCCTAATTTTCTGGTCAGTTGTGAAGAGCATTGTTTGAAGGTTCGGCTGGCATCAAATCAAAACATTGGAGGCCACATTGTTGCCGAAACCCGGGATCGAACCAGGGACCTTTAGATCTTCAGTCTAACGCTCTCCCAACTGAGCTATTTCGGCAGATGCACATTTCTAAACGGGGAGCTCTCTGACAACAGTTTTTTTTTTCAATTTCTCCTTGTTAACACCGTGAATGTATCCGGTTGTCACGCGGGAGACCTGTGTTAATTAGCCGAAGCTCCGTTCCGCCAGAGGTATTCTCTGACAGGGACAAACAACCTCCTTTTTGGACGATTAAATTTCCACAAGAGTTTGCTCTATTTTTCGGAAATAAAATTTGCGAGAGGTAGATCAGGTATATCGCGCTTTGGACTATCAACACCTGAACCCACGTCATGTATTCATTTCATCACATAATGAATTGTGTAGCTAGCATCAAAACATGGATGAATTATAATCCCAGACTTAATGAAGACAAATTGATGCCAAGAATTTGACTCCCGCTTTCATTTGTTCAAGTTTAGACAACTCCAATGCCTTTACAAAAAGTACAGTGGAAAACTTCAACTGGTACAAAATGTAACAGCCAGAGTGCTTATGAAAACATGGAAGAGAGAGCATATTAACTATACGCCTGCCTTGCTACATTGGTTAAATATTTCTTTTAGGATCGATTTTAAAATTTTACTGCTGGGATATTAAATATGTAATAATAAGGCATCTTTATACATTGCTGGTTGCCTGCCATGGTATGTTCCTACTCACTCTAAAATCCTCTAAGGCTGGCATGGTTAATATCCCACAAACAAACCTAAAAAAATATGGCAAAGCAGCTTTCTGCTTTTATTACCCCAAAGTCTGGAACAACCTACCTTTAAATATCAGTCAGGCACCATCCTCAAACAACTTCAAGAAGAATTTCACAAAGTCATGTTTTAGCATGCCACACCTGATGTCAGTTTTAAGTAGATCTTTAATTTCTTACTTGTATACTATCCTTTACCTTGGTCCTATAACTTTTTAATTGTATTTTCATTTTTGCTCTATTTTATATGTTTTTAGGTTTTTATGTTTTTTTCAAACGTATTGTTGCGTCTCTTGTTAATATGTTGTATTCAACTGTTTTAGTGTTCTATTTTTATACGTTTTTTTTTTCTGTGAACCACTTTGAGCTGCAATTTATGTATGAAAGTTGCTCTATAAATAAAGTATATTATTATTAAATCATTTAAATTGTTCTGAACTTTGTGTGTCTTTGTAACATGTCATGATCGTTCAGCTGATGTTTCTGCATTATTGGATAGCTGTACATGACGCCTATCAAATCGAATGTTTTCTTTTGCTTTTATTTTAAACTGGAGACCACGATTAATTATTATATTGATTAAGTAATACGTAACTAATTTTAGTTTTGTCCAGATGTTTATTGTTATTTGGATGTTTGACATAGGTGAAAAGCTCCGCTCAGAGGCCTGAGGCGTGCTTACCGTGAGGCGCCTTCCTTGCTCAAAAGGTTTCAATCAGGTCGTCTTACATAACATAAGATTCTCGGCTGAAGAACGAGAAACATTGACTGACAAGCGTTGCGTAAAGATGTCTGGAAGAGGTAAGGGTGGTAAAGGACTTGGGAAAGGAGGCGCCAAGCGTCACCGCAAAGTTTTGCGTGACAATATCCAGGGTATTACTAAGCCAGCTATTCGTCGCTTGGCCCGTCGTGGTGGTGTAAAGCGTATTTCTGGTCTGATTTATGAGGAGACTCGCGGGGTTCTGAAAGTGTTTCTGGAGAATGTCATCCGTGACGCTGTTACCTACACTGAACACGCCAAGAGAAAGACCGTCACTGCCATGGATGTAGTGTATGCTTTGAAGCGCCAGGGCCGCACTCTTTATGGTTTCGGCGGGTAACTCAAAACTTCTAGGAACTCAGATTACCACATTGCAAAAGGCTCTTTTAAGAGCCATCCACCTTTTTCCTATTTAAAAGCAATATTTCGTTGTAATCGGTTTGTAGGAATTTAACGAAAGCTCTGTAGCTGAAAACTGAATTACGCTATCCCCTTAATGCCCAAATTTACTCCACAAAGGCGGGAGTCCAGCTCTTAAATCACAGTACACCAACAGTACATTTAAGCACTTCAATGTGATGCACGGAATGAAGAACAACATAATCTATGAACTCTTGAGAGGACGTTAAATTCATGCCAGGCATAAGGCAGTGTTGAGGCGTCTGCATGGTTTTTTTTTTTTTTTTTTGTATAAATGGTTAAGGACATTATAGAACAGAGTTGAAAGATTTGAATGCGTTCTGTTTTGCTTCATTAAGGTCCAATGTTCTAGGCTAGACAATGTGCTGGCTCAATGCAAAAAGTTGGAAATCTTAACATGACTGCCGTGGCTAAATAGCCTGTAATCAAAGTGTAGGTGATTTTCTGAAATGTATCTTGTGTTTTAAATGATCTGATCAAGAACTAAAGCTGCGCGGGCAATTCCCTTTGTTCAAAAGAGGACTTTCGGTTGGTTTATGGTTTCGGCGCGCATGTAAAACTCCACCAATAGAATTTGAAATTCGTTTGTAGCGGTAGCAGCTTCCAATGAGAATCTGTCTATGAGGATATGAGGAAAGCTATGTAAATTTGCATAGCACCCAAATATATTTCAGACAGGGTCCTGTTATTCCTTCATACGAGTTTGTCGCCGAACAAGCAATATGCCAGAACCAGCGAAGTCCGCGCCAAAGAAAGGCTCCAAGAAAGCCGTAACCAAGGCTGCCGGAAAGGGTGGTAAGAAGCGCAGAAAGTCCAGGAAGGAAAGTTACGCTATCTATGTGTACAAGGTTTTGAAACAAGTGCACCCTGATACCGGTATCTCCTCCAAAGCTATGGGCATTATGAATTCCTTCGTCAATGACATTTTCGAGCGCATCGCCGGTGAGTCTTCCCGCTTGGCTCATTACAACAAGCGGTCAACTATCACCTCCAGGGAGATCCAGACTGCTGTGCGCCTTCTGCTGCCTGGAGAGCTGGCCAAGCACGCCGTGTCTGAGGGTACCAAGGCCGTGACCAAGTACACTAGCTCCAAGTAATGTGCTATAACAACGTTCCAAGCTAAAGGTCCTTTTAAGGACCACCCACTTTCTCGTAAACGCAAAAACTATCCGTCTGAATATAAGCAAGTAGCACGAATATTTCGACGTAAACTTTTATTGTACCGCATGCAACCGGTTATGTGCGTCACAATAGCAGATTCTCATCCTGCGCTCAAGACCATGTAGAGAGAGTCGCGTCAACTCCGTTCACTCCAATGGACCATTTTTTTACAGCAATGGTGGATCATGTGCTACTCAATAGATCCCGGAAGTTAGCAGCAAATACTAGCAGCGCAATAGAGTTGCAGCAGAGTAGACCGTTTGTGATGCGCTTCTAAAGGGTACGAAGTTTAAAGAATACGATTGTATATTATCAGCACATATGAATGTAATCAGCATGTGCATTAAAGCATGTTCGTGGATTATCCCCCGCTAAATTAGCAGATTTAGGGAACAGTCACAGATTAAGCTAAAATACTGAAACACAACATTTCCGTTCTCTTAATGCCATGTTCTCTTAATTCTCTTAATGTTATCTTAAGAGAGCTATATTTGTGATATATCGCTATAGATATGGATTTACAGTGCATATCTGAGACTCAAACAAAAACACAATTTATGGGTTGAGTGCTTTTGGACTTTGTGATTCTGTTGACTATTACCTGTCTTTATCAAGTTTCAGCTCAGCTGATTTTGGATTGATGGCAACCTGCACCCTGAATCTCATCACCCTGGGTTTTGCGAGCATTTCCCTGTTCCTTCTTTTTAATAAACCAAACATTAATCTTCCAAATGGTGTGGTCTTTGTTTGTGAAAAAGTGCACATGCAGTGTTTGAATGTGATTTCCTCAAATATTGTTTGTTGTGATCTTTAGTGATAGCAAGATTGTTCCTGCTGACTTGAGCCAACCATTTTTTCTATTCTCCCCGTCAGTGGTGAAACCGTACATTCATACTTTCTCTTCGCAATTGGAGCATCCCCATGCAGCACAGAACAATATGGTGGAGACTATATGTAAGGACAACACGGAGGAAGGGGCAGGCAAACTGCTTGACATGCTGTTCATGTTTCTGAGTTTATTCGAGATTTATTTAATGAATTCATGACAATCATTGATACTCACCTTAACAAGATGCCAAGAATGGACAAAGTATCAAATTTGATGTTTTTTAAGACTATATTGATGTAACGACATGCATATGTCGGTGTGCTATTTAAATATTATAAATCAATGCATTTATTGACTACTAATGACCAAAAATTGCAGTTCTGTTTCTCTGTATTAACACGTTCAAATTTCCCACCAAGAACTTCCTGGAAGTCTTAAGTCTACATGAATCATGTGATGGTCAAGCATTTTGGACTTCCGTTGACACGATTCTCTCTCTCTACATGGCTCTGCCTGCGCTTAACCGCTCATCAATGACCCACTGTGACATCATAGTTGGCTGTCCATTCGGCGGATAGGCAATGGAATTGAATATACTTATCTAGCTCCGTGGTTCTCAAACTCAGTCCTAGAGATCTCTGCATGTTTTCAGCTTCAAGTTTAAGCCCAGAGTCAATTTGTTAACTGCCTTACTCACAGTTTAATGTAAAGAAGGATGATGTACCCTGTTAAGCTATACCCTGTCAGCAAAAGCCTATATTTGGCATCCTCGGATTAGTACACTGCTAGATGAATGCTTTCTTTGAAATGAGGGATGGTTTTGATTGAATTACACACATTGGAGGCATTTTTGACAGCTTGGTCACATGTCTGCTGACACTAAATTATTTGTGGGAGACTAAAGAATTCAAAAGAAAAACAAAGGGAAATTAGCTAAACCTGCATTGTGTCAAAATAAATGTAAGAAAAGAGTAGACTTGTAGGAACTTCTTGCATTATTTTTAATAAAGTACAGTAATTGCACTTTGCACTTTTTTACATTTGAAAATGAACATGAACACAATTCCATCGGTTTTGAATTGTCAAAGTGATATACCTTGAAAGCTTTGTTTCAGGCATATCTGCCAGTTGGCTACGTAATAAGTCCGTTTTTGAGTTAAAGTATCTCTTAAAGTCCATCTAGATAGATTAAGAACTGATAACCTGCTATTGCACCAGGGAATATAATCACACATTTTATATATGTGTATGCAGACAGAACAGAACGGAAGACTGTCCAAATTTCAGTTTGGTACCCAGTAATCAGCGATTTGTGTGCATAATGGAGAGTGTAAAAGCAAAGTACGCAGGAACGGATTTACATTAATACTGCCATTTAAGGCTAATGGGGAATATTTTCGCTGCTGTTCCTCACATACCCTGGATACGTCACACACTGAAGGCAGCTCGGCTAGCTTCCATTCAGAACCATTGGAATCAACGCTTTTCATCAGACTTGCAGAAAATTATGGATAATTGCAACGCATTAAGAGAGGAAGTGTTTGAAATTTTGACATTTTGGGGACTGTTTATTGAAACTGATGTCAGTCACAGCAAAACAAGAATGAAATAAACTTTTCACATGTTTATATGGAATCTCCTCAGGGTATGGGCCAATTATTTGATGACACTGAATGCACGTCAGTGGATGACACCATCTTTAAGATTAGAGACAGTTATGTCCACACACAAACAAACAAGCAAACAATAAATAAATAAATAAAACCAGTTCAAGCTGTATTACCTGTGAATCGAGACCCTTATGAACTGCAGTTTCAGTTCAAAACCGAGAATGGTTACACACATACTGCGCTCATATCCAGTTGACTACTTACTTTGTAAAATCCAAAGTGAGCCCATGTTTCAAATTTAAACTGAGATAGTGTTGCATTAATCTGAGGACTTACTTGTTCACTGTGTTCAACAACAATGTGCGTTCAGTCGAAAAAAAATCTGTCAGTGTGCAACTAGGCAAAAAAAATAGGCTAGCTATTATTGTATTAGAATAATGACCCTAATGCATTTTTTTGTTTTTTTTTTAATCAGTTGGACTGGACATAAAACTGATTTTATCCTGCCAGCTCCCAAGTACAAAGTTTACATAATGTCCGATTAAGTCCATATTTCAATTGAGCAGGTAATTTGAGAATTGGAGAATTCACAGCAAGCAAGTGGGTGTGTTAATGACGTTTCCTTCATGAGACTGGTGCGAAGCCTGAAGAATGCAAACATCCGAATGTAATTCCTTTGAGGGCTACTTTCCAATACTCAAATTTGTCTTCTCCTTTCCTCCTTTCCTCCCCTCCTTTCCTCCGTGCCCTGGAAACTGATTA
The DNA here is from genome assembly GCA_019788955.1 of Albula glossodonta. NCBI lineage: Eukaryota > Metazoa > Chordata > Actinopteri > Albuliformes > Albulidae > Albula > Albula glossodonta. The sequence continues at coordinate 609,840 of JAFBMS010000170.1, read as the reverse complement.
TCTGTCCTCCTTCCCTCCACTGTTCCAAAATGAAATCTCACCTCCTCCTTTCCTCCAAACGAAGGATACATTGATGTATCCTACTGCAGAAGTCTTTTCACATTTCTTCGCAGAATGTGAGAAACTGACATTTGTATTTTAATACATGAAAAAGGCTGTCAGCCTTAAAGAAGCGTGATTGGCTTTGGTATCCTCGGAGTCAGTTGAAATTATTACTTCATTAATAGCCGACGTTGACTTTGATGACAGGAGAAACGGATTACCTGTTCCAATTTTTGATTCATCTCCTCCTTTCCTCCACTCGTTTCCTCCCCTCCTTTCTTCCTCATATTTCTGGCATATTTCTGGGGTAGGGAAGGAGGGGAGGAAAGGAGGAGACAAATTTGAGTATTGGAACGCAGCCATTGAGTAGAGGAAAGGAGGAGACAAGAAAAAATAAGGAGGTGAAACGTCATAATGCCGACAGAAACAAAAATAGCTTCCGTTGGCAATATGACGTTTCACCCCCTTATTTGTTACAACGCTGTCACATGATCACACATGATCCTGGACAATTATGCGCATGCGTTCATACACATACGTTACTTGCATAAGTAGCTTATGAGCTATCAAGGGCACCGACGTACCCATCGGTGGGTAACTGGCTACCTAGAAGTTGTGAATTAGAATTAGGTAACATTCGCTTGCTAGGATGATGCACAAATAACACACCTAATGAAGCAATTATGACAGTTTAAAGTTTGGCAAATAGCTATGATGTACTATCATACATCATTTTCAACTCAGTTATGGAGAGTAAGAAAATATAATGCTAAGTATGATTGTAAGCATATCATTTTATCACTAAAATATCCAAGTAACCAATGGTTTAGCAAAAACTAGGTAGCCAGCAATTTTAGTTTGATTAGATTGCAAGCAAGCAACTACCTGATGTTCAGCAAGCAAGCTCGTGATAGGCTATGTACCTAACATTTTAGATTTTCTAGCATGGATGTAAGATGACACAAGGACAAGAGTCCTAATAAAATGTTAGTTAACTTGCTAGCAGAGAAGACTTTCCTTGCATTTATATCAAGTAAAGGTTTGATTTAATCTTGACAACAGGTTTTTTTTAAAGCGCTGTTTGGAAATAATGCAGCAGCACTTCCCTTAGCAAGCTACATCAGTTATTAAATTTTATCTTTGTAGTCACCAGCAGACAGGTATTTGACATTGTATTAGTGTGGAATTTGATGTTGAGAATGACAGACTTTCTGATAATCAATAAACTGACTTTACACACCTAATTTCTGTCCTCAACCTAACTAAAGGATAAAGTGCTAAGCGCACTCTGCGAAGTTGCTTGATAGCTCGGCAAGTAGCCCAGCTATTGAAATATTATCATTGTTAACCTAAATTATAGACAGGTTAAATAAAAGCCACAATAAGTAAATAGTCGTCTCATACAAATATGATACTAAGCTGTTTATTAACTCACAATAGCAAACAAGATGATGACCTATTGGAAATAAGTTACCTGGCCTAATTTTCTATATTTTAGCATCCCGGCCAAAAAAGGGCTATTGATAACCACAATTGACGACAATAATATGATTCTGTAGGCTATATATGTTATGGTGTACTGTATAAATGAACCATAAAACACTTAACCGTTAGCTACATTGCTAATTTCCTTAACTATAGCGTCACCATGCAGGCCTTAGTTAACTAGCTTTAGCTAAGCTAAACTAAACATATACCTTTCTCAGTTATTAAAACTTCCTTAGCTGGGAGTTTTTTAAGCTCTCGTTCCAACTATGCAAGATTACAATGGTGGTTGCGAATGTTCATTGAAACTATGGTTTTCAAAAACAGCAAAACTGCTAACTACGGTTCTCACAACGGTAGTACAACCATAGTTAGACAATGACGGTTTTGGGAAACGCACCCCTGATCACTCGCAATATATCAGTCAATCAGGAAAACCGGATTCTGATCGGACAGGCAAAAAATCGGATTTGGACTGACTGTGTGAACATAGGGCTTTTTCATAGCCCTGCTATGAAAAGGTCAAATTCATCTGTACATTTATATCTATCTCTTCTGTATGAATCACAAGCTAACGGTTAAGTGTTTTATGGTTCATTTATACAGTACACCATAACATATATAGCCTACAGAATCGTATTTTTGTCGTCAAATTCATCTGTTCATTTATATCTATCTCTTCTGTATGAATCACAAGCTAACACTTGAAGTTCAACAGTATATGAAGGAAAGCGTTTTACAAAGAGCTTTTATTGCCTGTAAATATATTTACAAAGATGTTTGCACTCATTTTTTTTTACAAATATTTAGCAGTATGCCTCTGTCCTTTTCCAAAAAGCAATGGTACTGAATCGGGATATTGGCAAATTTTGAAGTACTGGAGTGAAACCTGAATGCTTTTTTTATTTTTAGATGAATTGTGAATAATCACAGGCTAGCCTATAGAACAGCTGTTTAGCTTTAAAAAGTATATTTTTTATTATTCATACTGTTTTCTGGAGCTCTTGAAACACAAGGAAACATAGTGAATTTTTAATGTCTGTCTGTCTTTAATGTAATGTCTATCATTAATGGTTTCGATTGGGTAAAAATAGTAGGCCCTCTGTTGCACCCTTAGAAAGACACCCACGAGGCAGCTTTTCCTGTACAGGCAACTTTTTAATAAAGCTCGGTTCGACATCAACAAGTTCTTGTTTGTTACATCTTCTCCATCAGGCTTCTCTCTTCTGATTTCCTTCAGGTTAACAACAGCATTATCATAGCTTGCTCATGTCGTCACACGAACGTAAATATCTTAAAGTGACAGTGCCTTATTTTAACGATCAACACTAAGGATGTCTGTCCAACTATGTTACATACTAACAAATAAAATAAGGATTTTAAAAATGTTTCCTTTACAGTTGAGGGTTTACATTTCTTTTAAGTTCGTAAGGCACATTTTTTTAAAGGGCACAACACCCTCCCCCACTAAAAAAAACAAAATGTTGACAAAACATTTTTTTAAGCTTCAGCACAAACTATACATATCTGAAGATTAAACTACAAAACTCTCATACACTGTGACACAAGCATTTTTCTAGTTTTAGAGTACTAACACATCTTTTCCACATTACAACAGCATAAACAGGATATATAGATATACTACTATACTTTTCCTGCAGAGGTGTATAATCTTAACTCATGGTACATTGGTGGGCCCCCCCCAAGTCCATTAAGATACCCATGGCTAACTACCATTTCACCTCTCAATGTACAGCAACATGATAAATGCTTTGAGTTGTAACAACATCTACTGCAGAAGACTGTGTCGACTGTCCTTCACTTCTGCCAATCAACTTGTGGTGCTCCTAGATGTGCTCTGACTGTAATCTTTTACATATACCACAGTCCTTTAAATGAAATTTCACTTCCAACAGGTAAGTATCAACAGTTTCTTCTTGAATACATGTTTAGCTAACATAACTAATTCTGTCTCCCTTCTCTCAGGTGATGTTTTTTTCTACATTCAAACTGAATATTATTTCACAGGTCTGTATGTCGGTTGTCCCAGCTCATAATATGTATAAATGGTTCTGGGCTGACGAACTCTTGTAGACCTTCGACTCATCTCTCGTTCATCATGTTCACCTTCTGATTCCGTTTCCACCGACTGATCTCCCTTTGACTCATTTTCCTGCCTGGCCTCCTCTTCAGTTCCTGACTCCTCAGCTTGACATTGATCCTGAGCGTGCTTGTCAGCTGCATCCTCTTCAGATACTACTTCTGCTTCTCCAGGATCTTCTCTCACTGCAGGTGTGAAGGTAGGTTCCTGATGGTGCAGACTATCCTTGTTCCTTTGTCTCGGTGTCCACAGGGTACACTCCTCTTCACTTGAACTGTCAGAGTTGTCCAGGTACACATGAGTCTTAGATTGTTTCTCTCTCACTGTTTTTCTCCCATTTTCTCTCGATCCTTTCTTTTTCTCTTTCATGTGTGTTGCATTATCTGCCTCCATCAGGTAAGGACAAGGCAAGAGGAGATTCCTATGTAAAATTCTTTCACGTCCATTTCCGTCCAAAGGTTCAACTACATACACAGGACCATTTACTCCTCTCCTTTCTTTAACAACATGGATCTTGTCTTCCCAATGTGCGCGTATCTTACCAGGTCCTCCTTTTTCTGAGAGATTCCTGACTAAGACGTGGTCTCCGGGCTCAAGAACTGTACTCCATGCTTTCCGATTATAGTACCTTTGTCCTCTCGATGCTGCTTTCTTCATGTTCTTCACTACAATGTTGTAAGCTTCTCGCATAGAAGCTCTCCACTTCTCAGCAAAATCTTGATATGATTTGGTATTTTCACCGTCTTCTCTTGGGAACATAAGATCAATTGGCAGAGTCGGTTCTCGTCCAAAGAGCAAAAAGAATGGGGAATAACCAGCAGACTCATGCACAGTTGAGTTATACGCATGGACAACTTTGTTGAGGTAGTCCTTCCAATGTGGCTTCTGTGTTTCCTCTAGTGTTCTAAGCATACTTAATAAAGTTCTATTAAAGCGTTCTGCTGGATTGGACTGAGGGTGGTAGGGAGTGGTTCTGGAGTTCTGAATTCCACTGTAACTCTGCAACTTCCTGAACAGCTCATTTTCAATTTCCCTGCCCTGATCATGATGAATTCTGGATGGGTATCCAAATCGGAGTATAAAATCATCAAATATTTTACGTGCTGCAGTCTTGCCTGATTTATTTGGCGTGGCATAGGCTTGTGCAAACTTTGTAAAATGATCGACAATCACCAAGATGTACTCAACTCCCCCTTTACTTCTTTCCAAATGGAGATAGTCAATTGAGATCATTTCAAATGGAGCAAAGGTTTCAATACTTTGTATTGGTGTCCTTGTTGTTCTGTTTGGTTTCCTTTGTTTCAGGCAACGACATACTTTGGTCACGTGATGTTCTATTTCCTCTCTCATTTTTGGCCAAAAGAAGCGTTCTCTGGCAAGTGACACCATTTTGTCTGCACCTAAGTGTCCCATCTCCTCGTGAATGTACTTATAGATTATCTTCTTGAGTCCTTCAGGTACAACTAATTGACTTCTTGATAGTGTTTTTCATCGCAAGACTCCATCTTCTCCTACATGCAAACGAGGCCATTCCCTCAGCAGACGTTTAACTGGTGCTGCTACTTTTAGTTTGTCTTTGTGCTTCAGACGGTCACTTTTCTGTTTCAGTTTTAGCACTCTGTTGATGGTTGGATCTTGTCTCTATGCTGCCTGAATCTCTTCTGCTGTTACAGGTTTGTCTGATAAAGAAAATGTATCAATTTCTGGTAGCACATTAACATTACAGGTGACTGCAGATATCCAATTGGTGTCTCCATTGCTCTGGGCTTCCAAACCCTTTCCTAAGGCAGATAAGACATCAGAGGTACTCTCTTGTGTGCACTCCCCTATGACATCTTCAATCTTTGCGGGTCTCCTTGACAGGAAGTCAGCATCTCTGTTGGCAGTTCCAGGTCTGTACTTGAGCGTGAATCGATAATCTGCTAATTCTGCAATCCAGCGATGTCCAACAGCATTGAGTTTCGCTGATTTCATCACATAGGTCAAAGGGTTATTGTCACTATAAACTGTGAAGTGGGGTGCATGAAACAGATAGCTGCGGAAACGCTCCGTAACAGCCCACTTTAAAGCCAGAAATTCCAGTCTCCCTGAATGTAATCTGTAATTCTTCTCAGAAGGACTCAGTGTACGTGATCCATATCCTATAACTCTCAGTACACCCCCTTGTCTTTGATACAAAATGGCGCCAAGACCTTCTTCAGACGCATCAACATGTAACACAAATGGCTTGTCGAAGTCTGGATACGCCATGACAGGTGGGTTAGTGAGTGTGGTGACTAACCTCTCTAACACCCCTTGATGACTATCTGTCCACTCCACAGGTTGAGATGGTGGCAGCTGGAATGAACGCCTTCCGCGACCCATTTTCTTTGAGTCACTCTTTCTCTCAGTCTTCGGGTGTGATAACAGCTCGTACAACGGCTTTGCAATTCTTGAAAAGTCAGCTACGTAAGCTCTATAGTAACTTAAGAACCCAACTAGTGTTCTCACTTCTTTCACTGTCTTTGGTTTTTCTTTAGTTAATGCTTTGATAGCTTCGACTTCTTTGGGGTTCATACAATACCCTTGTTCTGAGATCACACGTCCCACATAACACACTTCATTCTTAAAGAAGTCGCATTTCTTAGCTCTCAGTTTAATCCCGTTTTGTTTTTGTCTCTGCAGCACTTTCCTGACATTTTCAACATGTTGGTCAAAGTCTTTACTAAATACTAGGACATCATCAAGGTAAGGAACACACATCTCATCCCGCAGGTCACTGAGACATCCCTCCATGTAGCGCTGAAATGCTGCTGGGGCATTGGTAAGGCCAAAAGGGATCCTCACCCATTCATATAATCCCCAGGGTGTGATGAATGCTGTGCACGCTCTGCTGTCCTTACTGACAAAGCCCTGATGATATGCCTTCCCCTGGTCAAGTACTGTAAACCAGGAGTTACCACCAAGATTTTCCAATATTTCCTGTATCCTTGGAATGGGGTGACGGTCAGGTACTGTCTTCTGATTTAACTGTCGGTAATCAACGCACAGACGTAGGCCACCGTCCTTTTTCCTAACACACACAATGGGCGATGAGTAAGAGGAACATGATTTCTGTATCCACCCTCAACTCAACAAATCCTGAATGTGGTTTTTCACTTCCTGATATAATGGTCTGGGGATGGCATTGTATGACCTCTTCACTGGTACATTGTCTTTCAAATGGATTTCCATTTGCAAATCTGGAATACATCCGGTGTCCCACTCATCCCTTGCAAACACATCACATTCGTCTCGTAACATTTTACGTACTTTTTCTTGCTGCTCAACTGATAGGTGACTAAGATCAACTGGTGGATCCCAACTCATTGGTTTACTTTCTTTTTGTCCATCCACTTCATTTGAATTTATCTCTGATCCCTCCTGTTTTTGCTTTTCAGGTACAGATTTTGTCTCAAACGGATGGATGGCATCGACTACATGTAACCAGCCAAGTACTGTTCTGTTCTGGAGTGTGATGTCATTTTCGGTTCTGTTTTCTATTGTCACTGTGATAACAGCAGTATCTTCATGTGGAAGTTGTACTATTTGCTCTGGAACCTCCAAACCGACAGGCCATGGTGTACCCTCATTTGGTTCCAGCATCACTTGAACTCCTCTAAGTTGCTTCCTGCTCAACCTACCACAGCTCACTTTTGCCACAGTATGCTTTGGAATGATCACATCGTGACGTCCCACTCTGGCAATGTGACTATCAGTGTTGCATTTGGGCCTCCTCAACACAGTAAAGACAGCTCTAGCCTTCTTAGGTCCCACATCTAATGCTGAGCTTAAACAGTGGACAAACTGACTGGAGGATGCTACTTTCTCTGTTGCTAACTCTTCAATCACATTGAATCCTATGATCGGCCTCTCAAAAGAAGTGTTGCTAACCAGCATCGGCACTAATAGCTGTCTCTTAGTGTTGTCTAGTAGATCAAATTCCACCTCTATCCAACCCTCATATGGTACACTCGTCCCGTTGGCTGCTGTGAGATTCAGTCCTCCCTCGTCAAAAAGTTCTCTAACCGGTCTAATCTCAACATCAGGTAAGTATTTCTCTTTCCAGCTAAGGCTAACAATTGACACCTGTGAACCTGTGTCCCATAGTACAGATGTTTTGACTCCACCAAGACAACACTGGACTAGGCATCTGGGTCCAACCAGTTTTGCTGCCTTCTCTTGTTTTCTTGAAAGAGGCAACTTACTCTCTGTAAGTAAAGCTGAACTTGTTTCAGTAAGAGTTACTTCAAGCTTGTTTATTTCTGCAGAATTCTCTCTCCATTTGCGACAGCCTGCAGCCCAATGTTCAGTACTTCCACACTTGTAACAGTGCAGACACCTAGCACCAGAATTGGACTCTTCACACTGCCGACAGTGTCGTGATTTGCGTTTAACACCATCAGTGTCTTTTACTTTTACAGGTGGGTGTCCTGTGTCTTTGTATATCTGGTCAGCTCTGCTCATTTGACTGAGACTTGCTACTTGGGTTGTGAGACTTTGTAGAGCTTCACAGATAGCTTGGTTTCCAGCATCAAGTCTTTCAACAAGAGTGTTTGGCTTAGGTGTGCTAGCTTTTCCCTTCTTTAGATCACTGACCTGCTCTTTGTCCACTTTCTCCTCTTCATGGACAGTGGCTACTTTCACCTCTTTTCTTCTGGTGGCAAACAGTTTGTTTTTCCTTTCTGTTTCCAGGTTGTAGATAACACTCATCTTCTCCAGTAAGGTCTCATCACTAACACTTGGGTCCTGTAAATAGGGCTTAAGATCTGTACGAATTATATCATCTTGTAGACCTGTCAACACTGTCTGCAAAAACTGTTTCTGAATTAGCTCAATGTTGTACTTCAGTCCGTCTTTAGCACTTTCACTAGCAAATATAACTTTTTGTCGGAGATCCATTGCACGCACTAAAAATTCAATTGGGGATTCTTTAGGTTCTTGCGCTGCTCGAGTCAATGAGTGGTACAATTCAGTTGCATCTTTCTCACGGTAGTGAGTTCTCAGTATTTGTTTCAATGAGCCTAATGTCAAATCATGTCTGCTTTCAAGGTAACTTTTTAATTTGACACTCGGAGCTATAGCCTGAATAACCGCATTAACAATTTCACTCTCTTCATAGCCTTTCTGTAGAGCTCTCTGGATTTGTCTCTCTAAACTGTTGAAATTAAGTGTATCTTTCTGGCTGATACCTCCAATCTGACCCTGAATTTTCAGATCTCTTCGGTACACAAGATGGGTATTTTCACGCCTTGCTACATTAACGTATGCTGCTTCTGTTTCAATTGCACTCTCAGAATGATTAGGAGAAAAGCTAGGGAATGTAGTGCGATTCGTCACCACCGGAGGCTGAACAGTAGCTGTTTCAGGCTGTCCGTCCCCCCTGAGATCAGGTACAGATGCACAAACTTCGCCCTTTGAAACTTTTAACATTCCCTCAATCCGGTCCTTCGTAGCCAAAAGCACTGACAGTCCCTCATCTTCCAAGCTAGTTACAGCATTCCCTTCTAAATGCGCTAAAATAGCTCTTCTCAGTAAACGAGATGAATTCCGTATTACGTCAGTAATTTTCAATTTTTGTTCGCCACCTAGCTCGTTAAGTTCGCTCAAAGATAAGCCAGGCAAATTTTCCTCAATTTCGTTTACCACAGATTCCCACTCCGATGACATTTCCATCTCTCTCTCTCCGTCTGTTGACCAAAGAATGAAAACTCAGTACCTCGTTCCCGCGTTTCACCACACAAGCACGATACCTCCTAGCTTCAGTGCGTTAGCATGCTAGCTTCCATCCACTTTCCGCTCGCTGCCGTCCAAGTTTTTCCTCCGTTCTCCAGTTATGGATCGATGTATTGATGTTAAACCGGGCGGAAACGCCAAATTTATGTTGCACCCTTAGAAAGACACCCACGAGGCAGCTCTTCCTGTACAGGCAACTTTTTAATAAAGCTCGGTTCGACATCAACAAGTTCTTGTTTGTTACATCTTCTCCATCAGGCTTCTCTCTTCTGATTTCCTTCAGGTTAACAACAGCATTATCATAGCTTGCTCATGTCGTCACACGAACGTAAATATCTTAAAGTGACAGTGCCTTATTTTAACGATCAACACTAAGGATGTCTGTCCAACTATGTTACATACTAACAAATAAAATAAGGATTTTAAAAATGTTTCCTTTTCAGTTGAGGGTTTACATTTCTTTTAAGTTCTGATAGGTTCCAGGTTTTTGTGATATTATTTAAGGCTTCCTTTAGGTGACAGAACTGTGTTGTATCCTGTATTTGTACTTTGTGACACCTCCACCTCATGACACCTTTGGCCTAGCCAGCTCCAGTCATCAACCAAACATTTGCATTTGTGTAAGGTATCCTGTCTCCACAGCATACCTCTGCTAATGGCTCTGCCAGGGTTCCCATGGAGGGACAAGACCAGTTGTCTCTGGCCTGGCCCTTATCTTATTCCTTTGATATGCATGACCATGAACTGTATATCAACACACCACACAACCTGATTCTTTAGAGATTCTCTCGGCACAGGCAGCCCGAATGTTCTGAGTTTGTCTCTCCCTTGCGCATTGTAATAAATCAACATTCTCTTAAGAGAAGTCGTCAGCGTGTTCTTCATTGTCCTGCATTTGGTTCCACGGAGAAGGGCAAAATATCCTAACAGTTTGTAAGGCACATTTTTTTAAAGGGCACAACACCTCTTTACGCACATGTTCAGCATCCTGTCAATTATTTTATGATATGTATAAATTGTAAAAAAATAAATAAATAAATGTGTAAAGCATAAAACCAAATTTGAACTATGTCAATGTAATATTGATTAATTTAATGAGAGGTGGTTGCTCTACTCACAGTACTGGAGTAATATACAATAAATTTGTGACAGAATGAGGAAGGAGATCTGTTTTGGTATGACTGAGGTGCCATTTTCACAGTTTTCACACATCGTCACCCTGACCCCACCCTCTGTAGTCTCTCAGCGTCCCAGCTACATATTGTATTTGAAACCCAAAAAACATTTTTTCATGAATAAAGCTTCAGAGTCTTTTCTCTTTGATTAATTATTGACCGAGCTGCTCTTCTTTCCTGCTCCTTCCTCTCCCATCATGGACTTCTCAATCTCGCTTGGGGACACCCTGGTTTCATCCTCATCCTGTGCGAAGAACCTCGGAGTGGTGATCGACAACAGGCTGTCACACTCCAAGAACATCGCGGTGGTGAGTCGGACGTGCAGGTTCTTCCTGTACAACATCCGAAGAATCCACCCCTTCCTCACCACCTACTCTACTCAGCTTCTGGTCCAAGCAATGGTTCTGTCCCACTTTTATTACTGGAACACCCTTCTTGCAGGCCTTCCAGCGTCCGCCACCAGACCCCTGCAGCTCATCCAGAATGCTGCAGCCCGTCTGATCTACAACCTCCCTAGAGACACTCATGTGACCCCCCTTGCTGACTGCCCTCCACTGGCTGCCTCTTATCGCTCGCATCAAATTTAAAACTTTGGTGCTAGCATACCAGGCTGTTAAGGGGACAGCTCCAGCTTACCTCCAGAAGATCGTCAGACCCTACACCCCTGCCAGACCCCTCCGTTCTGCCACCTCTGGTCGCCTGAGGCAGCCCCCTCTCTGCTCCTGCACTTCCAGGTCACGTCTACTGTCTGTCCTGGCCCCCCGGTGATGGAATGATCTTCCCGTGGAGGTCAGAACAGCAGAGACATTGGCCACCTTCAAGCGCAGACTGAAGACTCACCTCTTCAGGCTGCAACTCTCCCCTCCCCTCCCTTGCTCTTTGTAATACGTGTATTCCTATTTGCTCTTATCTGTGATTGTTTTTTTTTTTTTAACTATGCTATTTGCTCTTAATTTGTGATTGTTTTTAACTAGGCTGTTTAATAAGTCTGTAGTCTCTAGGGGAGTCCTGATCTATTCGATCACCTTGGCACTTGGGACTTTACCCCTCTCTAGGTTTATCTTCGCACTTTTTGTACTGTTCTTATGCACTTTGCCTTGTAAGTCGCTCTGGATAAGAGCGTCTAACAAATGCCCGTAATGTAATGTAATGTAATTATCATACGTTATTCTGTTTCCTCCCCCTCTCTATGTCTCTCTCTGGCTCTCTCTTTCAGCTGAGTAAAGATTAGCTGTACTGACATGAAAACCAGTCTTTACTGCCTTGATCATCAACACCACTATAAAATTAAATGCAGAACTTCCTTCTTGTCTTATATAACCCTTAACCCTTAACCCATATATAAATACATATACCTGGGTCACAAATAAATATGTATGCAGACAGGAGCCGCCTTGGTCTTTTAGAGTACATGGCTCTATAAAAGGCTGGTGTGCCAGGCAGGCTGATGTATTCATTTACTATAGGGTGTGACCCATAAATATAGATTTGTGACATCCTGTTGTAAATGAATAATATGAACAAATTAGACCGATGGGTGCTTTCATTTTATTTTTATTGTCTTGTCGACCATGAACGTTACAATTATCGTAAAAACTCCAAAAAGAAAAGGCACACTGTCAGTCTCACAAACACAATGAAACTGCTAATTGGAATTAACATAGAGCTCACCAGCATTCTTATGACAGCAAAGCTTGAATAAACAAATGAAAAATACACCAGAGACAATATACCGATATATCCAAGGCATACACTGCTGATATTGAGCAAGATTAACTTAACTCTCTCCGCATTCCAAGGGTGCAATTTAATGATTAACTAATTTCTTGCCTGAGCCCAATGCATTTGTGAACAAAGGGTGCTACAATAATTATTTAAACTGTCCATATTGTATAGCAAATACTATGAAAAAGCAACATAAAAAAGAATAGGGAAACCTTAAAAACACAAAAGAGCGGGTATGCTTTCAGTATGTTGGTTTCATAATTTTGTTTTCTTCTTCCCCCTTTTTAAAATTTTATTTCCGGGTGAAAGTAATCACAACGTACCAATAGCCAATCACAACATTACCATAGATATTTGAATTAATACAGAACAAAGATTGTGTTTGAGGTAATATACAAATGCTACTTCAGTATTTCAAACCATTAAATATTTGAGAGTGAAAAGAGAAACTGAGAGGGGTGTGGCTGCCAACTGTGAACAGTTATACCACCATGTTTGAAAAATTCTGCCATCATGTTTCTCTACAATAGTTATGTCCATAGATTGCAACATATGTGTGTTGCATGTATTCATACAACAATACAAACTGTTAGATAATTTCAGACAGCTGAAAAAGCCTTACATGTTGTAAGAACTCATTTATCTCTTCTATGTCTATGATGTCTCTGTCTCTTAAATCAGAATTCCACTTGAATAAATGATAATGTTGCTTTGATTAATGAATATTACTTTTTATGGCACCAATTGTATTTGCAGACCATGTCCATTTCCTCAGAAAATTTGCTCTTTAATGTATCACGAGTGAAGTAAAATACTGTGGATTCATCTTTTCATCTGTCAGCCTCTTTGAGTGTTCTGTACTTCTGTACATGAATGATCAACTTCTGTATGCGATGTTGTTTGCTATTGAAAGAAACTTCTAAAACTTCTGTACATGAAGTTGTGTCTTTAGATAGCAGAATGTGTGAGAATAAGGAAGTGATGCTTCTGTAAAAGCAGTGTAAATGTGGACCACAGAGACAGTCAGACACACAGAGGAGAGCTGAAGAGAATGGAGTCCAGAATCCAACTGTAGCTGCTGCTCATCACAGCACACTTTTACACAGGTAACTTAGCCTGCCTCTATAAAGACTGCAGAGCACCTGTGACCCAGCGCAGCATTAAACTGATAACACAGCGCACTTCTGTAGAGGTAGCACAGAGAACCTTGTGTAAACACTAAAGCATAGCGATGGCAAAGATGAAGGTGAGGTGTGTTGAAATCAGTTTCTCACAGTACATACATATGGGGCACACATTTGAGCTTGGTGCATCAAGGCAATATTTAATTTTGTCATAATCTGAAGATGGCTGGCAAAAGTATAGCTGTGCACTGGCCAGTCAGGATGCTTTTCACATTCCTTTTCAATAAATGGTTGCATCAAATACCTTTATTTTGTATTGTTCATGTGGCATGAGGTCTTTTCTCAAAATGTAACATTGAAATTTACAAAAAAGAGATGACAGTTTTGTATTTTAATTAATTAATCACATATAACACTGTGGGTCTGTACTATAAAGTTGGAGAAGATGCCATTCTGCCATGTGCTAAAGTGGTTTATCCCAACTGCTCCTCAACCTATGACAACGCAACTCTTCTGTTACTGAACTGGTGACTCATGGGAAGATCAAAGACACACAGAGAGCAGAGAAACTGAGAATAGAATCAAACTGCTCTCTACACATTATTCATGTGTTGATGCTTGAACATACACATGTCAGCAGTTTCTGCTTGAAGGTGCAAAACAACATGGAGGAGATGCTCCTGTCCGTCTGTCTGTCCTTAACAGTAAGTGATCCTTTATGACCTCAGAGACCCACAGTTCTGTCAGTGTCAGTCATGAGAGTCTTATTAAAAGATATATGTAAGTGGCTTCTATCTGAAATGCCTGTTTTTTAAAATCACCAGGTATATCAGTCTTCAATTTGAAATAATCAGTCTGAAATTTTAATTCAGGAGGGCAACAAACTCTCTGGTTGCTTCCTCAGTGTCTCCACCCTCTCCAGGGACAGAGTTTAAGCCTGGCAGCACTGTGACTCTTCACTGCCTCCTGTAAACCTATGAGTGTAATGAGCTCTCAGCTATAAAAATTAATCTGTCCTGGGTGGATGAGAGAGGTACCAATTTAGGGTGCTTAACCCTTGGCTGTGCCATGGGGCCGCATCACACCACCCTCTCATGGTTTATTTACAGGGAACTGCACCGCCTATTCTTTACGTACGTATTGCTTGATACGTTTGAGAGGGAGGAAAGAAGTGTCAGATGACAACTTATATTATATCATTCCACAATGGGTGCCATACAGAAAGGACCCAAGTGGACATACAAAAGAAAAAAACTTTTTTGTCTGTGCGTTTTTTGTCTGTGCGTTTTTGACTGCTGTTTATTCCAGGAAACAGCACAACATTGAGTTTGAGGGATATTGATAAAGTAGTATACTGCTAGCAGTGTTGTGGCGGAGGTATGAAGAGAAATGGCACCAAAAATGATAGTTCTTAATTCGACACTTTCTAAAACATAAAAGTTGTTGAACGATGACAACGGCCACTGGAAACCCGCGCCAAAGATGTCCTCTAATTTGATTGGACGAAAACCTCCTGATGCAGCAACCAATGGCTGCATAGTCTGTTGCTACAATACAGGCGCGCGACTGTGAATTGCATTCTTTTGACTCACGCTAATACAAAGACAATGAGTGGAAGAGGCAAAACCGGTGGCAAGACTAGGGCTAAAGCTAAGACTCGCTCATCCAGAGCTGGACTTCAGTTTCCAGTGGGTCGCGTTCACAGGCTCCTGCGCAAAGGAAACTATGCCGAGCGTGTTGGTGCTGGAGCCCCAGTGTACCTAGCCGCTGTCCTCGAGTACCTAACCGCTGAGATCCTGGAGTTGGCTGGTAACGCTGCCCGTGACAACAAGAAGACTCGTATCATTCCCCGTCACTTGCAGCTGGCGGTGCGCAACGACGAGGAGTTGAACAAGCTCCTGGGAGGAGTCACCATTGCCCAGGGCGGAGTGCTGCCGAACATCCAGGCTGTTCTGCTCCCCAAGAAAACTGAGAAGGCTGTCAAGGGAAAATAATTCAGCTCTTTCACAACCAAAAACACAAAGGCTCTTTTAAGAGCTACCCACTCCTCTGCAAAGAGCAAGAACTTTCTGTTTATTCATTTTATATAGTATTGTTCAAAATCAGTGTACGCAAGTGCAACAAGAATAAAACCTACAGTCTCGGCCAGTCATAAGAAAAGGTAGAATGTGATCAAATTGGATAATGACAGATTCACGAACTACAAAATCGGTTGAAATCCGGGGAAGTGAATGAAATAAAAATGGTTTTCAGAAGTGAAAGTGTAATATTAATGGATAAACTATTCCAGAGTGTTGAGGAATGAAAATGCTGCATTTACACATGGAATTAAAAAATGCACCCACCTAGAATGAGAAAAGTGCAGCAGTTAACAGAGATAAAGATGGGTGATCGAGGCATCCTCAGACTGGGGGAGGGTGGAGTGCTCCTGGGGTGCCGGGAGCTCACTACCCACTTGTTCCTAATTTTCTGGTCAGTTGTGAAGAGCATTGTTTGAAGGTTCGGCTGGCATCAAATCAAAACATCAGAGGCCACATTGTTGCCGAAACCCGGGATCGAACCAGGGACCTTTAGATCTTCAGTCTAACGCTCTCCCAACTGAGCTATTTCGGCTGATGCACGTTTGTATATGGAGGAGTTCTCTCACTGCAGTTTTTTATTTCTCCTTGTTAACACCGTGAATGTATCCGCTTGTCACGCGGGAGACCTGTGTTAATTAGCCGAAGCTCCGTTCCGCCAGAGGTATTCTCTGACAGGGAGAAACAACCTCCTTTTTGGACGATTAAATTTCCACAAGAGTTTGCTCTATTTTTCGGAAATAAAATTTGCGAGAGGTAGATCAGGTATATCGCGCTTTGGACTATCAACACCTGAACCCACGTCATGTATTCATTTCATCACATAATGAATTGTGTAGCTAGCATCAAAACATGGATGAATTATAATCCCAGACTTAATGAAGACAAATTGATGCCAAGAATTTGACTCCCGCTTTCATTTGTTCAAGTTTAGACAACTCCAATGCCTTTACAAAAAGTACAGTGGAAAACTTCAACTGGTACAAAATGTAACAGCCAGAGTGCTTATGAAAACATGGAAGAGAGAGCATATTAACTATACGCCTGCCTTGCTACATTGGTTAAATATTTCTTTTAGGATCGATTTTAAAATTTTACTGCTGGTATATTAAACATGTAATAATAAGGCATCTTTATACATTGCTGGTTGCCTGCCATTGTATGTTCCTACTCACTCTAAAATCCTCTAAGGCTGGCATGGTTAATATCGCACAAACAAACCTAAAAAATATGGCAAAGCAGCTTTCTGCTTTTATGCCCCCAAAATCTGGAACAACCTACCTTTAAATATCAGTCAGGCACCATCTGCAAACAACTCCAAGAAGAATTTCACGAAGTCATGTTTTAGCATGCCACACCTGATTTGGTTTTCTGTAGATCTTTCATGTCTTACTTGTATACTATCTTTTACCTTGGTCCTATAACTTTTTAATTGTATTTTTATTTTTGCTCTATTTTATCTGTTTTTAGGTTTTATATGTTTTTAGGTTTTTATGTTTTTTTCAAACGTATTGTTGCGTTTCTTGTTAATATGTTGTATTCAACTGTTTTAGTGTTCTATTTTTATACTTTTTTCTGTGAACCATTTTGAGCTGCAATGTATGTATGAAGGTTGCTCTATAAATAAAGTATATTATTATTAAATCATTTAAATTGTTCTGAACTTTGTGTGTCTTTGTAACATGTCATGATCGTTCAGCTGATGTTTCTGCATGATTGGATAGCTGTACATGACGCCTATCAAATCGAATGTTTTCTTTTGCTTTTATTTTAAACTGGAGACCACGATTAATTATTATATTGATTAAGTAATACGTAACTAATTTTAGTTTTGTCCAGATGTTTATTGTTATTTGGATGTTTGACATAGGTGAAAAGCTCCGCTCACAGGCCTGAGGCGTGCTTACCGTGAGGCGCCTTCCTTGCTCAAAAGGTTTCAATCAGGTCGTCTTACATAACATAAGATTCTCGGCTGAAGAACGAGAAACACTGACTGACAAGCGTTGCGTAAAGATGTCTGGAAGAGGTAAGGGTGGTAAAGGACTTGGGAAAGGAGGCGCCAAGCGTCACCGCAAAGTTTTGCGTGACAATATCCAGGGAATTACCAAGCCAGCTATTCGTCGCTTGGCCCGTCGTGGTGGTGTAAAGCGTATTTCTGGTCTGATTTATGAGGAGACTCGCGGGGTTCTGAAAGTGTTTCTGGAGAATGTCATCCGTGACGCTGTCACCTACACTGAGCACGCCAAGAGAAAGACCGTCACTGCTATGGATGTAGTGTATGCTTTGAAGCGCCAGGGCCGTACTCTGTATGGTTTCGGCGGGTAATCGAAAACTTCAAGAAACTCCGATTACCAGATGGCAAAAGGCTCTTTTAAGAGCCATCCACCTTTTTCCTATTTAAAAGCAATATTTCCTTGTAATTGGTTTATTGGAGTGTAACAAAAGTTCTGCATTTGAAAACTGAATTACGCTATCCCCTTAATGCCCGAATTTACTCCACAAAGGCGGGAGTCCAGCTCTTAAATCACAGTACGCCAACGGCACATGTAAGCACTTCAATGTGATGCACGGAATGAAGAACGATCTAATGTATGAACTCTTGAGGGGACGTTAAATTCATGCCAGGCATAAGGCAGTGTTGAGGCGTCTGCATGGTTTTTTTTTTTTTTTTTTGTATAAATGGTTAAGGACATTATAGAACAGAGTTGAAAGATTTGAATGCGTTCTGTTTTGCTTCATTAAGGTCCATTGTTCTAGGATAGACAATGTGCTGGCTCAATGCAAAAAGCTGGAAATCTTAACATGACTGCCGTGGCTAAATAGCCTGTAATCAAAGTGTTGGTGTTTTTCTGAAATGTAGTTTGTGTTTTAAATGATCTGATCAAGAACTAAAGCTGCGCGGGCAATTCCCTTTGTTCAAAAGAGGACTTTCGGTTGGTTTATGGTTTCGGCGCGCATGTAAAACTCCACCAATAGAATTTGAAATTCGTTTGTAGCGGTAGCAGCTTCCAATGAGAATCTGTTTATGAGGATATGGCGAAAGCTATGTAAATTTGCATAGCACCCAAATATATTGCAGAAAGGGTCCTGTTGCTACTTCATACGAGTTTGTCGCCGAACAAGCAATATGCCAGAACCAGCGAAGTCCGCGCCCAAGAAAGGCTCCAAGAAAGCCGTGACCAAGACTGCCGGGAAGGGTGGTAAGAAGCGCAGAAAGTCCAGGAAGGAAAGCTACGCTATCTATGTGTACAAGGTTTTGAAACAAGTGCACCCTGATACCGGTATTTCCTCCAAAGCTATGGGCATTATGAATTCCTTCGTCAATGACATTTTCGAGCGCATCGCCGGTGAGTCTTCCCGCTTGGCTCATTACAACAAGCGGTCAACGATCACCTCCAGGGAGATCCAGACTGCTGTGCGCCTTCTGCTGCCTGGAGAGCTAGCCAAGCACGCCGTGTCTGAGGGTACCAAGGCCGTGACCAAGTACACTAGCTCCAAGTAATGTGCTATAACAACATTCCAAGCTAAAGGTCCTTTTAAGGACCACCCACTTTCTCGTAAACGCAAAAACTATCCGTCTGAATATAAGCAAGTAGCACGAATATTTCGACGTAAACTTTTATTGTACCGCATGCAACCGGTTATGTGCGTCACAATAGCAGATTCTCATCCTGCGCTCAAGACCATGTAGAGAGAGTCGCGTCAACTCCGTTCACTCCAATGGACCATTTTTTTTTTTACAGCAATGGTGGATCATGTGCTACTCAATAGATCCCGGAAGTTAGCAGCAAATACTAGCAGCGCAATAGAGTTGCAGCAGAGTAGACCGTTTGTGATGCGCTTCTAAAGGGTACGAAGTTTAAAGAATACGATTGTATATTATCAGCACATATGAATGTAATCAGCATGTTCGTGGATTATCCCCCGCTAAATTAGCAGATTTAGGGAACAGTCACAGATTAAGCTAAAATACTGAAACACAACATTTCCGTTCTCTTAATGCCATGTTCTCTTAATTCTCTTAATGTTATCTTAAGAGAGCTATATTTGTGATATATCGCTATAGATATGGATTTACAGTGCATATCTGAGACTCAAACAAAAACACAATTTATGGGTTGAGTGCTTTTGGACTTTGTGATTCTGTTGACTATTACCTGTCTTTATCAAGTTTCAGCTCAGCTGATTTTGGATTGATGGAAACCTGCACCCTGAATCTCGTCTCCCTGGGTTTTGGGAGCATTTCCCTGTTCCTTCTTTTTAATAAACCAAACATTAATCTTCCAAATGGTGTGGTCTTTGTTTGTGAAAAAGTGCACATGCAGTGTTTGAATGTGATTTCCTCAAATATTGTTTGTTGTGATCTTTAGTGATAGCAAGATTGCTCCTGCTGACTTGAGCCAACCATTTTTTCTATTCTCCCTGTTAGTGGGGAAACCGTACATTCATACTTTCTCCAAGCAATTGGAGCATCCCCATGCAGCACAGAACAATATGGTGGAGACTATATGTAAGGACAACACGGAGGAAGGGGCAGACAAACTGCTTGACATGCTGTTCATGTTTCTGAGTTTATTCAAGATTTATTTAATGAATTCATGACAATCATTGATACTCACCTTAACAAGATGCCAAGAATGGACAAAGTATTAAATTTGATGTTTTTTAAGACTATATTGATGTCACAACATACATATGTCGGTGTGCTATTTAAATATTATAAATCAATGCATTTATTGACTACTAATGACCAAAAATTGCAGTTCTGTTTCTCTGTATTAACACGTTCAAATTTCCCACCAAGAACTTCCTGGAAGTCTTAAGTCTACATGAATCATGTGATGGTCAAGCATTTTGGACTTCCGTTGACACGATTCTCTCTCTCTACATGGCTCTGCCTGCGCTTAACCGCTCATCAATGACCCACTGTGACATCATAGTTGGCTGTCCATTCGGCGGATAGGCAATGGAATTGAATATACTTATCTAGCTCCGTGGTTCTCAAACTCAGTCCTAGAGATCTCTGCATGTTTTCAGCTTCAAGTTTAAGCCCAGAGTCAATTTGTTAACTGCCTTACTCACAGTTTAATGTAAAGAAGGATGATGTACCCTGTTAAGCTATACCCTGTCAGCAAAAGCCTATATTTGGCATCCTCGGATTAGTACACTGCTAGATGAATGCTTTCTTTGAAATGAGGGATGGTTTTGATTGAATTACACACATTGGAGGCATTTTTGACAGCTTGGTCACATGTCTGCTGACACTAAATTATTTGTGGGAGACTAAAGAATTCAAAAGAAAAACAAAGGGAAATTAGCTAAACCTGCATTGTGTCAAAATAAATGTAAGAAAAGAGTAGACTTGTAGGAACTTCTTGCATTATTTTTAATAAAGTACAGTAATTGTACTTTGCACTTTTTTACATTTGAAAATGAACATGAACACAATTCCATCGGTTTTGAATTGTCAAAGTGATATACCTTGAAAGCTTTGTTTCAGGCATATCTGCCAGTTGGCTACGTAATAAGTCCGTTTTTGAGTTAAAGTATCTCTTAAAGTCCATCTAGATAGATTAAGAACTGATAACCTGCTATTGCACCAGGGAATATAATCACACATTTTATATATGTGTATGCAGACAGAACAGAACGGAAGACTGTCCAAATTTCAGTTTGGTACCCAGTAATCAGCGATTTGTGTGCATAATGGAGAGTGTAAAAGCAAAGTACGCAGGAACGGATTTACATTAATACTGCCATTTAAGGCTAATGGGGAATATTTTCGCTGCTGTTCCTCACATACCCTGGATACGTCACACACTGAAGGCAGCTCGGCTAGCTTCCATTCAGAACCATTGGAATCAACGCTTTTCATCAGACTTGCAGAAAATTATGGATAATTGCAATGCATTAAGAGAGGAATTGTTTGAAATTTTGACATTTTGGGGACTGTTTATTGAAACTGATGTCAGTCATAGCAAAACAAGAATGAAATAAACTTTTCACATGTTTATATGGAATCTCCTCAGGGTATGGGCCAATTATTTGATGACACTGAATGCACGTCAGTGGATGACACCATCTTAAAGATTAGAGACAGTTATGTCCACACACAAACAAACCAGCAAACAGTAAATAAATAAATAACCCTTAAAAGGAAACTATACATTGGTAGTTTATGTCATGCTAAGAATGGATAGGTGTTTAACTGGTATTCACTACCGTCTGTTTATCTAACAGCTTGTGTGTATGATTTGGTTGCAAAGTGTCATTTTGAGGCTAGAGAACATGATCATTGATACAGTGACACATTTTGACTGTGGTAAATGTTATGTGCTTATACAATTTTTAGTAATGAGGTTTGTTTTCAGAAATTAATGGGAAAAAAATGGAAAAAATAAAAGATATTTGATGTAGTGTTTTTCATTGACCACATCAGTGTGAAAATTGTTGATTCTTAATTCTCATTAAGATCTAATAATATACTGGTTTGTGTGTCATTTTGATGTAAAAATTCAATTTTTAGAAAAGTTTATATTGTTTTGAAAAAATAGAACATTTCACCATAGATTTGTGGAGATTTCCCTGCCTGCCAAAGAGCTTTGTGCTTAGAGCTGTGTAAAAAAAAAGATTATTGGGTATAAAACGTATGTAAAGAACTACTTGATAATTAACCCATAATTAACCCACCACAATTCACTTCTGGGGTGGTGTGTTGCTGATGTTATGGGGGTAAAAAATGGAAAGCCAAATTTAAAAAAATAATAATCATTGTGTGTGTTTGTGTGTGTGCATGAGTATTTGTATGTGTGTGTGTGCATGTACATGAATGTATATGTGTGTGTGTAATTCCCATCAGCAGCTGATGGATGGCAGAATTGCTCCAAAATTGGGTTCAGTGTTGTTTGGTTTATCACACACAAAGACATGATATGACATGCTAATGTGGGTGTGTACACAAAGTAACACCAGCTATTTGGGATCTTAAATAAATTAACCCCTCAGTGTCAAAGGCATGCAAAAATACAGAAGATCAGACATGGAGAACATTCTTTCTCATGCAGCCATACATGGTGGACAATATGAATTGGGAAAACATATTAAGTAGGGTGAGGTAAGAACATTAAAAATTGCCTGAAGATGTTGCTCCTAAATCTGTTTTCGTAGACTTGAATGAGAAAATCACCATTGTACAGAGTCTTTAATCAATTCTCTCTTGGTTTATTTATAATGGAATGAGAGAGAAAATCACAGACTTTTTCCTTAAGTTGAGCTCTTCTACATGATGGTGGTCTTTTAAGAAAATGTAATTTATGAAAATCCAATTAACTGCATCAAGTCTGCTCTCTCTTTTTCACAGTTCATTAATTAGCAAGTTTGCCTGAAGGCCTACATATGTGTTGCTCTGTCTGTGTTCCCTTTGCCCCTGTCACCTTTTCACTCATGTCCCACAATGCACACACAACTCATTGAACTGTAACACAAACACAGACAGATAATGTTGGACACATGCACAAAAACACCCACCCACACACACACACACACACACACACACTGCACATACAATGCATGTGCAGATAGAAACATAAGCACTGACACAAGAATATACACACTATACATACAAAATACTCACATGAAAACACACATGCACACACATATAAACACAGTCCAGTAAGCAGACACACAATATTAATTATAATTGTTGTTGTAGAGACAGCTGAGAATTAACATTCCTCTACCTTAGTGTCTAGTTCCTGCAGAGTACAGACATCTTGCAGGTCCCTCCAGTGTGTCATTCACCCAGGCTCAAACCTCATCTCCCTCCCCACCAGCAGGGGGCATGATTGAGGCAGAAGCACTTTAACACACCATCACCTCAGAGTAACCCAAAACAAGAGCCACTCACCCCCACTTCTCTCCAATCCTCTCCTCTCCCCCCACATGACACAATCAGACTCCAAGAAGTAAAGACCCTGGGGACACCCTGTCAGCATCATGACAGCTTCACTAATGGATTGCCAATTAAACACAATGCAGCATAGCATAACCAGTAATCTATAAACACACACTGTACCAGCAGGACTGGAGACTGCTCCTTAATCATTCTATTCAATAATGGGATCAATTAAGCTAAGTGGTTAACCTATGGCAAAGTGTGTGTGTGTGTGTGTGTGTGTGTATGTGTTGGGGGGGGAGGTCAATTCGATCCAGTTCAGTTAGGTTAGGTTCAGCTCAGTTAGGTTAGGGTCAATTCGGTTCAATTCAGTTCAGTTAAGTTAGGTTCAGTTCAGTTAGGTTAGGGTCAATTCAGTTCAGTTAAGTTAGTTTCAGCTCAGTTAGGTGAGGGTCAATTCAGTTCAATTCAGTTCAGTTAAGTTAGGTTCAGTTCACATGTGGGGAACTGCTGCTGCTGTTGCAATTTTAAACAGGTGCTTATTGTACCTTTCCTGAATCAGTGAAATACAATTGCCTGCAGTTTACAGTGTTCTGCAGATGGTGTAAAATATTTAATGCCACAGCTGTATCATAAGCAACAAGAAATCGAGATTGGGCAGGGGAAGGGATGCTTTAGCATCAGCATGGTTACAGCAATCATGACCATAACCATAATAAGGTTAGCTTCCTCATTATCTCCGAAGATATCTTAACTGATTTAATAACCTAGCATTAGCTATCACATTTTTGAAGCCTTGCCACCAGATATAACATTAGTTGAGTGGAGGCATTATGGCCTCAATAGTCAGTTCCTATGTGTGTCATTAAAGATATGACAGTAGTTTGAACTAGACATCCTTGTGTAGCCTACTACACGGTTAGATTTTCAGGTACTGTGTGCTACACAGCCAGCTTGCATAAGATCCACAAAAGGTAATTAATTATATAAGAACATTGTGTAATCTTCCACATTAATCAATTTTAATACATCCTCATTATCTCCAGATCTTGTTTTCTTCAGCTCTGAAAACTCTGACAACATTAAAATGGTAAAATAAGCTGAAAAAGTCCAAATCTGTTCATAACAGACAGCAGCAGCTAAAATCCTCCCTGTCCTGGGGCACTATCAGTACTGCCAGTGCAGTCTGGAAGAGTCAATCAGGGTTCATCAGGCCTGGTTTAGGGAAGGGTGGAGGGCTCAGGGGGATCCTAGCCACAGATCCCTAGCCACAGATTTACAGACATTGATTCACAACATGTGTGTGTGTGGATGTGTGTGTGTGCATGCATGTGGGAGCATTGGTGTGGTGTGCATGTGTATGTGTGTGTGTGTGTGTGTGTGTCTGTGAGAGTGTGTGAGCTTTAATTTGGTGTGCATGTGAGTGTGTGTGTGTGTGCATGTGTGAGTGTGGGGATGTGTCTGTAAGTGTATGAGGAACTCTTTTATTCAAGTAATCTGTGGAAAACAACTGACGAGCCCAATGAAACAAGCATTAAAACAGGCTGCCCATGCAGTGCAAGTCAATTTTGTGACCAATGGTTGGAGTGGATGTACTCATGTGCTACTCCGTGTATTTTTTTCCCCAAATCCTGTACAGGGCTACACAGATGATATCCAGATACAAGAGTCTGTGATTAAAAATATGCTGGCAAGGATGGGTGATTATTTTGGACTGGTCAGGGTTGGAGGTGAAGGATTCCAAATGTGCTGTTTTTTATGAGAGGCAGAGTGGGGGAAATCGCTGGTATAATTCACAATTGGACAAGTGCCCTGTTATTACAATTAATAACAAGCTGATAACAGTGTATTCTCCCCACAAAACCTATTATTACCTTCGACATAAATTAAATGTTCCCGGTGAATGGAAGGAACAAGTTCACGAGATCATCTGGGAGTGCTCCTACAGGCTCGGCTTCATTGACTTAGCCTCCATTTTCAAAACCAGGGGAAGAGGAGATATTAGACAAGTAAGCGCTGGCCAAGGTATAACATCTGTTTGCAAACATTCATATTCCACAGAAGTTTCTAAAAGAGATGAAGGATTTTGCATGTAGTGACAAAGTGGTTTAGCTTAAGCAGCCGTACACCTTGCGATATAACTTTTCATACCCAACATGAGGGAGGGCTGGTTGTACCAGATTTTGAATACACTTACATCGCTATAAGTTTCTCTCGTCTTTTGAAGATGCTCAAGTGACTGTCAGGTGGTTAGAGAACTCACCAGGGCCTCTCCTTCTCAGATTTAAAGCGACTTAAAGTCCCACCGGCGAATGAGAACAAACACAATTTTTGGGGATTTAGAAAGAAACCCAATGGTAAACTGAGCACTAGGGCTACAGGCTTTGGTGTTTGGTCGGACTGGCCAGATTTAAATGATCCATGTGACCGGGTTGGGGTTTCATTGAACTGGGCAAAGACCGATGCTGAGGCAGTGGATACAGTGGAGACATTATTAACTGATCCGTGCACTGATGTCATGGCAACTTGAAATGACAACGAGACATTGCGAGAACTGCCTGTAACAAAGGCACGGGCTTATATCATGGATTTGAAACGGCAGCAGAAGCAACGACATTAGACTGGTTTATGCTTACAGGGGAAGCTTGTGTGTGTCTTTCCTCTGTAGATCATCCTGTTTACCATCCAGTTTTAGAAAATGCAGATTTGGATGATGATATCGCCATTTTTACTGTAAAAAAAGATTGCAGGTACTGGCAACTAAGCTTTACCTTTCCATCTGGTACTCTGACGATCATGTCTCTTCCTGTCTGCATCATGATTATGAGCAAGTAACTGAGTCCTTGGCTCATTTTCTCAATAGGTGTCATGTTTATAAAGGGCTCTATATGGCCAGATATGACGAAATTGTTGATTTGATAACTGAGGACATTATGTCCGGCATACACACTCTTGTAAGAATGTTCAAACACTCCTCTGTTAAACCATATATATTTAATCACTGTAACTGTGACTCTGACATATTTAAAAACATTCCTGTTGCTAGGTCTGATGTAGTTGTTCTTGATGAGGAGAGTAGAAAAGACTATGTTCTGGAAGTAGGGTGCACCTTTGATTATAGTCTGGAAGAAGTCTTTAACAAAAATTCTGAAATATCAACCACTGGTCCAGACAATTCCATAGCTGGGGTGTAAGTTCCATTTACAAGTTTTCATATTTGGTAGTCAAGGTCATATTCACAGACTAGTTGTTCATAGACTAGAGGTTTACAGATGGTGGGATTGACAAAGAAAAGCAGTTAGCGAGGTATTGTTTGGTTTCAGCTATTATTGGTGGCTGCTCTATATAGAGGAGATGCTGCTTTCTCTATTCTTGAATGGAAGCTGAATATTTGTTTTGTGAATAAATAATATATAAGAAAAGAAATATAAATGTTATATTTATTGCTGTACTAGTGTATATGATATGCAAAGTCCTAACATCATACATCTGAAGAATGCATGTCCCTTTGTAATGTGTTTATGAAATGTGGACATACATAAATAAAAAAATTAAATGTGTCTGAGAGTGTGTGTATGAGAGGGCATATGTGTGTGTATGTATGTGTTTCAGTGTGTGTGTGTGTGTGTGTGTGTATGTGTATATGTAGTGAACGTGTGTGTATGTATATATAGTGCATGAGTGTGTGTGTTGTGCATGTCAAAGTGTGTGAGTGTGTATGTATATGTGTGTGTGAGAGTGTGTGTTTGCATGTGAGCATGTGTATGTGTGTGCATTGATCCAAATCCGCCATCTGCCTGAGGTAGATAAGCATGTAAGAAGCCTGAGTATTGTGCCATCTTTCTCAGGCAGAGTGGGTGAGACAGAGCGAGAGAGAGAGAGAAGAGGAGAGGAGAGAGAGAAACAGAAAGAGAGGTATGGAGGACAGAATGAGATGTAATGAGATATAGAAGTGTAAAGAGAGAGAAGCAGAGGAAGGCTGAAAGACAAATCTGGAGGGGGGAGTCATGGTATGGTTACAATGACAGGGAAGCATTTGGCCGGAAGGAATTATGGAAGCAGGGTTAGCATCATGCAAGCAAGAAATGGAATTATAAATGGTTGCCTCTTCTTTCTGACTTCCTCTCTTTTGCATGTACTCTCTCTCTCTGTCTCTCTCTCTCACACACACACTAACACACACTGAGATGTAAAAGAGACAAACGTAAAGATTACTCATGCTGTTTACAGTCAAGGTGATGATGATGATGATGATTCCATTTTAAGGTCCCCCAAAATGACCTGCTCCTGTATTTTGTATGGCACTTGTTCACAGAGGTACTGAAGTTGAAGTGACCAGCACTGTTTTGCAAGGGTCAATACGTAAAAACCCAGAGCTGTATTGAGAGGGGTCCCAAACTGGGTCCGGTTGTGACATCATAATTTACATATATAATATATTGTGACATTCCCCATATAGCAGTTTAGCGAAGCAGGAAGTCTGCTGTTTGTCTCTGTTCACACGCTGGTGAGAGATTGCTTTACACAGTATGGGTTCTATTTTCAAATTCATACAACATAAGTCATAAATCAATCATTGCCTAATTCGCGCAACACTGGATGGGAG
This sequence comes from Albula glossodonta, assembly GCA_019788955.1. Taxonomy (NCBI): domain Eukaryota; kingdom Metazoa; phylum Chordata; class Actinopteri; order Albuliformes; family Albulidae; genus Albula; species Albula glossodonta. Next base: position 581,856 of record JAFBMS010000170.1, on the reverse strand, counting down.
GGTCCCGCAAACCTATTTACTTGGGCTGCGTTCCAATACTCAAATTCGTCTCCTTCTTTCCTCCTCCGTGCCCCGGAAACTGATTATGTGTCCTCCTTCCCTCCACTGTTCCAAAACGAAATCTCGTCTCCTCCTTTCCTCCAAACGAAGGAAACATCGATGGCTGCGTTCCAATACTTTTTTGCTCGTCTCCTCCTTTCCTCCCCTCCTTTCCTACCCCGGAAGTATGCCGGAAATATGTGGAGGAAAGGAGGGGAGGAAACGAGTGGAGGAGAGGAGGAAAGGAGGAGATGAAGTTGGAACAGCTAATCCGATTCGCCCGTCATCAAAGTCGACGTCGGCTATTGATGAAGTAATAATTTCGAACGACTCCAAGGATACCAAAGCCAATCACGCTTCTCTAACACCACCAGCCCTGTTCCTGAATTAAAATATGAATGTCAGTTTCTCACATTCTGCTCATGATGTAACATAAGCATTTCTACAAGGAATAAATAAATTTACCGCAACATAAACTCGCTAAATTTTACATTGGTAAAATGACCATTTGTATCTGAAAAACATGAATATATCGCATCAAAGTGGTTATGTTCGAAAACACAAAAGTTTTCTCTTTAATGTAAATTGCCCGATTACTGTTTACTGTTCTGGCACTAATATTCAGGTGTTAGTCAATCCCTTGTCATATTTTAGAACTTTTCGATGGTGAAATATTCTGTGGGATAGTCATTTAATCTGACTGGTTGTGAGCACAGTGATGTCACGCAGAAATGTGAAAAGATTTCTGCGGTAGGATACATCGATGTATCCTCCGTTTGGAGGAGACGAAAAAGGAGGAAAAGAGGAAAGAAGGAGGCGAGATTGTGCTTTGGAACAGTGGAGGAAAGGAGGACACATAATCAGCTTCCGGGGCACGGAGGAAAGGAGGGGAGGAAAGGAGGAAAGGAGGACACGAATTTGAGTATTGGAACGCAGCCGATGTATCCTACCACGGAAGTCTTTTCACATTTCTGGGTGACATCATTGTGCTCACGACCAGTCAGATTAAAAGACCATCCGACTGAATATTTCACCATCGAAACGTTTTAAAATATGACAAGGGATTTAGCAATACAGAAAGGTAAGTGCCAGAACAGTAAACAGTAATCTGGTAATTTACAATAATGGGAAAACTGTTGTTTTGCGTTTTCAAACACATCCACATTGATGCGATATATTCACGTTTTTGAGATAGGAATGGTAATTTTACCAATGTAAAATTGAGCAAGTTTATGTTGCGGTAATTTTATTTATTCCTTATACAAATTTTTACTTTACATCATGAGCAGAATGCGAGAAACTGACATTTGTATTTTAATACATGAAAAGGACTGGTAGCTTTAAAGAAGCGTGATTGGCTTTGGTATCCTTGGAGTCAGTCGAAATTACGACTTCATCAATAGCCAACGTCGACTTTGATGACGGGTGAATCGGATTAGCTGTTCCAACTTTCGATTCATCTCCTCCTTTCCTCCTCTCCTCCACTCGTTTCCTCCCCTCCTTTCCTCCACATATTTCCGGCATACTTCCGGGGTAGGAAAGGAGGGGAGGAAAGGAGGAGACAAGCAAAAAAGTATTGGAACGCACCCCTCCTTTCCTGCTTTCCTCCACTCGTTTCCTCCACATATTTCCGGAATATTTCCGGGGTAGGAAAGGAGGGGAGGAAACGAGTGGAGGAAAGGAGGAGACGAGAAAAAGTATTGGAACGCAGCATCTGACTTGAATGAAACCGGATTTTTCGTGGTTGGAAGCCAAGTGTGACCGTACCTTGAGGCAGAGGAACTTGCACTTCACACCAGACGGATGTACTGGCCCAAGTCCACACGGACAAGATCGCTGGGGTTCAGCGGTTTATAGACCCTGACAAATAACAAAAGAAAAAAAAAACGGCAAATAACAGCTGGTAAAATTGACAGGTACTTGTCTCCGGTCCTGTGACATAGTCGCCACCGGCAGAATGCTAAAGGGCAGAGCACACATGTCCAATTATTAAATAGCCTATATGATTTATATATGTGTGATCATCCTATCGTTTTCGCATGTATTTTACGCATGTAGTTTATTGCTTGAATAGCCTAGTTATGACCTATAAAATATAGGGTATCCTATCTAGCTAACTAGTGCTAGCTAACTTGCTTGTTACAGCTTGCCATTGTGGTCAAGGGGGGGCTATCTTAGCTAGCTTGCTAAATATAATGATGATAATTATTTGACGATCAGCTAGCCTATATTTATTGTCCTTGTGTAATAATGTATCACTAGTGCGTTACATGTCTGCAGCAGGTCCCAATCAGCGATCATGGATTTTTGACAGGTGTGACCTTGCTCTATGTTCTGCGCTCTCACTTTCGGAATGCGGAGCCGAAATCCCCCTTATGTGTGAACTAATAAGTGGGTCAGTCATATTAAGGAAAGAGTGCCGCTGTTCGAAAAGTCGCTGGCGGTAACGTCTTCTACTGCTTGCAATTATGTATTCCATACTATTGGAATCAACAGCAAAACAGAGATGTTAAATTCAGCCAAGATTAACAGCCTGCATCCATCATGTTCCATGCATTAAAATAATATAAATTTAAAGAGCACGGGTCTCACATTTTTCTAGATCGTGGGGAATTCAATTATTTGAGTCATTATGGAAGTTTGACCATTACTGCCTTTCGGTAATATCTCCGAAGTCATGTTGTGACACTTGCCGGCTAAGTAAATGTACTACAATTTATTTTCCTACCTTTGAGTTTTGCACTCTGAATAGACTTGCTTTTGAGACCTCTTAAGTGCAAGAGTTTCTCATTAGACGAACACTGCCAGTTCGGGCTTTGCGCCCCTTAATTTCCACAGTACTCCCATTTGTTTTCAGAGGACACTCCCAGCCATTGCGCTTCTACGGCTTTTTATTACGTCAGAGGCACATGTGGCGTTGTGCTTCCGCATTTTTCTTGTTGAGGTGCTAGCACGTAACAGAAAATAACTTTGCGGGTGTCTTTGCTGTAATGACACGTTTTTAATCGGTTGTAGGACGTTGCACCTGCTGCCGAAAATAGAGCCCTATGTGTCTCCTGAAGTTGAAAATTTATCATTTATCATTTATCATCCTCACTTAAATGTAAATTTCAGTCTGTAATTGAGATTCATCATAGTGTCAGCTGCAAAACTAGCTAAGCAGAGTAAGCAAAATTTATGTAGACAAAACTATAAATCCATAATCTCAATATGCCCAATTTCCAAACAATGAATGTAGTGCCTTCATATATGGTGAATACCATGCAGTTGATTATCATTATTACAGCTGATTATTCTGCTATTTATATGATGGAATTTTTCTATTTTTAATTATCAATCTAGTTATGGTATTGTTGCCCAGCACTTTTGTTGTGATGGTTTATTGAAAAAAAATCCATACCATAACAATGGAAATCTAATATAATAATAAGCCTATCAGAATTGTGCGTTGAATAGAGTCATTCATCTGATCAGTTATATATTTGTAGCACCTCTGGTCACTGGTAATGTCAGCCAATCAGGATTGTGGTGGTTCATTAATATGCATTACCGTATGTGTGACACCCACTGAAATGACCTGTTCATTTCCATATTCATGAGTGAGGACTATACTCCATTTTTGTTTTGTAAGAAAGGGGGGAAGGGATGGAAAGGGGTGGTTGGGGGGGTGGGGTTTCCCCTTAGAGAAATTAAAAGACAGGGTGCCAAATATACTGGTTACCAGGGGGTGTCTACAGAAGACCCCAGGCTGCAGAATGGGCTGCTGGGATGTGAGAGAGAGGGGAGGGGTGTCATTAGATGCCCATGTCCTTAGTCCCCAGTTCATGGTTCAGAGTTTATGGAACATTTTCAGATTGAGGCACCCTGATGGTGGGTTTGTTGAAGAGGTTATATGTGTGTGTGTGTGTGTGTGTGTGTGTGTGTGTGGGAAGGGAGGCAGCTGGGGGGGGGGGCACTTAGAGGATTAGTGAGGGGCCAGTTGGATCATCTTACAGCTACCAATACCCCCCACCCCTCAGCCCCCCAACACACAAACATATCTCCCCCTTTCCTGTCTCATAGACAATGGGGATTAGGTTTCTCTCATTCTTGGCCCCAAAAACAGCACGATGACAAAGACAGTGGTCCTGTGGATCTCTCAGGGCTGGGCAAGGAGTAGCTGAAAGAGGCTGGGTGCAGATGGGTGGGGGGGGGGGGGGTGTCTTTCATGAAAATTAATCCCCTGGAATTTTTTTTTTTCTTTTTCTGAGATCCGAACCCCATACTGCAATGTCTCCATGCATTCAGACACTGTTATTATAATGGTGTGTTAATTGGCTCTCCATCACTGTTTGAGACTGTGATGAAACACTTCAATGTCCAACAAACAGTTAATCTAACTTCCAATGTTCTTCACTCCGAAGGACACACTACAAGATTTTGCCTCTGATTTTTATATGTACTGGACACATTTTTAAGATCACAGTGACGTTGCACCATTGCAGGCTGAGACGAAGGTTTTGTTTAGGGGATTATGGGTTATGAGGTCTCCTGAGATATCTGTGATCTAGTCATTTGATTTAGCCTGGCTAGAGCAGTATATTTTACAATCACATTGCTCTGGCTTGGCCCAGAATTGTCTTGTATAAGACTCCATACCATCAAGTGGCATGTCGACTGCCATGATTCCAGGATGTAATGACTGTCACAGACGGTGATCATCAAATGTGAAGGAGTTCTCCCACATTCATATTTTGTCAGTCATGAAAAAGCTCCTCGCATTAGCCAGGCTTGAGACCTGGCACATACTTTTGGCTCTTTGCATACTGGGACATAGTCCCACTGCAACTTCCATACGGATCTGATTCAATGTCAGCTGGATGTGTATGACATGCTAAAAGTGACAGGTAATTTTTGGTGAGAAATAGATCAGGGTACCAGGGTAGGTGGCCGTGCTCTTCTGAAAAGTGCCATGTCTACACTTAGTCAGCAGTTCAGTCTGAGATCTCCTCCACGGAACAGACCATGTGGAGCCGCACCCACAGCTCATGAGAATCAGCCCAAAACAAGGGGAGTGTGAGAATCCTCTGCTTTTGGGGATTCACGGCTGGTGTGGCAGCCCCAGGGGACATTACTTGCTCTTCTATCCTTTTTTTCCTTCTCAAAGACTGATCTTTACTGAAGTCATTTGGATCAGGCCCCTGAAAACTTTGTGTATGATGGACCAGGCCCTACTTGATCCCACAGTCTACTAGTTGCAAGTTAAAGTCTGGCGAGATAATCGCTAATGTTTATTGTTGTTTCTCTATCCCTGCAATTTACTACATAAAAACCTCCACCACATCATCCCACCTCCCAACATCCAGACTATAATTTTCAACCCCGTATTTCAGTACAAGACACCCCATAACTCAATTCTAAAATTTGATCATAGTTCTGTGGTGGGCCCTTGACTTGGTCAAACACATCTTTTATTGAAAGGGTATGTTTGCATGTTTGTTTTATGCAACACTTGTTTTACGCAACATTGATTGAGCGATATATGAAGTCATAGAAGTAGAAATGCAATGGACAATTTATTTACACTACAATAAGAATGAAAGATAATGTTGATCAGCCAGTCAGAAAGAACTGAATGGAACACACACACACACAAAGATAAAAGCACAATCACTCACAGGTCAAACAAAAACAATTACATGTTCTTTATTTTTTGGGTACATTGCAAATGTCATCATTAAAATGCTACAAACAAGCAGTACATGCATTTCATCTGCTTATAGAAAATGGCAAATGTCCAACACCTGTCTATAGGTATACCAAGGAAACACACTGAAGTACAAAATATAAATACAAACATGTTGTGATAGTAAAACCAACATGTTGAAAAGCAATATAGCAGATAAAAACACAAAAGTCAAGGTGATGACGGCCACAACATCTGGGAAAGGCAACCCAACGCCAGTGTTCATAAACCCCAGTAATCCCACTTACATACAGAGACAGCAGCTCTCAGCTCCATTCAGGCCTTCAGACAGAAGTAAAAGACACAGATGAAGCGCACAGAGATGAAAGCAAAGAAATTCAAATCCTGATCTGCACGGTCAGAAATCGCACCCCACGGATCAGGCAGACAAACACACTGACTGCTACTACCACACAAGGAGAGCGTTAGCGACACACTAGCGAGCAGCAGGTGCCCAAAGTAACGAGAGGCAAAAGAGAATTCCAAGACATTTCCAATGTCCGAGATTCAATCTGGCCAATAAAAGATCAAGGGAAGTGTAGTCATGCGTAGCAGATTGGCTGGAAGAGCTGGGGATTATGGAGCGGCAAATGTGAAGTGAATCACGAAACTTTTCTCAAGTTTTTTGGGAGGTCAGATTTAAACTACTCTGTTCTCAAAGTTATATTCTTTATGTTCACTAGTCAAATGAAAAAAATATACTAGTAAAAATAAATATTGAGTAATGTTTACAGTTTGGAAATCAGCTCTGTGGGTCCTGGGGATACTGCCTATAGTTTTTCTATTTAGGTTTAGATGAAAATTATTCACTGTAATTCTGTTGTAATAGGGACAGAATATCTTGTAAATATCTTAGGGATATTTAGTGGAAGTGAAATTGCACCCAGGTTCACTCAGTGCAAATGAAATGGTAGCATGTGTCAGTCAGTCTTTAAACTAATATTGTTGTATCTAACACAAGTTATGTCACTGGTTTTAGTAGCTACACTACAGAAAATGCATGCATGTTCCCAGGTCCACCAGATACAAGGACAATCAAATTGCAATGTGTCTTAAGCACATTTGCACCTGTCAAAATCATGATGACAAAAGCTGCATGTTCATAATGCTGAGAGAGTAGGTTATATTTATCATTTCTTTCATACCTCCAACAGTCAGAATTTTGTGGCAGTGGCCTCAAATTTCTCTTGAAATTTTTAACCATAGCACTGAAGCATTGAAGATAACCGGCTATAATACATCAAAAAATGCACATTCCATACACATTTAACAATAAGCAAGATCCAGCCATTTCTCCTGGTTAGACTACCCCTTCATGGTCACCTCCTGTAGTTGTCTTTCACTATGCAAAAACGTCTGATACACACAGAGATTGCTTGGTATTTATGAATCTTTAATGAGAATGTTTTAAGAGATATCTGTGGTGTTCAAGTCTATGCTAGTCATAAGTCACACTTCCCCATACCTGTGGTCCAGCCTTTGAAAATTGCTGTGCAAAATATGATATAGGTCAACAAAACTTAACTTTTTGTATTTTGAAATTTAAAGAACATATTACAAAGGATATATTTTCTTGTCTACAAAAAAATATAAATACTCAAAGGTAATTGTCTTTTAACTACATTATAAATATGATTGCTTTGATTGCATTTGCCCTTGTATGCCCTTGATTGAATAAAACCCCTCGTCATTTGCCTCCATTTTATCAGAGTATAGCTGCTAGGGAATTGAGGGTTAAGTGATAGTTTGTACCTTAGTCTTATTTAAAACCAGGAGTGGGCCAAAAGATTGATAAAATGGAAGAGATGCAGAGGAAGATGGACACAGAGTAAAACCGAGACACTGAGAAGGAGGAAGAAAAACAGAAAGGGGGATATCTTTTTTTGGAGTCTTGGGAGCCAGGCCAGCTTGGGTCTAGTTTTATAACCAGCGGAGAAAAGACAAGAGGTCGGAGGAGGCGAAGAGAGCTAAGGTAGGGGGTGGGATAGGAGAGGCTGAAAAAAGGCCCCTCATTCATTTTTTGAAGAATAGAAAGAAGGGGTGAAAGAGAACATTTTCTCTCACAAACCCGCAGCACCCCTCCTCAGCCCCCACTCGCCATACTGCCTGTCGCACTCAATCAGTGCCGGACCCTGCTGACGATACACAAATTACAGACGCCTAACACTATGGGGCCCCAACACACACACACACACACACACACACACACACACACATCACAGACCCCTAACACTTTGCAGCCCCCACACACACATCACAGATAACCAACACTATGGAGCCCCAAACACACACACACACACACACACACACACACATATCACAGACCCCTAACACTTTGCAGCCCCAACACACACACACACACACACACACATCACAGATAACCAATTCTATGGAGCCCCAACACACACACACAAACATACACACACACATTACAGACAACTAACACTATGGAGCCCCAATACAAACACACACACACATATGCACATATCACAGGTGGCTAACACTATGGAGCTCCAACACATGCACACACACACACACACACACACACAAATAACAGACCCCTGACTCTTTGGAGCCCCAACACACATACACACACACACACACACATACCAGACCCCTGACACTTTGCACCCCCACCACACAAACACACACACACACACACACACACATACACACACCACAGACAACTAACACTATATGGAGTCCCAACACACACTCAGACACACACACACACACACACACATATCAGGGGCCACTAACCCTATGGGGCCGCCACCCAACACACAGACACATCCCATCCAATTTAACATCTCACAGGACGGCCAGGACCTGGAGTCCAAAAGCATGATATGTACATACATGGCTAGCAAATACATGGCTAAAAGCATGTTTTTCAGTCTTGCTTTTCATTGTGAAGTTCTTATTTCTAGCTGTGAACATTTTGTTAGTAGTATTATTATTATTGCTTCCTTTTATGAGTCTTTTTTCCATCACACTTCAGTCTCTTTTTGTGACATTGATTGTGACATGACAAAGTCAAGAAAGTGCACACGTCAAAACCCTCTCTCTGCTGATCAAGGACAAAGCACATGAAATGTATTATATATGTTTTACTCTTTTGTTTTATCTTGAAAGTTATTTCAGCACCATGTATATAAATCACTTTTCTCTTTATTCTGATTATTATTATTATTATTATTATTCATAGTAATAGTAGTAATAGTATAACTATAATGCCAACTATTATGCTTACATTACTATTATGTTGGAGGATGCTCCAACCCTATAAAAACTTGGGCACTGTGTAGGACGGCTTTCAGCAGGGCCCTGAAAAGAGGACTGATGTCACACTTCCTGTCCCGCCCCATCGGCTGGCATTAGGAGCCACGGACAGAAGATGAGTCTCCAACAGCCCCTGTCGTTTGGGGCTCCCCCCCCCCCCCCAAAAACACTCTGAGAGTGAAGGTTTCCTCTCCCTACACAATGGCCCACTCTTGGCAAATACATGGCATTTGGGGGATTTGGGTGCTGCTAGTTAATGTCATTACCATTGGCAATTCAACCCCATGAATGGCAAAACAGGATTTTCACTCTTCATCAATAAAGTGCTGCTTACCCTCTTACTAACATTGCATAGCTTACCTTGGGCTTATGATTCACAGTTGGCTGATTAACATCACAGTATCTCTTGTGACACAGGCTGTGGTTAGCGGGTGATCAAAAGAGGAATACCATGTGTCTGCTGGCTGCTCTGCCCCCACGCCTGATGCCAGAGCGCTGCCCCTATGCGCCAGGCTCCAGCGCTTTATCTGAGGCACTCGGTGAGAGGGAGCTGCCCATCTTTTCCCTTAAACCCTTGGCTGAATCAAAACATGGTGCAAGTGACCTACTGAACCACCTGAATTTGAACCACCTGAATCACTTTGTGAAGCAGTGAAGAGCCAAACATTGTTTAAAAAAAGGTCACTGGCCCATTGCCATCTGGGAACAGGACATAGTGTAAACATGCTCAAACATACTCAAGAATTTCCACCTGGTCAGGATTTAACCTCCCTTCAGCATTCAGTTTCTGATCCTGGACTGACAGACCACTGACTGACAGACCACACACCCCGGAACATTTCATCATAAGTGATTTTGTCCAGTAGGTTGTGACACCTTTATAGCAGGGGACCTCTTTACTCCATTACTTGCAATTGAAGACTAAGTAAGTCCAGAGTCAAGGACGTTTTTATGGAACACACTAAGCATTAGGCCTTTGCTGGAGAAAAGCTGGGAGGACGGACAAATCTGCAGCATCAGCACTCAGCTGAAGGGGTCCATCGAGCCACGCGGCCAGCCGTTCCGCACTGGACAAAGCAAGCCCCTCCCACCACTGACCCCCCCTGGACCCTCAAGACTGTCCTCACCAATCAGCCACACAGACTCAGAGTAAAAACATCAAATCTTTAAAAGGATTTAAAGTACAAGAGAACTCATGTGTTCGACAGACATATATACTACCTTTTCATTGTCATTTTCATATTTTTTTGTTACAAATTCTGTCATCTCTTTATTCTTAGTGGGCTCAAACTCAAATGAATGGCACTGATGGGTTTTCTCTGAAATTATCACTATGTATTTACTGTTCATGTGAAATTCATGAACAGTGGGAAAACCTTAATCCTTCTCTGTGGTGGACGACTCCGAAGGGCATCCTCACGCTTTCACTCGACCACATCACTTCAGATGTGAGCTAAATAAATAGAGCGGCATGTTAGGTCACTGTGCATTATAAGTGCGAGCGAAAGGGAACCGCCTGACCCAATCAAACCCTCTCATGCATGTAGGGCAGATAATCATCATTCCAGTCCTTCAGAGATCACAGGACCTCGTCTCTGAGGGCTGTGATCTCACTGGGGGATCCATGCAGAAAGTGCCAGTCTGCCATCTCATGCCGGGCCTGTGGGACTCGGCTCCCTCTGTTTAAGCAGTTTAAGCCGTTCCAGCTAGCCTGTGATCTCAGTTATCTGCACCTAAAAGCCTGTTTCTTCCCAGGAAGGTCTAATTAAGCTCATGACACCGCAGAAAGAGCGCCTTACTCTGCTGTGCTGGGAGTAGGACGCCCTGAGGCCTTATTATTGACCAGCATGCCCCCATGCCCTAATTCAGCCCCCTGTTCATCTCTGATGAACCTTGTATACCAAACAGCATCCTTGCAAAGGGAACAACCCACAGGGTATATTACATGTTACTAAGTAAATATGAATACATAACAGGTATGAGGTAATAATTTAGTATATGTTGCCTGTAATTACTTCTTCAATGCTTTTATAAATAAAAGTATACATGGTAAATACCAATTACTTAGGGGATTGGAAATTGAAGGGTTGCTGGGAAGTTTTGTTTGGGTGCCCGGTCGTAAGATTTTTGAAGTAACAATAAATGTTTGTGGTGCTGTAACTGAAAAAGCTGAATATTTTGTGTTCTTTTGTCTAAACGATATTAGTAACTATTCAGAAGTGTGTTCTTAATTAATTCTACCTCGGTTAACTGCTCACTGGTCGATTTATTTTTAGCTTTAATGCTTGTCCTTTTGCACAACTGTTTGAAATGAATAAGGTGTAATTACAATGGCTTATTCCCATGTTTATACACATTATTAGTGTTTAGCCATAGCGGTTCTGATTTGCTGATTTTCTGCTCTTTAGGACTGGGGCACTGACTCACTCCAGACACCCACATTTATATTACTTTGCTTCTTTGACATGACATGTGCTGTGTGCTTAACACATAGCTGCACAGTCCCTCCCTCACTCGAAAGACCTTTTGACTGTAAGGGGAGGCAACAGCAGGTGGCGGCATCGGTTAAAGAGGAAAGGTGGAGGGAAAAGTTGATTAGCTGTTATGTTCATCTGTTTTTAGTGCATTTACCAGAAATAATTGTCATTATACATTTAGGGGCACTATGGATGAGTATGTATGTTTACATGGCATTATGAAGGGATAGATCCCTGCGGCTTTTGTTAAAAGGGTATTTTTGTTTTGGATGTCATATGTTGGATGCCATTTTTCATAAAGCTTGCCATTTCCCACAACCATATTGTCCAGGTTTGCTGCCTTACCATTACTTGCATTGTGCCTTCATTTGTTCAAATCAGATTTTGGTCAGGGGTTGATGCTATAAGGTAGCACCCAAACTTCCTCAAGTCTTTCCACCCTAACTGCACTTCACAGTCCAGTTAGCAGGTCAGCAGTGGTGGCCAAGTCACTGTCCATCTCCTCCTAGCTTAGAACTCACCTCGTCCCTCTGATTCCATGTCCAACACGGGGCTATTTCTGCTTTTTCCCCCAACTTGCGGACTGCCACTTTTCTTCCACACCCCCCTCACTCCTAAGCTGTCAGGAAACTCCATGCAGAATGAGCAGGGAATCCTCTGCAGCACCTGTCTGCTGGAAACAGTCGAGTCCATGTGACATTTCTCTTAGGGAATTCCCACCTTGTCCAGGCTCTTTGAGGCCCCAGCTCAACAGCTCTCCCCCTTGTTCATTCCTCCTCCAAGTTCCTCACTCCAGCTTGGACTAATGTTCTCCTCCCCCCTTCAGTTGGATTTCCCCATTGTTGGTAACTTGTTATCCCAGACCTTGCTGTCCAGAGCATGTCTCTTAGTATGAGTGCAGAGTCTGCCTGACTTACACTGATCAAGTGGTAAAACCAGCTTCTCAGTCCATATTTGTCATGGCCAGCCTGCATTTAGCTACTGTGAACTTCTCCACTGTGGAGGACAGAGGGAGTTGCAGCTGACCTGATCTTACATTTAGCCCAACCAATGCGAAGCTTGAACGGATTTGACAGAGATGCATGTTAATCTTTCTCTCCTGTCCTTCCGTAGATGTTCATGGGACTTCACACACCATCAGCAACCAGTCTTAGCAGAAGAACATGTTGGTAACGCTTTACCAATTATCTTGTTCCACTACAAATTTGAAGACCCATAATTGGGTAAAAAAAAGAAGAAACAATGACACTGGCCAAAAGTCAGTGCTGTTGAACTCCAGATCTATTTCTCGGGGCTATTGAACCCTAAATCAGTGATCTTCCTCTGAGCCAGTAAGAGGGAGGACCTATTGTCCAGATTTTCTGCCTTTCTCTTTTAGTTTTATTTTATTTGGTTTATATACGCACGTATATACAAACAGCATACATGCTACATTAGGGCACAAACCTGTAACTTCAGTTTTAGAGATTTATTATGGGTCTAGGTTTCAGATTCTAGTTAGATAGGTATTTGGTGGGTCAGGTTCACACAGCAACTGTAGGTTTTGTGCTCAAAACATTTGACTGGAGGATGGCGAAGGGGCCATATTTGGCGTACCAGGTGCCTCCCTTATCAGGTTCATAACTACCATCTCTGGGAATGTGCTCCTATAATGATCTAATGGTCTGTTACTACTGCTGACAAATCCCTCACCAAAGATGGTGTGTTAAGTACAAACCATCTAAGCCCACCAAGTTCACCCTCAGGCACCTGTCACATTGCAACATCCTCCAGTTTGAAATGTTCACTTAAAATCAATCAGACATTCTATGTGAGGCCGAGCCTAACTGGGTTTCCAATTACGTGTGTATTAGGGGTGAGGCGGGATATCATTACAATATCCACACTGAGGCCATAAACATGAACAGAGGAAAGATGCAAATAAGATGCAGTGCCATAGTTATGCAGGTCACTTCATAAAGTTGTTACACCGCATCTTAGTTGTGAAAAAAAAATCTGATTGGATAAAAAGGCGGAGGAAGAACTGAGAGTGTAAGAAAGTCGACGGAGGATGTGCTGCTCGATAGAGCATGGATCCAGAAAATTTCTGTTCGGAACAGGAGGAGCCTTGTTGTCTGGAGGAGTTGGGTGGGAAGAAAAAAACAGCTGCACATACATGAGAGGCATGGGAGAAGCGAGAGAGCAGGGATTTCAAGTGCACTGAGAGATAGTGGATGAAGTGACCTGTGATTAGATGAATAAAATGCTTAATATGCTGCAGACTGAAGATATCAGCATCCATCCTTCAGGGGCGGGTCAGGAGATTAGTCCGATCAGGGCTGAAGTCACACCCCTCAGGAGCAGGGGCTGGCTGATTGTGCTGGGAGATCACCGCTGTGTGTGTATGACTGTCTCCTCTGACCATAACACAGCTGACACAACTGGAGTTTCACATTTTATTCAATTCAATACATTTATTCAACAGAAACTGTTTTATTTCAGTTTTTTGGTGGGTGGGGGGGTAGGTGGTTCATATGTTCATAGGTTCAATCTCTCACGCACACATGCACTCTTTCACACACATGCACACATGTACATATACGCACACACACATGCACAAATACATAGACACACATGCTTGCACACACATATATTGAATTATATTGACTGTGCGCTTTTGTTTAATACATGTATGGATAAGTACATTTGTGTTTGTGTGTGTGACTTGTATTTATATGAGTGTGTGTGTATGTATATGTAAATGTGTGTATGTGTTTGTTTGCATGTATTTGTAAATGTGTGTGTGTTTGTGTGTATGTGTATGTGTGTATGTGTGTGTAAATGTGTATGTGTGTATGTATGTGTAAATGTGTATGTATATAAAGATATAATAATATATAATATGGCTCCTACAGTGTAGATGTGTTCGTGTGTGTGCGTGTGTGTGTGTGTGAGCGTGTGCATGTATATGTGTGTATGTATGTGTAAATTTTTGCGTGGGCGTGTGTGTGTGTTTGTGTGAATATGTGTATGTATATGTGTGTATGTATGTGTAAATGTGTGTGTGTGCGTGTGTGTGTGTTTGTGTGAATGTGTGTATGTATGTGTAAATGTGTATGTATATACAGATATAATAATATTTAATATGGCTCCTATAGTGTAGATGTGTTTGTGTGTGTGTGCATGTGTGCGTGTGTGGGTGTGTATATGTAAATGTGTGCATGTATGTGTGTAGAATAACACTTTTCCATGGTGCGCTATGGTTAAATGACCACCAGGGGTGGCACTTGTGTTAAAAGGTGAGAGGTGAGGTTACCAAATTCCCCCTTTTTTCCTGACATGTTCTCTTTCTTATCCTCTTTCTGATCCCGAAAGGCACCAGCTGGCTAAAAAAAGTAAAATTTTTGACCATGTCTTAGGATGTAGTATAAATAATCAGTTGTATGATATTAACATCAAACGTACAACACTATACAAGTACCTCTTCCTCTGCAGCACCAAAGTCTTTTTATTACTGTTCTAACATGATAGGACCAAAGGGAATAAAAGAGTGCTCAAAGCAGGCTAGCGGTGTGTTTTAACAGAGAGAATAAGTTCAGCTGTAGCTCCTGGCCCTTGGCAGTGGTGCAGTCTGGATTCAGTGCCAGACCATGGGGCCCATCGACACACTGGAACAGTGCTTTAACTAGATGAGCCACCCAGCAGATATGTATCAAATATATGAGCCATTTTTCATATGTATTTGTGGTTTTATCCTTATTAACAATAACCTGAGAAATATTAAATCTTGATGTCAGATGTGGGTCCTTCTAAGATATCATACATCACTTCATGTTGGGATGGTTCATATTTTCAAGTGGGATTAGATGCACATACCCATTCCAGACTGAAGACCATTACATTACACTACATTAAATTGCATTACATTACAGGTATATTGCAGATGCTCAAAGTGCATAAATCGGGGACTAGAGTGCTTAAGTCCTAGAGACGGGTAAAAGTCCCAGAAGTGCCAGAAGGGGCAGCATTAGCATAGACTTAAAACCCTGTGAAATACCTGTTGAAGAAACCATCAGCAAAATTGGATCACTACGAGTAGAACTATGGCTAAAGACTAGCTCTGTACATGATATTAATGACAGAAGACTGGAGCATAAATAATTGGCAAATCTTTGTATATATGTGGCACCTTTGTGTTTGCCTTTTGATTTAGCTGACATGCCCCACACATGCCAGCGGAAGAGTATTCAATGAACTCAACCTTTTCATTGGCTGGCGTGACTTGGGGGAAGGAGTGGATGAGCGAATAGGGGTTGGGACTGTGAGCAGTGGGGGGAGATGGGGGTTGTACTTGTCCTTGCTGGCGCATCGTTAACCTCCCATGGCTCCAGGGTAAAGCAGAGTCTTGGTTTAAGCCTCCGACCCCTGGGGGGGGGGATTGGTAATGGTGGTGAAGGCCCCCTGGGGACGGAGGGGGTATGCAGAGACAAACTAGCAGGCTGGCAAGCGAGGAGGAGGGGCGGAGAGTGAGCAGGAGGGGACAAAACAAAACACACAAGCTGGAATCCCCTCAGCAAACAGCCTCCTGCTTCCTCCCAGCATCTGAGCTCAGCAGGGCCAGGTGAGCCTGTCATCATCCCCAACACTCCCGTCAACACTCACTGTCAGGGCCAGACTCCCCCTCCCGTGTCCACTAATACGGAACCAGTTACCCCCCACCATTGGGGAACATGGCATCCTTCTCTTTCAATGTTTAGCAGCCAGGGACACCCTTTCTCCCTGTTGTGTACCCAGCTGCAACACTTTCTAACTGTTCGGTGACCGGACTCTTGTCTTGACAGAGGGGTTTCATGAACCACAAACAGGTGGCTCTGCCATATTACACCACATTCTGACTGAGCTTGACCATCACTGTGCTTCGCTCTGGAGGGCAAGAAGGTTTGATTGGTTTAAAGTTACTAATCAGTAGCTCATTGTAGCCCCATTCAGTGTGGGGTTTAAGAGCACCAGTTGGACCACCTCCACCAGTCACTCTGCACTACGACTGGACGGAGACCAGTACCCTCAGATCTCTCAGTCCTCCCAACAGACTGTATTTAGTTTCCCAGAACAAAAACCAAAAAGACATTGAAGTGTGTAATACACACCTAGAGCTCTATTTTAAGGGCGCACGCTTGTGTTACAGTGGCCAGTATGGATTGTATCTTAATATCTAATATCTTATATTTTAAAAGACTTTACCATGCTAATGATATCACTGATATAACACAAATCTGTGTTTCAAAACAGTGACGCACCAATACCCAGGCCTAATCTTTTATCATTGTGCCACAATTTTGGATAGGTAAAACTGAGCCATAATGCTTGTCTTATATACTGTTTGCACAGAGACATGCACTGAGAGGGTCCTTTATTAGGTATGTCCTCTTCACAGCCCTCAGCACAGCTGAATTAATATGGGCATAAGTTAAACAAGGTTTTGAAAGTGCAGCACGGGAATTTCAGCCTGTGGTGGCTGGTGGCAGCTAGCTCGAAACAGGGGAGGAAAATACTTTACCTTTAACCTAATCATTACTTTCAATCTGTTCTCATTTATCCCCCTTGATTAACAATGAGTCAATTTATTCACAGTAAGTAACCGACACAGGCTGATGCGTATGTGAATAGAGTAAATGGGAACCGATTTCATTTTGCTGTTCTTTGCAAACTAGTGTTACGTTTGTTATACCCATAGATGCTTTTAACCTGATGTTGACTGGACCTCCTCGCCCTTCTTCATCCTTTTTCTGAAGCCTCACTATCTTTCTTACAGTGCAGTGCCCAGAACGGCACACAGTATTCCCAGGGAGGTCTGGATAATGCATTGTATAAATGTGTGCAAACCTCCATTGATTTGTAATCAGTACATTATCCTATATAACCTAATATCCTGTTGGCCCTTTTCACTGCTACAGCACACTTCCTAGATCCTGTTAAGCTTTGGTCAACTGTTACTTAAAAGTGTTTTTCTTTTTAATTTTGTTCCTCCCACTAAATTGTTCCTCTGTACTACATTTACGCAAAGTTTTGAACACAACGTTTCCTACGGTGATGACTAAATGCATTAGCCTTCCGGTATGAGGCAGCTGTGTTTGGCTGCACAGAGGATGGGGATAGACTGAGAAAAACTGGGGAACAGGAGAATGGGGGAGGGATGACGAGGTTGAGGGAGGCAGGGATCGGGGCGCGGAGCAGAAAGTTAAGTCCATCAATCAGACAGGGTCTTGTGATTCAGCCACAGAAGTGACTCTGAAAAGTCTCTTTCTTTCGCTCCACATTCTCCCTTTCCCTCTCTCTCTCCCTTATGCACCTCACTCTATTTTCCCCTACCTCTTTATCCTTTTTAATTAGAAGGCGCATTCTGCAGGCCCGGAGACTCCTAATCCTCAACAGCACAACAATGCAAAGGCCACGCTTTGAACAGCCGACCTGCTATCCTGGCCCTCCACCCGCCCCCACCCTACTAACCATACAAAACCCGCCCTTAACTCCTGGTCTCCTGCCCCCGCCCCTGAGGGACCCAAACCACACCACAGTCACAAATGTTGTTATGAGACTATGGGAGTGCCTGCCAACACCATCTGACCCCTGTTCATCTTCTCTGAAATTAAATGTTTTCTTCCATCAGAACATGCAGAGGAAGGCACTGGGACCACGAAACAGCTGAAAGCCAGAAAATGTCTGTATTTGATCATTGATCCAAGATAAACATAGATTGTGTTAACGAATGCACAAACAATCTATGTTCATAATGGCAGTAAAACCTGAAGCAAAGTGTTAGGAATACCACACTGTTCTTGGCTGCATATGTGTAAGCACCAGGGTGAAAGGAGAAAAGATTGTAGGGATTTTTATTCTTTACATGTCTAGATTGAGGAAATGTTAAGATACATACTTAAGAATGTGCATGCTCAAGAAATTTCATTATAGAGCATCAAAAGGCTGACCTAAGAACATTTAGCCTTACCATAAACAATTTCTCCATTGTGTTGTATATTATGGTGTATACTAACAAATGTGTCAATAGGCTTCAGTACCACAGGCATATAAAAACTATCCAGACACCCCTGAACATTGCCTGCTGTTATCCATGGGAGGCTCAGAGTACTGGTACAGGTTGCTGTCGCTACAGTCACTGCTATACTGATTTTACTCACACATGACACATGACAACAGATATAAGTTTTTTAAACATGTTCTGAGGCTATTTTTAGTCTCAGCAACTATTAACACAATTAATACAATGTCACTTTAGGTAAGAATTCAAAAATGGGATTGCAATAATGCCTCCATCTGGAGATCCTAATCATAATTATTGTTTATAGTTTAAATTTTAAAACCAAGCAACTGCTCCCAGCATGCTCCCATTTAGCCTGCCATGGAAACAATGAATCTGGTTTCCCTGACCTGTAAAAGGCTCTTTTCAGCATACATGCCATCAATTACTCTAAACACCACCAAGCACAAGCAGAGAGCAGTCTAAACACCATCCAACTCAAAACACAGAGAGAGAGCAGTCTAAACACTACCCAACTCTAAACACAGAGAGAGAGAGAGAGAGAGAGCAGTCTAAACACCACCCAACTCAAAACACAGAGAGAGAGCAGTCTAAACACTACCCAACTCTAAACACAGAGAGAGAGAGAGAGAGCAGTCTAAACACCACCCAACTCAAAACAGAGAGAGAGCAGTCTAAGCACTACCCAACTCTAAACACAGAGAGAGAGAGAGAGAGAGAGAGCAGTCTAAATACCACCCAACTCAAAACACAGAGAGAGAGCAGTCTAAACACTACCCAACTCTAAACACAGAGAGAGAGAGAGAGAGAGAGCAGTCTAAACACCACCCAACTCAAAACACAGAGACAGAGCAGTCTAAACACCACCCTACTCCAAACACAGAGAGAGCAGTCTAAACATCACCCAACTCCCAACTCCAAACACACAGACAGAGCAGTCTAAACACTACCCAACTCTAAACAGAGAGAGAGAGAGAGAGAGAGAGAGAGAGAGAGAAAGAGCAGTCTAAACACCACCCAACTCCTAACACAGAGAGAGAGCAGTCTAAACATCACCCAACTCCAAACACAAAGAGAGAGCAGTCTACACACCACCCAACTCCAAACACAGAGAGAGAGAGAGAGAGCAGTCTAAACACCACCCAACTCCAAACACAGAGAGGGAGCAGTCTACACACCACCCAACTCCAAACACATAGAGAGAGCAGTCTACACATCACCCAACTCCAAACACATAGAGAGCAGTCTAAACACCACACAGCTCCAAACAGAGAGAGAGAGAGCAGTCTGAACACCACCCAACTCAAAACACAGAGAGAGAGCAGTCTACATACCACCCAACTCCAAACACATAGAGAGCAGTCTAAACACCACCCTACTCCAAACACAGAGAGAGCAGTCTAAACACCACCCAACTCCCAACTCCAAACACACAGACAGAGCAGTCTAAACACTACCCAACTCTAAACAGAGAGAGAGAGAGAGAGAGAGAGAGAGAGAGAGAGAGAGAGAGCAGTCTAAACACCACCCAACTCCTAACACAGAGAGAGAGCAGTCTGAACATCACCCAACTCCAAACACAAAGAGAGAGCAGTCTACACACCACCCAACTCCAAACACAGACAGAGAGAGAGAGAGCAGTCTAAACACCACCCAACTCCAAGCACAGAGAGGGAGCATTCTACACACCACCCAACTCCAAACACAGAGAGAGAGAGAGAGAGAGCAGTCTAAACACCACCAAACTCCAAACACAGAGAGGGAGCAGTCTACATACCACCCAACTCCAAACACAGAGAGGGAGCAGTCTACACACCACCCAACTCCAAACACATAGAGAGAGCAGTCTACACATCACCCAACTCCAAACACATAGAGAGCAGTCTACACACCACCCAACTCCAAACACATAGAGAGCAGTCTACACATCACCCAACTCCAAACACATAGAGAGCAGTCTAAACACCACACAGCTCCAAACAGAGAGAGAGAGAGCAGTCTAAACACCACCCAACTCAAAACACAGAGAGGGAACAGTCTACATACCACCCAACTCCAAACACATAGAGAGAGCAGTCTACACATCACCCAACTCCAAACACATAGAGAGCAGTCTAAACACCACACAGCTCCAAACAGAGAGAGAGAGAGCAGTCTGAACACCACCCAACTCAAAACACAGAGAGAGAGCAGTCTACATACCACCCAACTCCAAACACATAGAGAGCAGTCTAAACACCACACAGCTCCAAACAGAGAGAGAGAGAGCAGTCTGAACACCACCCAACTCAAAACACAGAGAGAGAGCAGTCTACATACCACCCAACTCCAAACACATAGAGAGCAGTCTAAACACCACACAGCTCCAAACAGAGAGAGAGAGAGCAGTCTGAACACCACCCAACTCCAAACACATAGAGAGCAGTCTACACACCACCCAACTCCAAACACATAGAGAGCAGTCTAAACACCACACAGCTCCAAACAGAGAAAGAGAGAGCAGTCTGAACACAACTTCACATCTTCTGCAACACATTATTACAAGGCCCTCTCTCTTTGCTGAGGTAAATTCCATGCGAGTACATTGTTCCTGAGTGAACGCATTCAATTCTCCATAATAACTGTCAGTCATAAATGGGTAAAACAGGAGTTCCTATAAAATTCTGAGTTACCTCACTCCATCATTCCTGTAATCTTCCAGAGGAATCTCCCCCTGGGGGGATGGCTGATAGGGAAGAATGGCTATTTAATAGAGACGTTGGCGATAACACCATATATCATGCCTACAGAACTCTGTGAATTGACATGAAACACAAGCTTGTGTGCTTGCACCTCATGTACAAGCAGGTCTATTTCCTGAGCAGTGAATCCTATTTCTCCCACTTACTAATTCCACTGTTATATTATACACTGATCAGCCATAACATTATGACCACTGACAGGTGAAGTGAATAACACTGATTATCTCGATATCATGGCACCTGTCAGTGGGTGGGATATATCAGGCAGCAAGTGAACATTTTATCCTCAAAGTTGATGTTTTATAACAGGAAAAATGGGCGAGAATAAGGATTTGAGCGACTTTGACAAGGGCCAAATTGTGATGGCTAGATGACTGGGTCAGAGCATCTCCAAAACTATAGTTCTTGTGGGGTGTTCCCGGTCTGCAGTAGTCAGTACCTATCAAAAGTGGTCCAAGGAAGCAAAAGCGGCGAACCAGCCACAGGGTCATGTGGCCAAGACTCATTGATGTACATGGCCGGCCTGTGTGGTCCGATCCAACAGACGACCTACTGTAGCTCGAATTGCTGAAAAAGTTAATGCTGGTTCTGATAGAAAGGTGTCAGAACACACAGTGCATCACAGTTTGTTGCACATGGGGCTGCTTAGCCGCAGACCAGTCAGGGTGCCCATGCTGACCCCTGTTCACTGCCGAAAGCTCCAACAATGGGCACATGAGTATCAGAACTGGACCGATCCATGGAGGCCCCACCTCGCAACTTACAGGACTTAAAGGATCGCTGCTAACGTCTTGGTGCCAGATACCACAGCACACCTTCAGAGGTCTAGTGGAGTCCATGCTTGGTGGGTCAGGGCTGTTTTGTTGGTAAAAGGGGGACCTACACAATATTAGGCAGGTGGTCATAATGTCATGGCTGATCAGTGTATATCAATCCACCAAGGAGCAAACATAAGTGGTTTTTAAAGGCAATAGAAGATGTCACACTGATTAGTTTATTCTCAAAACCACACCCATGATTAAAGAAAATAAGACGCCCATCCTTCATTGACCATCCACCAGAATTGAGCCCAAATAAATCACTGTTAAACTAGCAGAAGTGGCTTTGACACGCCTCAAAATGTCCATAAGATAAAGTACTAACAGAGACTTTAAATGCCCTGTAACAAACATAACGTCCTGTATGATCAGATCTGCAGCATTCCTAAAGGGAATCATTAAAGGCAGAGGCGGTTAGGCGTAGCAAGGCCGAGCCATACCAAATCTAGAGATTCAAAAATGGAATGAACAGCAGAGGGATTCAAATAAGCCCTGAGCCCTCTGTGGAGATTCCACTCTTTCCTTACTTGATTCCTGGTGAAACTTGCAGGGTAGCAAGCAAGATTCTGTCTATGGGTAAGCAACATTATGTCTCATGTATTTGGTAATAGTCTACAATTTAGGTGGACAGGGAGGATAGTCTCAATGTTTTTATGGGTTAATTGAGGGAGACAGAGAATGAAAATGGTTGGATATTTCTAGCCTTGCAAAGTTGCATGCCGCATTAGCTGGATAGATTGTGTATGATTGGATATGAGTGTTTTTTCTTAATTTAGCTGGTGCTATTGAAATGTCAGTCAGCAGTGATATTATGGTATTACCAACAGAAATCATCTTTATTACATTTTGTGGCTATTGCTGCGATGTGCAATGTTGTATTTGACAGTCTGGATCAAATCCAGACCATGACACAGCCCGCTGTAGGCCAGGAGCTTTGAGGGGTACACCCAGATCTACATATCCTAAATAACTTTGGGCTGCCACCAGCTTTTTTTGAGAGTTTTTATGAAATTATATTTCTTTAAATCGAGGCTTCCAAGCTCACTGCATTACAAAGTTACAACAAAAATGAAAGCAACACCCCATTCACCTGCCTCCCCCCTTCCCACCAACTTACTTTTATAGTATATATCATTGTCTAAAAATGAGTGGAAACCATTTATATTGATGCACAATATAAATACATGAAACTGTATATATGTATAAAACGCATTACCCTGAGACTCTAAGCATTCATGTCTTGTTGTGGTTCATTTCTGTTTTGATGCATTGTACCATAGTGTTTTGTGTTGTGGATTATATCTGTTGATTGTTCATGGAACTATAACTAAATCAATTGTCCTGAAAAAGGATCAGCTGACTTTACATGATTGGCTATGTCATCAAGCAGTGAAGGTGTTTCAGTGAGCAGAATGTCTGCAATAGCCCGGTCTTTCCAAGGCCTTGATTGGCCTTTCCAAATTGGAGAGAAAAATTGAGGGGGAGTAAATAAGTGCCCTCAGCACTCATAAGGAATCACCCGGCCCCTCACCCTACCTCTCACCAGACTGAATGTCTCCATATCGCCTCAGCCTACCTCTGTCTAGGGTCTAAGCCAAGTGTCAGCACCCCCCCCCCCCCCCCCCCCCCCCCAATTCACAAATTTCACCACAGGCTGCCCAGTGCCTCAGCAACTCTATGAGAGAAAGTGAGAGAGCCAGACATAATCTACTGAAAAAATCTATGAATAACTGGTCATGGTGTTTGTACTCTCCTTTGAAGACAGGATTTTGACAATAAATTGCAGACATCCATATCAATGAGGTATTTCAAAGCTAAAGGAAAAAAATAATGAGAGATCATTTAGAAGACTCCGATGAATAAGAAAGGTTAAAACATGGTTTAATGACCTGTGTTTAACAGAACAAAGAACACCTGTGATGAAAACTAAGGTGATTCCTGAGAATAAAACATACAGAGGGCGTCTGTAGCATTGGTGAGGTTCAAGCTCGGTCCTCTGGCCTGGCAGCAGTATAATATAATTGGTTAAACTCCTAGTGCTCAGCTAGCGCTCCTAGCACTGCCGTTGTACATTGAGCAAGGTTCTTACCCAGAATTGATTCCGCACCAATTCTATGTTAAACAATGTTCAATTTGCTCTCGATAACAACACTCTCTGAGTGCCAAAATGCATTGTTATGGAAATCCACACGGTGTGTTGATCCAGGTTGCTGTTCTCTCCTTGTTAAAATTCAGGTTGCTGTTCTCTCCCTGTAAAAGTTCTGGTTGCTGTTCTCTCCCTGTTTAAGTCCAGTTTGCTGTTCTCTCCCTGTTAAAGTCCAGTTTGCTGTTCTCTCCTTGTTAAAGTCCAGGTTGCTGTTCTGTCCTCGCTAAAGTTCAGGTTGCTTTTCTTTTCCTCTTAAAGTTCTGGTTGCTGTTCTATCTCTGTTAAAGTTCAGGTTGCTGTTCTTTTCCTGGTCAAGTCCAGGTTGCTGTTCTCTCCCTGTTAAAGTTCAGGTTGCTGGTCTCTCCCTGTTAAAGTCCATGTTGCTGTTCTCTCCCTGTTAATCTTCTGGTTGGTGTTCTCTCCCTGCTGGAGTCCAGGTTGCTGCTCCAAGCCATTCCACTGGCCCTGTTGGATTCCCTTTTTACTCTCCTAAACTGGCAGGGAGGGACCTTCGGACAGATGGAGGATGGAGCCTTGAAGATTCCTATCTACACTCGCTGACACACACACACACACACACACACACTCACAACACACATACACACACACATACACACACTCACAACACACAAACACACATATAGGTATACAGATGCACTGATGAACACACACATACTTGCGCAGACTCAAACTCACACACACACACCCATAGGCACAAGAGCACAGACGGATGCTCACACATACTTGTAATCAGCATATGCACGCGCGCACACACACACACACTCACACAGACACAAACATAAAGCTACATGTGCATGCACACAAACACAGACACACACTCACACACACCCGTGCACACACCCACACACACACACACACACACACTTGCACAGGCCTATACACACACGGGCACACACACATTCAAACACATAAAAGCACATGTGACTGTGCTGTCTCAGGACGTTAATCACACTATTAGACAGAAGCGCTAGTACAGACCACTACTCAGCTCTTTGGGTCTGAGGCTTTGGCCGTAAAGAGAAAGAATAAAAATGATGGAACTGAGATGAATTGGCAGTGCTACCACTGCCAGAGAATCCCATTGAAAAGCTCAGGCAGGGAGTTTGGGTGCATGGCCAATCTGTCAGTCATAGGGAGGCGGGCTTTCAATTAAACACAAACACTGTGTGCAACAGGAGGCAACACATATTGCTTTTGTAATCCTACAGCTAAATTATGTTTAAATACAAAAATATAATGAATAGTGGTGTAAAATATACCTCTTACATCAAATGTTAGCACAATGCCCTCTTTAAACTGAGATTGTCTCCCATGCATTTCCATTCTGTTCATTAAATATGTAATAAAGTGTGGGTATCTTTGGGTACCCATACGATTTGATTTCCACACAACAGAATGCTATTCAAACAGTCACTTCACAGAATTAACTATTTTCAAGGGAAAGGAGAACAACCAGTTCTCCTTCCCCTTGAAGTTCTGTTCAGAGCAATGTCAATCTGAAACACTACTTATCTTTTACAGATATATTTTCTTGGTCAATGGGACAAGACAGGCAAGAGAAGAACAACCTGAGCCATCTTGGATCCTTGGCAGCGTGAGCTTAGCCAGTTTCCAAATTAATAATGAGGATTATGCTCAAAGTCGCATGGCGGCACCATCTCCAAAGGGTGCCACGAATGCCTTCCCATAAACCAGATAAGAAGGGGTGTTACCTGCAAAAGCCGAGCCAAGTCCTCAGCGTGGAGTTCTTCTGGCTTTGATTGTACTCACTGATGGGGTTGGGGTGTCCACAGGGCAGGGTTTATATTAAGGCCTTAAGCGAAGTTTTTGCTTTGTACTTTTATTTACTTGTATTGAATGACCATACCATTTACATTGCTGCATTATTACTGAAGCAAGCCTGGTTGAGACCATTACCCAAGGTGACAATGGCAGTGCCTACTTTGGGATCTTTATCCTCTGCTTTGCAAACCCAGTTCCTTAATCAGTTATGCTACGGTGATATGTATTTGTCCAGAGCAGTGCAATGCTTTGCCAAACCTAGCAGAAATGGAGTGATAGTGCCACTCATTCACATGTGGGCTGGTCAATCAAGGGAGAGCACAGAACCACTGACAGATTGTATGAATTATTAATATGGATGTCCTCCTAAAATTATATCTGAGGTATTCATTTACTCGCCCTTTCAACTTAATTTAACACAATGGCCACTTTGCTGTGTGCAGTTTTATTGTTCTATATGGCTGACTCAATTATCCTAATGAAAATATGTGTCATGTTCGTCTTTGTGTATAACATTCATATTTCACTGACTGAATAAAGTTGGGGACGGGGAGCAGAAAAATATTTTTCAACATGCTATACTCTAAAATAGCCAATGCAATGTGTCCAATCAATTCTGACCGAGAGCCGAAACGTTACCTTTGTAAGACTCCTAAAGACTCTTTTATGGTTAAATTAACATTCAAATTTGTACTAAAATTTGTGCATAACAGGCTCTTATGGTGTTATATTATTGTCTCATTTGTTAGGGGTGAATGAAGACCCTAAGAATTATTAGAAATTTACCTGATACGTTTTTCTAATTGGAAATACAGCGCCGAATTTACCACAACAACAAGATGACACGTCATGAATTAGGGGTTTTTAGTTATTTTGATTAGAACAATTCCAATCTATAAATGTCTCCTACCGTTCTGTACGCCATAGCAATATTGCGATTATAAAACTGCATCTTTAAACCGTATAGATATATAAAAAGCAAAATGAAAAACATGAACAAAATTGAGCTCTACAAGTTGCACCCTAAAACTTCGAAAGCATTAAGAAGAGTTAATTTACGTCACGTACGTCAAGAAATACTGTAAACCAATGAGGTAATAGAAATGACAAATGAATCAAAATGAATCGTCAAGCGGCTTCATGTCCTCATTTTAGTCTTTTAAAAAAATATTTTTAGAATTTCTGTCCACTTTATATTTTTAAAGATTTGGCTACATATTTACTACTACTACTACCACTACTACTATTATTAATAATAAAAATAATAATAATAATAATAATAATCAGCTCGTTTCATGTTCATCACAATGACACCTTGGGGTCCCAGGACACTCAGCTGTTACCGTGACTGGACATCCTCTTTAATTAGGCTGGGGTGAGCAGAAGCGCTAATTGCCACCAGTGCCGACATGTCCGTTTACTTTTACAAACCGTTTACATTTAAAAGCTGAAATACCCGGGGGCGACGCCGCATTTACAGTTGATTTGTAAATTGATTTATAATGAAAGAGGAAGGGTAAACATACGAGAAATTAACTTAAGCCTGAATATGCGAGCTGCGCAATCGGCCCCATAAGAAGAATATCGAAGGCACGACCTCCGTTATATTCTTTCATTTACAAAACTTACGAAATAAAGTAAGATCTTTTTTTCCAAGGTATTTTAGCGTATGTATTGATCCATTGTTTTAGAGAAGCTTCAATAAACTCGCCTGTCCACAAAGCCCGTTCACTAACGCTCCTGTAATAACTTGTTTTTTTTTTTTTTTTTTTTTTTTTTTTAGGTAGCTTATATTAAAGATGTCTCGTCTCGATTTTTTCGGTAATATTGACAGCAATACTGAACTCGTGCTTTTCAGCTCTAGAATATGTAAGTATGTAAAGTAAGCACGAGTGCATATTAAAATACAATCAGCTGAAGTAGTTTGGTTCACAAATATGCAGAAATTTAATAAGTCGTTATCCTTTTTTTCATAAATTACTGTTACCAATGATTTATTCTCATAACTAGAATAAAATATATAATTTCAGTATCTTTTTTTACAGGTTGATACTCAGATATTATCATCATAATTGTCATCTTCGTATGTCAATAAAATTGTACCCCTCAACTGCCTTTTCTTTGGTCTATCTATGTAGCTCACTTCCAAAATCATTTTTTTATACCAGCATGCAATATTATATACAACGCATGTGCAAAACATATCCCGACATACCTGCATTTCTTTGTCATATTCTCGTTCGAATAATGTATATTTTTGATTTAATAAAATGTTACAACTGTAATCCTGTCCACTGCTCGGAGATGTGAAGGTGTTCCGGTGTTCATTCCCATAGATATTTAGATTCACGCCGTATAAGGAAACCAGGACAACACGCCTATAGGAGCCTGTTTTGTGTTGATGTAGCGTTCCTCAAGCGTGCTGAGTCTCGGAGTGTTTGCCCGACTCACGTGGTTAGTAGGTTGTGTTTTGAAGTTGTGATTTTAAAGTCCTTTTGGGGGTTTACCCTCTCCACTGTGTCAGGAATATCTCTTTTCCCTGCACGAGAGGGGTTGAATCCCTCCGTCGCTTCCCCCAGAATAGAAAATATTCAACCGTCTTGATTTACGACACTGCGAAACCTGAGGGCATTTTTTAGACGAACCAAATTGCCCAATTTTATCTTCGGAGCGCGACAACAAGCAGGGCTTATTGCTTTTTCAGTTAGCACTTTTCTTCTGTTGGGTACTCGGGGAACTGCGGTGGAAGGGTATTAAACTGTCTTTATTAATTAATCGTTTGATTGAAGGGCCCTCTCTTGTCGTCATCTTTGCTGGGTTTAGTGGTAGGAACCCTGGCCTGTGGGTGTTTCTCTTAAGATCACACTACAGCTCTCAATTTGAGCTCCAGGCATCCGCTTGTTGGGGGGAAAGCGGAGGGGGAGCACGGGTAGGCTTACATTAAACGGTAATAAATAATTATGTAACGTTGCAGGTGCTGCAACCAGTGCCCTCATCAGTCGCCACAGGGGGACGCGATACAGGACCTTGTTACCTTCCCTCACAGCCTTTCGAGAGACGTGATGCCGTTTTATGATTATGTCAACAATTTCCCTACCCCAAACCTCCTCCCTCACCAGCACCACACGCTCAGAGCTGATTTTACAATCATCCGGGAGCAACCATTGGTTCTGAGTTTGCGTCAAAAAAGTTGATGGCGAGGTTCTTTTGCTCAGCAAATCTCCCCCTAGAGAGAAACGGGCAGCGACAACAACTATCCAAGCCCACTGTTATTAGACGTGGGTATGGGACCTAATGCATCAGCTTCACGAAGAAAATTAAAAATACAACAATAAAACGTCAAGAAAACCGTTTCTAGTTTTGTTATATGCGTCTTCGCTGCTGCATCGACTTCCAAGCCAAAATGTTGACGACGGCACAATGATCTTTAATACCTTCTCTTGTGGGTCTTGTGGGATTTTACGAACTCAACGAGAGAAAGTTTTTTTTTAGCGTAACTGCAATTTGTATACTAATACCAGTACAGGCTTCTAAATAAGGTAAGTGTGCGGTCTTTATCTCATTAGATTATTGACTTGTTTACATATTTTAGAGTGTAATTACAAAAACACAAACTGTATCTCCCTCAGTTACAGTTTTATTCTAGCCAGTGAAACAATTTGGCCGAATTATTGTCGTTGAAGTCAATATTTTTTTAAATTCTGTTTTCTCTTTTTGAGGATTTTAAGTTGTATGAATTGGATAATTCCCCCTTTAATTTCTTTATGGATTCAAACGTGTTGTCATTTGTAATGGAAATGTAAGCATAACAAAGCTCAGTAATTGGGGAGGCGTGTTTTCAACTTTTTCCTCAGCAAAAATTGCTTAGCCCTCCCTTGTATATTGCCCCTATTTGAACACGCGATTACAGGCCAGTTTAAATGCAGAGTAGCAGTTGCCTTTTAACTTTTTTTTTCAGAACCAGAAAAATTGTGGAACTTAAGTCGCTATTTACACAAATGCGAAACTAATATTATTCCCTAAATGTAAATAGGAACACTTAAAATAGCTACATACATTTTTGTTTTCAAGTACGACGAAACATCGATTTTTGTGTTTCCAAAAATTGGCGTAGCCTACATATGTCACACAAATTCAGTCTGAAAAAGAGAGTTACATTTAGCAAAGCGAACGAGATATTTTACTAATGATAAAACAAGGCAGCTTCCGTCCGTTGGTTGTGCAGCTCAAACTGTGTCTATCCTTAAAAGGGAATATTTACGTATTACAAAAACATACCGATTTCTCGTCCTCGTCATATATTCAGTGATTAAATATATTAATTCATATCCAGTACAAATTAATCAATTCGTTTAATTTTGACTTCTTGTGAGGCAGAAAATAACAGGGGCCTGACAACTGGACAGTGTCTGACAATCAAAATGCAGTTTTTTGTCTTTGTATAATTTTCATGAAGTACAATTGTAATCACCAATAACGCCGTGCATGAGTCCATACTGGCGTCCAGTAATTAGGGAGCGCGTGCCGTCCGGATTATCTCCTTAATTAACAACAAAAAACAACAATAATAACAAAAACATTATAATTAATTCCTGGAAAGAGTAATTATTATTGAACCAATGTGGGTAGCTGACAGATTGAAGAACGGTAGCCGTTAGATATGGGATGCCATTTTGGGTCTAGTCAGACGACAAGGGACAAGGGAGGTCGACTGCAACCGCTTCAGATCTACAGGTTACACTGTGTGTGTGTGTGTGTGTGTGTGTGTGTGTGTGTGTGTGTGTGTGTTTGTGTGTTGGGGTGGGGGGTGGGGGGGTTATGCGTGCATATACAACGCCTGTGTAGCTAAATGTGTTTTAAAGACCTATACTCTAGTGGAAGCGTCACAAATGTCTGTATTAAATAAATAACCCTACATCGGATGTGTGCTAATTTCTCAGATAAAAAATTACTTTTTAGTTTTTTAGTAAATGCCGAATACAGAAAATATTCCAAATTCAACAGTTTACGGTGTATATAAAAATATTTCATTGATAAAGTAATTAAATATTATTGTGTTTGAGTTTGTATTTAAAAATTGTGTTAATGCGACTTTGAAATATAATAATAACAACAATAATATTAATAATAATAATAGCCAAGCAAAATGTAAATGCCTATGATCAATAAATAAATAAATGAGCGCGGCTTCGGGAAAAAAAGACTAAATTAGGAGGGATATATACACATTTAGCCTCTGAAGCGGGTATGGTGGCCACAAAGCTTAGTTGAAAAGTTTGTAAATTAGTCTGTTATAAATTACTCAAGTGTTGGACAAGTGTTAGGCCATTTAGGAAAAGAACATATTCTTAATTTTAAAATGACTAACATGTTTGTTCATCTTGGTAGTCTGTTAAGATACTCAACACTTATCGATGGCCTAATAAACGTAGTCTCACTTTCCAAAATCAAACAAATTAATTAGGGGCTAATTAATTAGGTGAAAAGACTGAGGAACAACCTGAGGTAGTCCTATCAAATGAGATCACAATGCAGAAGAGCTTCCACAAGTTCTCAGTTGTTTGGTAAAGCGCTGTTGTTCATATTTTAATGGATTCCTATTTAAATGTACAGCAGTTGCCATTATGCAGACAAAGCCAGCAGATATAATTAGAATAAAGATGCTGTGCTGATTTAATGGCTACAAAACGGGGAGCGGTGAGTTTACTGTATTGTCTCTTTTGTTTCTCGCCAATTGGGCTTTTGTTATCTGAATTATTTGTCTGGTCAACAGTGGCCTTTGTGTCCACTAAAAGCCCCAATCAAGTCTCCAGTGTTGGAGACAATTAGCCGTGCCGAAACCTGTGGGTCCTATGCAAATTCCGGTCTTGTTGCAGCCATGTGCGCGCATTTGAAGGAAGGTGTTTTGTTCTCACGAGAAGGCGTGTTACAAAACTGCGATGTAGGTTTTATAGATGGGAGAGACGTCTGTCACAGGCAAAGCATCGGTCAGTGCACGGGACAGCTGGGGGCCCCCACTACCTCAAGAGCGCAGCACGGGCAGGACTACGCTCATTGTTAACTTGGCCCGTAAAGCAATCGGAACATAGTGCGCAGCGAACAGAACGCTGAAGCTACTGCCTCTTGTGATAATCAAAATTTCTACCGTTGTTTTATAGTGTATGGATTAGATCTCCCCGTCTAACAAGCCTGGACCAGGAAAAACGGAATAATCGAGGATTGTACGAGGTCACCGCCGTTTTGTGCTGCCCTCCACTCAGAATTAATTTAGCATGATGTCATATCTGAAGCAACCGCCTTACACAGTCAATGGACTGAGCTTAACTACCTCCGGTATGGATCTCTTACATCCATCTGTGGGATACCAAGGTAGGACAATTTTGTCTAACATTTGTGAAATCATTGTTACTGCTTGAAGAACTATGTATACCTACTTAAATTTATTCCTTGGCCTAGTTTTGTATATGGTTGATTAAATAGGTATGTTGCAATAGCCCAAGATAAGACGGCATGAAATTACTGAAGGCTGCGGTTTGTGTGACATCTTGTAATAAATCTTATTTCATCAAAATGTAATGACCTTTCTCAAAGCTGAGAACGTATTATTATTACTAATCTCTGCTTGTTCTTGGGCCGTTAATTTAAAGGCATATTATTAAAAGAGAGAATAGATCTCAGAGTGTAAACTTAATTGTATTTTGAGTCCGTTCACGTGTATGTGTGGGTCTTCAACATTTTGTAACTATATGTGTATCTTAAAACGCTAAAAGTCACCTAATACTTTTTAAAATGAGATACAGAGCCAAGTATTGTCGTCTGTCGTTTATTAGCTATATTGACCACCAAACCAAATACCAGAAGATTTATTGGATTTTCATGAACATTTTGTTTTAAGTTGAGGCCATTTAATATTTTGGATAATGTGTAAATCATTTGTTCCATTATTTCTGTAGCTACGCCCCGTAAGCAACGACGGGAAAGGACGACCTTCACGCGCGCTCAGCTAGACGTGTTGGAGGCCCTATTCGCAAAGACTCGCTACCCTGACATATTCATGCGGGAGGAGGTGGCCCTGAAGATCAACCTGCCTGAATCCCGAGTACAGGTGAGTGAACCAAGTATGTGCAAGCAACAGAGGTGTGATGGAACATTTTTGAAACTATCTTTTCCAGTTTGACGGTCTGAAAGCTCGTAACTTTTAAAGAATGGACTTCAGATTAGGGCATTTTGTACAGAGTTAGTCCAGACGCGTCCTTTTTCCTTTCTTTACGAAAACCCTGTTCTATTCAATATGACTACTGCGACAAAAGTAATGATTTGGAATGAGCTATTTGTGATAATGCATTTACGTAAATAAAAAAAACCTTTAAAATCTCTCAGTCATGATTAACACAACTTCACGTGTTACAATTTCAAATATCAAATGGGAACCGATGCTGTGTATCAAGAAATAAACGTGCTTAATGACAATTCTGTCCAAACAGATCATATGACATTTTACATTTTCTGATATTTTCCAAGCATCGGGCAATTTGTTTAAAATCCAAACGGCCGGAATGTTGATTGTGATTGTTATGTACTATAATAAATGTATTACTCTTTTATAGGTCTGGTTTAAGAACAGAAGAGCGAAATGTCGTCAGCAGCAACAACAGCAGCAGAGCGGGGGGCCGAACAAGATTCGACCGGTCAAAAGGAAAAGTTCTCCGGCCAGAGAAGCGAGCTCGGAGAGCGGGGCAAGCAGCCAGTTCACACCCCCTGCCATTACCTCAGTCCCTGCCGTCTCCACCAGCAGCGCCCCGGTGTCCATCTGGAGCCCAGCTTCAATATCCCCGCTCTCTGATCATCTCTCTACTTCGTCGTCCTGTATGCAACGGTCGTACCAGATGACTTACTCGCAATCATCTGGATACGGTCAAAGCTATGCCGGATCCTCATCTTACTTTGGCAGCATGGACTGTGGGTCATATCTAGCGCCCATGTCTCATCAGTTACCGGGGCCAGGCTCCGCGCTTACGCCGATGAGCGCAAATACCGTTTCCGGCCACCTCAACCAGTCTCCTGCTTCGCTTTCCTCTCAGGGCTATGGAGCCTCCGCGCTGGGGTTCAACTCCACCGCCGATTGCTTGGATTACAAGGACCAAACTGCGTCGTGGAAGTTGAACTTTAATACTGATGGCTTGGATTATAAAGATCAGACGTCGTCGTGGAAATTCCAGGTTTTGTGAAGCGACTGATTCTGACTTATAGATAAGGTACTGTTAAAAATAAAATGAAACGAAGACGTACGGCCTCACCATTCCGGGCATGCAGAAGAGGGATTGGGATGGTAAATTGGGTGTTGCTGTCGGACTCTCCTTGACAAACTTTCGCTGCCTCCCGCCCAGACCCCGGCAACAGGAAACGAAATGTTAACAGGTATTACATTGCTGAAGCGCTGGCAACGGCTCCTCTCCTTCCAGCGCTGCGATGACGAGGTGTGGCTCTCTCCTTGTGTGCCTACTCGTCTGTCAGCCGGTTAATGACACCTGTTGGTTAGCCTAATTTAACGAAAACCTGGAACGGACTTCCGACAAAGCCACGGAATAAAATACTGTCTAAGAAAAGACACCCGATATCAAACCCCTCAGTCAGAGGTCGGGTTAACTGTGGGATTCGTAAACCTCTTGCAACTGCCCGACTCACTTCCTGGTTGGAAAACGGAGAGATTATTTGATCAGGACGATGTGTGAACTGCGCCCCCCCGCGGCGACCTAGATGCACTACTTTATTTAAAGAAATAATGTTGATAAGGAATCAGTGTGTAGTTTTAAGAGACAATCACTGTGTGTAAATGCTCCATATGTGTTTTTTTTTAACTGTATTATTTTTGTGATAGCCTCCAAAACTGTGATCTGCTCCACTGTATGCAATCTGAGAATCAAAGCCAGTGAAACTCATTACATTTATAACTCTTTGAACAAACAAAAAATGAGATATTAAACACAAGCAGTTATTAAAATGTGGTCAACAGTTGCAAAAATGTACAAAGACTCTCCTTTCTCAGAAAAGCAAACTGAAGAATTTCGCCTCTAAAATTCTCTGGCTTGAATGGGGGTACTGTGAGCACAATAAAAGTAGTTTGATCGACCCATCTGTGACATCAAGTGTTTACTGAAGATTGTTTGACAGTTTGAAAATGGTGGTTGTATAGGCTATATTGTACGATCATGTGAATAAACCCGAATTCTGGAAATTGCACAGGTACACAACGAAGTTCCGTTTGTTAAAGCCGACATCACGTCTTCCACTTATGCAGACGGATCAGGAATTTAATTAAAATTAATTGTCATAGTGTTTTATTCATTATGGGTTACATTTAATTACATTCCATTATTGTTTATGATACAATTTAAGATGTAAAATAAAACGAGGCGTTTCTGATACTTAACATTTAAGTAAACATGAAATGCATTTACTTTAAACTGTATAAATAGCTGTCATTGTGCATTAAACTTGAGGCAGACCTATCTTTTTGCTCATTTATTTATGAGTTGAAAGTTGTAAGTAAAATAGATTTGGCACTACATCAAAAGGGTGTATATATGGCCACCGTCCATTTAAATGTAACGAATGTGTCGCGTGGGAACCGTTAATCTTCCTTTAAAGAGAGACGTAATCCCAAAATTTCACTGGCGAATATATTTCAGCGGATATTCTTCACGTAATTTGTGCATTCCCCCGTCAATCTGGTGGAAGCGATTAAAGATTTTGAAAGCGCCAGATAGAGGCTTATTGTCATTAATATTGAATATTGCCTACACACCGAGATTTAGGGTTGACCTTGATTTATCTACAAATTTATTCGATCTTCCTTCATGGTGTAGAAAATGACAACACCACTGACTATATTTGAGTTGTTTTACACATATTGTCTTCGAAGAGTGTTGTTTGTCATGTTTCAGGTTTTCTGTTCAGCTCATGTTTGAGCTCATGTCATGAAACTGAAACACGTTACAATCACATTATTGTTTTGCTTGACAACAAATGACTCTCCGTCTTACGTGAGATAAAATATGGACAGATAAATCGCGCAATCAAAAACGATAATCATTTTGTATAGATCTGGTTTTTAGAACATGGTATTAAATGCTTATGAAAAGAATAAAGGAGAAGAGAAAAGGATTTTCTATAGGCTCGTAATTATAAGATGAATGAATGGAGCAAAGTCAAGGGCACTCGGATCTTTAATTGGTTTCTATGCCTCTTCTGTCATTGTTCGGAGTCTGGAGTTGGACTTTCAATTAGAATCCTTGACATTGCCAGTAATCCATCTTTCAGACGGGTAGACGATCGCTAATTAAAACGCTGTCCTGAAATAATCGAAAAATTTGAAGAATTCGGCTAATGAGAATGTTTTGCCTTTGATTTTTGAAAGTACATCCTATCTTTGGTGCCGGTGAGGCGGGGATATTTTCTTGCTTGTTTTCGTAAACATTTTCAAACACTCACAGACTTTTTGGTTCATATATTACGTGTATATTTCGGCCTACCTCCAGTTGCTTATTATTATTATTATTATTATTATTATTAGTAGTAGTAGTAGTAGTAGTAGTAGTAGTAGTACCATCGTTATCATCATCATCATAATTATTGTTGTTGTTATTATTATTATTATTATTATTATTATTATTATTATTATTATATGGTAATACACGCCATTCTGAGAATTTTAATCTTGAAACTTCGGGCTCGCACACATTAGGCGAGACTTGGTCGTCGTAAGCAATACTTAAAGGCTTTGCATTTACATTTGTATTTCGATGGTCAATCTTACATTGCAATAAAATTTCTAGTAAAACTAAGGTCAGGGGCATTGTTCTTCCACATCCATTGAAAATATTTTTAATTTCATGATCAAAATTTATTGGATTATTTTAATAATCGCCGTGCAATAGAATAGCAATTACATATTCTCAAATTGACACAGACAATAATCTAAATTTAAATAGACTTATGTTGCATTTATAATTTGGTGTATTCCATTATGTTTTCATTCATTACATACTTAGTTTACAAGTATGTAAATTCTTTGTGCTTTGTGTTGACGTTTTGTGAAGTAATTGTTACTAGCGACATTAAAATTATGTCTGCGTGTCTTCTAGATGTATTTATGAAACTATGTTTTGGTTGAAGTGGCCTGAAATCCATATCTTACTAGCCCGTGAAATTGCTCACCCGAGAAGCGCGTAACTTGTGTCTGGATTTCGGTCAAATTCGGCTTGTCTGAAGTGATAAAAAAGTTTAGCTGAATGTCAGCAAGAATTACTACTCGATTTCATCTGTCACAGGAAACCTGAGTAAATCTTTTCACATATGTGATAAGCTATAAAACACAATTATCATAGCTATTATAATAGGGCATGATAAAATAATCGTCTATACAAGAGGCAGAAAGCAAACCTCTCTTCACTGTCAAACTGAATCCAGGTCGTTCGAATGAATGAGCGATGAAATCGCTTCACCTGCTCGTACAGGAGGAGGGCTATATAGGTTGTTCAAGTAGATTGTGCTGTATGTGTTGTACACTATTGAGTTCAAGAGCAACTGGAAGGGGTCGCCCTGGAGTCGGAGAATTACCGCTATGAAAATCTGGCATGTAATTTTGAAACGCATGGGAAAAGGTCTTTAGGTCTGCAGACTTTAAACATTCACATATTATTATTATCATTATTATTATTATTATTATTGTTGTTGTTGTTGTTAATAGTAGTAGTAGTCGTTGTAGTGGTTGCAGAGGTACAGTATTAGTTGTAATTGTAGTAGCAACAGAATTTGTAAAAGCAGCAGTATTCGATTTTTGGATTATTTGGATTATAACACACTTTTTTAGCTTTAAACCCCCGCTAGAGAACGTTTGCACTAAATGGACATGCTTTAATATTCCCCTTGCTTAGAGATTTGCAACAGTCTGACCATCTGTTATAAAGTGCTTTTGTAAATACAAACAAGGATAACAGAAAAAAAATCCCCTCTATTTAATAGTCTGACATGGAATAACCCTGCTGTTTATCACATACGTATCCAACTGGAAGTACCATTATTCTGACATGTAAAAAGTCTGAATTCTGAAAGCATCTTCAGAGACATGTAGGGGTTGACAAAATAAAGAACAATACAGGTATATGTGTGAACTAGCATACTTATTAACTAGTAACTACTGAGTAACTAACTACTGAGCAGGGCAAACTTTTGCCCTCAGAAGCTCTTTTACAATTAGAGGTGGGAGTCTACTCCTCACTCCATTTTCCAGATCTTTTCATAAAATTGTGATGATTTTTTTTATCTGATGGTTGGTCAGACCATGTAAAGTGCTTTCACCATAGGGTTTGCCTTTTTTTTGCCTAATATGACTTGTACTCCTAAGTCATAAGTACCACTATAGGGCCTACAGGGTAACAATTGAACCACACACATTTCAGGAGATGGCTTTCCAAAGGAGGCCGACCACCATGTTTAACAGATGTCAATAGCAATGTGGTTTGCCAGCTTCCTTTTGCTTTGTCCAAATATATACTCATCAGTTTGAAAGGAAAAAATAAACAATGACTAATCGAACCATGATACATTTTGCTCCGAAGTTTAGGTTTTTGCTCATTATACCAGGTTAAAGGTATTGTTCCGAAAACATCACCGAATTTGATTCTAAAATATCAGCTTTTGGAATAAATAGGGTTACAGAGATGTAGTTTCAGATCTGAGGTGATTCTTTAGGCTGTTGTTTTGTGATTTTTACATTAATTTAGTCCGTATTTAACAGAGGTGCTCTCATCGGTGTAATTATCAAGTGGATTGACGTTGAAACTTGTCGCAGCGTTTATATCCATTGCAGACTTTGATTCAATTGCAGGATTTTTTAAAATACAGCGATGGCAATATATCCTATCTCCACAATGCAGGGGTGACAATGCTTTGGCAGGACAGCCTGTTGTATGGAACTGTATAGGCGCAGTAATTCATTTCATAAATGAAATGTCATTAAGTGATCCTATGTCAAGCAAACAATCGTTCTTATTTGCGCATGTCATTGTTGTTCGAGGCTGTGCTGCCAGCCCATTTCGCAACCGTATCAGGTCTTATACCCTGGCCATCACACATTTCTTGCACATTTAAAACGGCTTAAATTTTTCTACAAGAGTAAACAGGATAGTTTATGGAGGGAGACATGAAGAGAATCAGCGTGCAATTCATTGCACCTTTAACCTGGGTAGTAGCTGGGCGAATGAAACTTTGGGTTAAGTGCCCCGGGAAACTTGACTGAATCTGTGGGCATGACGTAGGAGCAAGGCTGTGACTGAGTGCGTTATTTTAAAATAGATCGAAGCTTTCGGGAAACCCACCTCTGGACAAGTAACTAGAAAACCAATGGTGAAATAATAGTGTTCCTAGTTCAGTCAGTAGTTTTGATATCCTACGTATTTTTCAACATGATAATCGTAATCAGTTAGTAAGATAGCGAGGGTTTCATACTAACCAGCTCCTTTTTTCTGCTTTACTTGTTGTTTGATAACAAAACTTAAACTATTGGTTGAAGCTAGCTAATATCAGCTGGATTGAATTTTCATCTTGTCAAAAGTAGAACATTAGGAGGAACTTGATAGCAATCCCAGATTGTCGGATAACAGGGTAGCCAGTGACATTAGTGGTTGTACAACTTTCATTATTTTAAAAAATCTGAGTGTTAAGTTACATACCCTAAAAACAAGTTTACATTTTAAGTCTCTTGAGCATCTGAGTTGGGAAAAAAACAAACATGTTTCTTTCAACGGAGGGGAAATCTAATGGTATGGAAGGAATGAAATCCGACAGATTGTACCACTTTTCGCCACCTGAGGTCCCCAAATTAGTCATATCTATAGAACCACACACATCCCATCTGATAATGAGCAGAACTATAAGATGTTAAAGAGGTTCTACCTGTTACCAACGATCCTCTGTCCTGATGCAGTTTTGCTTGTTTGGCATATGCCCTCATGATGCTCAACACTGGTGTTTTTGATACATTAAATAATAACCGTTTCCGAGATTGTCGCATCTGCAATTTGGGTGCCGAATATTTAAATTGATCTGTCATGTTTGATCAAAGTTTGATCTGGCATGCTGTGTCACTATTAAATTAAACTGTGAGTCTTTTCATTTGAAATTATAAATGCTTCAAATGCACTTTTCACCTAATGTTCCAGTATTTTTTTTCTATTCCTCGTGTGTATGTGCGCGCGTGTGTGTGTGCTTGTGTGTGTGTGTGTGTGTGTGTGTGTGTGAGAGAGAGAGAGAGAGAGTTGAGTTTTAACCCACCTTTATTATGACATTAAGTCATACATATCACAGAACACAAACCCAGTCACTCTAGAAACCCAAAAAATGTGAGTGAGCGCGCGATGTCTGAATTCAAGTGCAATTCTTAAGACTTTAATATATCACTGTCTTGAGGGTTAATTCAAAGCGTCAGTCAGTTCGCTCCCTCACGGAATCGCCTCACTTTCTCTTAATATGGTATTTGTGTAAGAAAATGAATTCAGATATTTAAATATGCACAGTTCATTTCTTTAACAGTTCGTCATGTCTATTATTCACTAAACGAAAACGTAAGTATGCGTGTACGAAATACATTAAGAACTTGAAATGGATAGAAAAAAATATTCAACAAGCTTGTAAAAGCATTGGTGGTTTTTAATTAGCATGTCTTGGCACGAAGTATCGCTTTAAATTTGAATTAGTAGTAAAATCAGCATAGGATTAGATGCCGCGGCGCACACGTCCCAAACTTGAGATTCATTCCTGCAGAGAAAATCTTTCAGCCTTAATTAAGCGCCACATAAAACTGAGCGACATATGGGAATAGCAGACGCTGCAATAATCCTTGCATAGCATTTGTCGATGTTAAACAATAGGCTCCACAGTTTTGAGGTGTCCCTCTGTCCTGTGCGGTCAAACCCCTCCAGCATTACTCTAAGGGAAGAGGACGAAGCAATCAAACTAGCACCAGTCCCGTGCGTCCATGGTAACTGCCGTTTATTAAACATCTCGTGTGTTATTATTGGTATAATTTACACACGTCAACCGGCCTGTGCTTTTGACAAGATTTGAAAACGAATCCCGTGTCTGTGGATATGGGAGACTGTTAAGAAACAATGTTTGCACCAGTGGATTTTCTTGGTTTCCTAAAATGACTTCGACCATAAACATACTATGTCAGGGGTGAACAAATCGGTAGTCCGGGACGTTCGCATTTTCTGCCCGGACAACCAGATTTCAAAAGCTCAAAGTCCGACGGACAACCGCGTCAGACTCCTACCCATTTTCTAAGTTCAACCCATAATTTGTCCTGCTGTTTTGGCGGCACCATTGCACAAAATATGTGGCCTCACATTTGTTCATTACAGTCGCTTGTTTTCCAATTCGTGTTTCCCTATTGAAATGGTTCCATTGAACGCACAATTCCCATTGTGACTGCAATGCAAGTATATAAATCAGACGACATTATGCGCCACACATCTTGGCTCCAGTAGCAAATAAGTGCAGGTGACGACTGGAGTTAGAGACGAGGTAAATAAATTAATAAGCAAATTAATGTCAGACATACAACGATGAAAAGAACCATCTCTCACTTTTTCTGGGAAGTCCACCAAAACTACAAGTGATCAAAGAAAACAATTTACAGATAGTTGTAACGACATAAACAGCAACTTCTCAATCTGTTCACTTAACACTGATGTTACCAGGTAGTTGACTATTTTAAATACTATGTAAACGAGCCGAAAACATGCCATGGCTAAAATTCGAGTGTCTTGACCATGGCTATGATAGAGGTGACAACCGATGGCAGGATTTGACGTGGCATTTTGTCTCTGTAGCACGACAGACCAGAGAGCGAGAATAATAATATTACTATAAGGATAATAAGTAACCTGAATCTATAATGAATTCTGATAAGCTTTA
The DNA here is from genome assembly GCA_019788955.1 of Albula glossodonta. NCBI lineage: Eukaryota > Metazoa > Chordata > Actinopteri > Albuliformes > Albulidae > Albula > Albula glossodonta. The sequence goes on along the minus strand of JAFBMS010000170.1, from coordinate 539,811 downwards.
CGTTAGATTTAGCAGATAGACTAAATGTTAATTGTGTTCCGAGGCCATAACGTTTCACAATTGAGAGTAAATTTATCTCATTATCTTCTACAGCAAATGTAACTGAAATGTAGCTATGCATACATGTTATTTCATATATTTCATATAAAAACGGTCTTATGCGAGTAGAGTGGCGTTATTACCGTGGGTTGTCTTAGTTTTTTCTTTCAGTTATCTACAAACAGCAACCGCGTCTTTGCAGAACAACTTGTGAAGACGCGTCGATTAATTTGCAAAATGGAGGTACCATTGTGTCTATATAGACTGTTATTCTTGTACTACTTGTTGCAACGTGACTTGCATATTCATTAGCAACTTCAGTGGTCAGCTCAAATGACCGCGACCAATAGCTGAAATTATCGAACTATCAATATTTAACAACCATTGAAGAGAATGTTTGAGAAGTCTGATTCTAAGTTTGCTTGACTGCTAGATATTTAGGCTTGCAAGTTTTGCATAGTGTTTATCTAATGTTGATAATAAAAATATAGTTCATTGAAATTGTCTAATGGTATTTATTAAGGTATTCTGTTGTTGTGTTATTGTTTCTTTTTGGAATACTATACGGGCCTATACGGACTACCACACACCTAGTTTGGGCTACCAGATCTTGCCTTTTGGTAGCCCAGTGGACAACCACATACATTTATGGTTTGTTCACGCCTGCCTGTGGAGGGGCAATCAAACACGATGACTTCAAGAATGCCCATGATACAGAAGATTCACCAGTATGTTTAACACTAGGCAAAGGGCAATGTTGGTTGAAAGCTCCCTGTGGTTTTTCCAAACATTAACCTGCCCAGATATTCGAAAACGACTCATCAGACTTTTCACTTCATATCTTTGCACAGAAGTCCACTTACAGTTCTCTGTACACCTGCTTATGAGTTGTTCCATATTGCCTTTGGTGACAAGTCGTTTCCAAATGACAACCCCGTCATCAATATCAGCTTTGCGAGGCAGGAGGCTAACAGCTTTTGAGACTGATTAATTTTATAACTTTATTTGCAATCATTGTTCCTCTTCCCTGATGCCATCATTATTTTCGACAGAATTCAACCTTGACACATTTATTTTGCCGTTTCCCACCCAGACTGATATAACTGAAATTCAGGCACCAACTATTTGACCAAAATCTGTTTCATCCATGACGTTGCTCTAGAATCTCGCATATTAAAATGATCATTACAAAACTTCTTTTATAGCAGAAGCATACTGGCAAATATTGTTTACTTGAATATGTAATATACGCGTAGAAGTCTTTATAATTGCAATGCCTTACACCTACGATCGTTGTAGCGCTAAGTAAGTCCGTCTGGGGGCAAAGGATTGTTTTTCCAGTTACCAGCTACAAGTACACGTTTGTTTAAGGTTTTTATCCGTTAGCTAGCAGGACCTCCTGCTGTCGGTTTGATTTGTGGTACATACCAAAGGAGAGTACAATATTTAAAAATCTAATGACAGTAAGATTTCAATCTGTAAACCGAAATCCATTCCCCGACATTGTTCCTTTTAGCACATATACAGGCCACGCAGGCAACCAAGATAATCTCAAATGTTAAAGTGCACAGAGTAGGAGAAAATATGTGGCCAAAAACCTCCTACTTCTGAGACAAGTTTCTACTTCTGTCTGTGCATAGTACACGACTGAAAGTCCACCCATACCATGGCCCCACTCCTTTAAATCTTTAATCTGTAAAATGAAAAAAAAAAAAAAACATTGACTCCTGATAAAAATTAATTATAAATTGTTACTTTTCTCGCCTACTGCGTCGTCAAAGTTGTTCTTAAAGAGGGTTTAAATAAGGAAGGAGACGATTCTTTTTCCATTATCTATGGAGTTCATATTTTATTGTCACCGTCTATAAAATGTCGGCTTTGAATGCACTGGGATCCACTGTTTAAAAAAAAAACACCAGGAAACAAGTAAACACGGTAAATAAATAAATATTATGATAATATAAACTGTGAAGTGTTCAGCAAGTGCAAAACCACAACTTCGCCTCGGTAAGAAATATTTTCTGCATCTGAGTATTTAAATCTGGCCATCGTCGATGGTTTTCCTAATCCCTTACAGGGATTACATTGAAAGGGTAACCGTCTTTAAAGCGGCATGAAAGAAAGATAACAGTCCGCGGATTAGGGAACATCCGAAAGCGATAATAAAACCAGGTCTAAACACTAATATCGCCCTCCAAGACTTCCGAGACAATTAGGCCTAATTATGAATATTACATTTGTGGTGTCGCAGGTGGTCACGCCTTTGATCTTTTGGTCAGAATTTTGATAATTAAAAATTGAATTGAAATATGACGTTGTTCACAGTGACCGCATTTGTAGTTGCCTACTGGAATACTACTCAGAAAGTTCTGGGTTCGGATTATTGGTGTATCTGCTTTAACACATTTGTCTTGTTAGATGGGGGTCTCTGAAAAAAGAGCAACAGTATAATTGTATGGTTGCTTATATCGGAAACACACAATACATACATATCGACTATAAACTACATCGGCACTGAACATGTCAATCCAACGAGATGAAGGGGAACATTGACAACACATTTTGAATTTCTGAGGAGGAAAGCTGGCAACATGCACGCTCTTCAAACTTTAGGCACCAAATGGGTTGAATATTGAATTCGACAGCAATCCTTTTTAATCAACATTTTGAGTTAAGCCAAAACGCATAAAAGCATGTCCTTAGATAATCTACAGGATGTTTATCCTTATTTCGGTTGCCTGTATAGTTAAGTGCAGTGTCAAACTCAGGTCCTGGATGGCCGCAGTGTCTGCTGGTTTAGGATGTGTTTGAGTACTTAATTCATTTCAATCAATAATTGGCAATAGAATCCATACACCTGGTTTCCATAGCCCAAAATGGCTGCCAATTGAAATACAACTACAAAATCCTGCAGGCACTGTGGACTAGAGTTTGGCGCATATTCCAGCTGGTATGCGCACATACACATTGCTGTAAATGTTAAAAGTTATCTTTTGTCAGTGCACCATCTGTTTCGTCGCAGTCAAGCCATATATGTACACAGGTAAAATGCCTGTGCTTATTTTACCTGAAGAAGATCTCCACGGAATCAGAACAGAATCAGCCATGTTTATTGTGATGTCTTTAAATCATATTATTCTGGAGCATTATGCAGTTTGCGGGCATGAGTTTTTTTGTTTGTTTGTTTGTTTGTTTGTTTGTTTTTTCATTTGATTTGTTCTCTATTTAGCACCTTCAGGGAGACTTTCAAAGCGTTTCTTTTCTTCTCAAAAAGATCGATTTTTTTACAGCAACTCCAGCGTTTAAAAAATGTCAGCTAAAACCACTGAACTAAGTTTTTTTACTTGTATAACTTCTTTATTCTTCAGGATAAATACACCAAATCAGTATTAACATATGTTGAATGACTATTTTCATCAACAGAGAATGTGAATTCTGACGCAAAAAAAGTAATGCAGTTGTTCAGACAACAATCCCCAACATTACTTCTGGGATATATTGCTTACGAACGAGTGTGCAGTTCAGCAGCAACTTCAGCCTATAAGCACTTCAGACTATAGCCAACCCCTTACTTTACTGCACAGAATTCTAATTATAACTCGGGTTATCCTAATGTAATAAAAAAAAACTACCACTTTTGTGACTTGAAATGTAGGACCAAAATGGAGGTTCACACATCGGAATGCGCAAATTTTTTGCAATAGAATTTGGGCCCTCTAGTTTAAGAGTTATGAGATCTGTGACAACCAACGGGTGTTACAACCATACATGGTCTCTTATATCACTTAAAATGCTACTGTTGCAACGCGAACGTATTTTAAGTGTTTGTCATAATATTACGGCACAGAAAAAAACTCAAATCAACGGTGAAAGTGAACCTTTCACAGTAAAATCAGGGTTACATTAGCTCTGCTAGGATCATCTTTACTCTGATAGAGTACGAAATGTACTGTACGTACATCTTTAGTGGACACGCGTAAACCGTTTAAATGATAACAAATGCTGAGAGGATTAATTGAGCAATCGAAAACTGTCGGTGTAGGGTAGACATATGTGAAACCTAACCGGCTGGCAGATCCTTTAAAAACATTACCACAGCCTAGTTCCTAAAAATATAATTGATCCGTCAATGTGAGCACATTTTCTCAAATCCGGCCTGTTTTTAAAATGTAGAAAACATAGCATATGTTCTCTGCGTTTATATAGCCTAACCAGCTGAATGTTGGCCTTGTTTTCTTTTTTCTAATCGCCTAACTTCAAAACATGTGTTAAGTGCACTCTCAGGTCAAGGGGGTCTTGGGAGTATTATGTCCATTAAGCAGAGAAATATTAAAACTGTGATAGTCTGTAGGTCTATATTAAATTCTTAAGCTGATTAGCGATTTCCAACATATGTAGAAAAATAAAATAAAATAATAAATCTAATACAATCTAATACAGTACAGTGTAGCCTATTTTAGTGACGGTAACACCTAGTTAAATTCAGTGCAGCATCGGAGATAGCATGTGGGCCCGATACAAACTGACCGTTATTAACCTCACGGATTACAGTGGCATCCGGAAAGAACTGAACGGAAAGAACACTTATGGTCGTTTAATATGACAGAAAATTTCTGTAGCGTTAAATGGAAACACTTTCAATAGAGGATTATAGGACTTTAACGGCGTTGTGCTCTGACGTGGCGCGTACGCAGATAATCAGTGAGAGTTGAAGTGACCGAAAGGGGCACCGTCTTGCTTTCGGGCGATAAAACCGATTCTAGAAATCGTTCGTTACCTCGAGGAATAGAATGTCCAAAATGAAGAGAAGACAGCTAGTATCTTCGGCTAAGAAATTGCTACTGTCTCTGCTTTGGAAACAGACAATTTTTTTACTATTTTTATTTGACATGTTTTTTTTTTCTTTTTTTTTTTTAATAGAAAATATTTTTATATTAAATAGGAGCTACTCTACCTACGTGTAATGTTTCGAGAGCCATTTGAATATAGTTTATACACATTTAAAGGTATTTAGGTGGGTCATATTTGTGTCGTGTTTCCCATAGTAGCTAACATTTACACCCACATACATTACTGCATATTTTTCTTAATTAACCATCTCCTTTAATTGCCGACTGAAGGGTGCCATATTTAGCCATTTTGTAGAATGTAAAGAGAAACATACAGTTTAAGATACGTTTAAGATACCAAATGGTCTCTAGGCTACTTCCAAATTTGCAACATAAGGGTTTTTTGGCATGTGGAAAATGACTAAAGTCGTATAATTGTAATTTCTTATAATCTCTTGCGTAAATAAGCAGAACGCTATTGGGCAATATTGTTGATGCCGACTTTTTTCGGGTTAATGGGCGTTGGGTTAAGGGTCTTCTTGCAGGCCATAGGCTAGCAAAGTGGAGCACTGCATTTTAGGACATGAAGGAGCTACATTTAGTTCATGCACTGCCGTATTTACTGACTTCATTTCTTAAACCAAATGAAGTTAAATCAGCATCCAGTTTACAGTAGGCTTTGGTGCATTCGTCTCTGATTCTCAGAATGTTGGCTTTCAGTTAATACTCTCTGTATAAACTGATGAAGGCAAATGAAATGAGGATTTTTAAATTATTACTACATTGGTATGAATTTTAAGGTTTACATTGTTTCAAACCTCTGTGAGCTTCGGCTGAATTTGCATACTGAAAACGATATTTTGAGGAAAACGGAAGTCAGCACTGAGGGGGAGTGGGCCTACACGACTGCCGCTTTCCTCTATCTGTCGCGAGAGCACCTCTGGTTAAAAGAAGCAGGATGTAAGTGACATATTGCTTGAAAGTATGAGATCGGATTAGAGAAAGGAAAAGATTGATTAGTTGCACAAAGAATAAGAATGTAATTGTTTTAATCGTGTAATGTACGGTATGTTGTGGTGTTCTGGGAAAGCCCGTGGGATGAGTTGAGGTTTTTATCCCTGCAGCACGAGTCCACAGGGGCTCTTCATCACTCTTAAATGGTCGCTATGGTAATTTGAACCTTTTCAATGAAGTTTTGGAATCCTACTCGACTGCAGACCAGCGAGAGTGTGGTCAGGGGATACAGAAATGAGACAACCCTCAAGACTGTAGACCAGTCAGTTCTAGGGGATGTAGAATATAGTTACTTTTAATTTTTAAGATGCACAATTTTAAGTTTCAATAAGATAGCACTTCTGAACATTTAATCATATTGTCTGTGTACCAGACAATATGATTAAAATGTTCATTGTAGGTAGTTCCCATAAATGTACAACTCAGACCCAATGTCACCAAAATTGAATGATTGGGTGATTTTTAAGGCTAATGGTAGGGCAACAGTGGTCCTTTAATTTTAGCTGGCATTTGTAGGTTTAGCACTGTTAAAAAATTAAACTAAATGAAAATTAAGGGAAGATAAAGTTTATGCATTGGTACCCATATGCTCCTGAGAATTACAAATTTGGTTTGGCCGATGCAGTTACTGAGCTACTGGAATGTAATTAATGTAATAGATGAAATTTTCATCAAAAATCAACAATGCCCCCATGGTCAATCAAAGGGCTGTGCCCATATCTCCATATCATTTTGGTTCTATGAAACTTTGTTTGAACGCCCTGAGAGATATAGTTGAAAAGATATTAGCATTTGAATCTGAATAACAAAAATGCATTACATGGTGCCTAAACGATCTGCATGATAAATAACGACAAACTTTTCGAAATGGAATTACCCGGTTTGAGTAGTCTGCACAAAATAATGAAGAATTGTGGTTGTGAACATATAAGTATTTTTAAACATAATTCATGGGTGCTCTGGATTAATCAGAGTTTGTACCAAGATACCAGAAGGCCCTTCACCACAAAACAATTGCTATTGCTGAAGAATTTGCTACCACTGTTGTTTTTTTCAACTCTGGCACACTATTTCATCAGTCTTTCTCCCTTCCCATATTTATAACTACACTTTGCTATTCTTGGTGAGGCAAGATGAAAACTTTTGTTTCTCTGTAGTATTGAGGAAGTGTGGCACTGGCCTTGTAGAAACCAGAAACTTGTACAGTAATACCCTGGGATCAGCAGCGAATCAAGTGCACAGACAATGCTTTCAGTGAGACTGTGAGCGTAGTTCTCTTAGCCATAAGGAGCATAAACTTGCCTTTTCAGCTTTAATTAGTCATTGGCTGATTCATATTAATTGTGGCGAAGCAGCATTGCTAAGTGAATGACGATGAATACAGATTCATTTCATTTGGTTCTCTATTTAATTAAAGAAAACAAAAAAACAATCTGTCTCCTCAACTGAAGCAATAAACAGGTCATTAGATTGACCAAAACAGCACATTTCTTATCATTCATTAATTTCAGGAGAGATTTGGAAAAACACGTCTACCTACCAACTTACATGGTCTCAAACGATATCGTGATGACCCCTAATAGTCGACTATTCGAAGATTCGATCTACGGAACCTGATTTGATTGCCAATCACGCAATCGAATCGTCGCAAAATGTGGTTCAGAAACAAGGATCATTCCATTCCGGGTATATGGGGGTGCTGAATGTCTGATTTTTCATAGAATTGCTTGTTTTCTCCCGATAAATCATGATATATAATCTATATTGGTATATACCAGCCTATTATTGATACTGTTAATAAAAATGTGAAAATAACTCGTGCTTTCAATCAATCTCCTTAGTGTGCGTGAATAAATCACGATGGTAGACTAAGTCGCACTATCCAATTTTGCAGGACCATCTGAGTAGCATCTCAACTGGGCTTCAAATCTTTGTAGCTACCTAATAGCTCATAATGTCAGGGAAAAAAACACTCGCACTTGAACCAGGATACACCGTTCCAGAAAGAGAGATGCATGCGGTGAACGCAAAATACACATCCGCAAGGGTAGAGATTTACAAATTAATGAAGAAATGTGAAACAGTCAGCTTTATCTGAGCTACATCAAAGAATCCACAGCATTCCATCCATCTCCAAACAATCAGAGTTAATATTCTCCAAGGCAAGTTTATAGTTAGCAAAGCAAGGAGTGCACTTCTCCGGGCAACGCGAAGTTGGTTTTCCGCGCACACAATTTGAAAAGAATGAAGCTCACATCGTTTAACTAATGGGCGTCAGTTTTTTTTTTTTTTTTTTTTTTTTTGTTGAAAAGTGCTAGTGACAACGACGGGTTCGACGTGCACGGGCTTTCTAAAAGTGGTTGGGACGAAATGGGCCACGAAACTTGTAAATATGTAAATTGTTAGTCGGGGACACCCCTAAACAATAGCGAAAGTAATGTGAAAATCCAGCAGGTGCACCTATTTAACATTAGCATTGCTGTAATGTGAATCAGTCTTAGGCCACTAGCAACAACAAATGGAAAAAAGGCTTCCCTCCAAGTATTAGATAAGTCTTCCATTTTGAACTATGCACAGCAGTGATGCGCTCAGGCTATCTGAGCGGCAGGGGCGAAAAACTCCATGGGGAGGGCACTTCATCACGTTTTCTTGTGCGTAGGGGCACACAGGAGGGCACTTTCATTGCGTGTTTCTACCCAAATGGACACCAGGAGGGAATTTTCTCTCTATTTGGGCACCTCATCACGTTTTCTCGACTGAAAGGGCACTTTGTTACATTTTCTCATACATAGGGCAACTGTAGAGGGCACTTCATCATGTTTTCTCACGTGTAGGGGCACCCAGGAGGGCATGGCTTTTGTTTAATCCCTGAGCATGCCAGTGACGCACAGTGACATTACTAGTAATAGTTTTGACAGCAAAGGAGGCAGCTTGCAACTCACCATAATTTGACCTAAATTTTTATCTATATCATGATTTGAACTCAGAAATAAAAACTGCGCAAGAAGTGAGAGGTAATCAAGAAATTAATTTTAGCAACCTGGGAAAGTTTAGTGAGATAGCACTAGGTAGTTATCTGCAGAAACAACTCACTAGAAAGTAAAAAATGCTTGTCAAGAAACTAGAGATATCACAGGCTGCAACCTAAAATTAGCTTGCTACGATTAATGGAATTTTGGCTCATGTTATATTTATTTGTTTATTGCAGTTACCCCAGGACACACCTTTATGACACTGCAGTTCCTCTGCCATGAATGACTGTTCCAGATTAGAGTCCCATCTACACAATGTCATGACTAGCCTTAAGCAGTCACATGGTTTATTACGAAAGAACATCCTTAACTAAAGAATTTAACTGCTCTGCCTTAGCTAAGCACACTTTCTTTCATTTGAGTTACCGCACATGTTTTTTGTCTTTGTCCGGTTCTACAATAACTGTATTTTTTAATGACCCTGCGCCCCCCCCCCCCCTTCCCCCCTCATAATGCCCCATGTTCTGTCCCTCCCTTGAGAGCAGATGGGAGCAGAGCAGTGTGAAAGAGTGCCTGGGTTTGGAGACAGATGTACATCTCCCCCCAAAATGTATGCACATGCGTGTACACACAGAGACATACACACACACCCACACACATGCTCACTCACACAAACACACACACCCGCATACACACACGTGCACACTCACACACATGCACACACTCACACACACACACATGCATACAATGACACACACGCTCACACTAGCTCCGCACCTGTTTGTACAGCAGGCAGACCGGAGGGCACATGCTGTCCCAGTCGTGTGGCTGACGGTCATAATCCCCCAAACAAAGGGGCCATTTAGCCAGGGCAGGTCCACATGCTTACCACAGCATGATGGGATGTTACCAGGCCCAGGCACGCGCGTGTGTGTGTGTGTGTGCTTGTGTGTATGTGTGTGTGTGTGCGTGGACATAAGGTCTCTATGACCCTGAAGTATTACTCCTTTGTCATAAATGTGCATCTGGTTATGAATTTCCATAAAAGGGCAGGGAAGCAGAGAAGGAGGGGTGGGGGGAGTGTGCTCTAATAATGGCAGCAAAAGAACACGGGCATCGCTTTGGTACTAACTGTGTGTTCACCACAAAAACAATAACCTGAATCAAGTAGCATCGCTTGAGGTTAGTTTTTGGTATGGAGAACACTCACTGCATATTACTTTTTTATCTTTTGAATAAGTCGTGGAATTAACTTGGAGCATCCTAAGGAGGTAACTGCAGGATTAAATCCCCTGAACTGAGTGCAAAGTTGATCCTGAGGAGTTACTGGATGGAATGGCACAGCAGCCTGTAACGTGAAACACCCTTAGAGACATTGTGAATGTCTGATGGAAATGAAGAGTGGTGCACACGTAAGAAGAGAAAAGGAATTGGAAAACTAGAATATTCTAATTAGGTTCCAGCGGGGCGCTGGGGGTGGGGGGTGGGGAGGGGCTGTAGGAAGGGAATGTCAGCCAGAAACTCTACATCTTGTCACATTGTTAGATCCTTGGAGTGACTGATAGCAGAGGTCCGGTCAACAGTCTTCCATTTGGCCACGGCACATGAAGCGGCATGAAGCTGAGATGCTGCAGGCAGGAAACTGTGCCTCCATTTCTGCGTTCTCCTGCACCACCTGCTCCTCACCATGCAGAGCTTCATTAATGACTGGCGAAGACTCTTAATTAGTCACACATGCGTATGGCGTTGTGGCGGGCGTGTGACGCACCAGGGAGGGGAGTAGGGGGGGGCTGTTTCACAGCATGGTGCACCCCCTGCACCCCCTGTATGAGTACCACGGCCGCCCTACCAGTCTGACCCACATACTGTGTCCTGTATTTCCAGAAGACAATTACTGTCACTCCACCTCCAAGCCATTACGAATATAACAAACAGTTGCACCATATACTGAGTATTTGAGTATAAGATATTTTTCAACTAATGAAGCTCAAAATTATATACAGTGTCACATTCTATGCCTGACATTCCCTCTCATATTAAAGCATATAAAGGGGAGCCATATTTCTCACACTGTAAAATGTTTGTGTATGTGAGTGCCTATGTGGGTATATTTATGTATGTCTATGTATGTATACATTTGTGTGCATATGTGTTTGTGTCTGTCTGCAATTGCATGCTCAGTTTAAGTGCTTATATATCTGGATAAATGTTCAACATGGGTGAAATATTATGAAATAAATGTTTGAGAGGACTACTTTATAGGAGGAATATAATTAGAATATGTTCAATTTGAAAGAGACTTGAGTCAACCAGTTGACCAAAGTTTATCAGGATCTTTGCAGTGTGCTATAGCAGTAAATAAAAAAGGCTAACAGGAAACTGAGACATGTACCAAAAAGTGTACACTGTAAGTCAATGGCATTTGTATTACAGTTATACAGAGCCTCTGTCAGACCACGCTTAGAATACTGCATACCAGTCTGATACTGAGGCTCCTCAAAAAAAGTACAAAGAGGGGCAACTAAAATAGTGAACAATAAAGCTATTCAAATGTAGTGAAAGGAAACTAAGGGATGTGACACTATAAGAGCAGGGTCAGTGAGGGTGAGATAGAAGGAAGCACGTGACAGGAAATTAGTGTCATGATACAGCCTGTTGGATACTTTATTAAACAAAAATTCTTAATAAGTAGAGGAAATCTGAAAAGCAAAACTACAGCCCAGGATGGGTAGATCATGATCAGTAAAAAGTAACTCCGCAGTCTTGGAGCACTAACAAAGAGAAAGATAGCCAGGGACTAAAAAAGGCAGTATCACAAAATTAAAAATAAAGACAACCATGGTCTGGGAGGCTGGTGACTTTGGCCTGTACTCAGCTGTCCATTGGAGTGGTAGTGTGTGTAGTGTGTGGACCTGCAGTTCTGCCCTTGGGACGAAGTTGGCCCGGTGTCATAGGCAAGGGAACAAACAGAGACCCAAGGTTGTGGTACTGGTTGGAGCTGCAAACTGAGCCGGGAGCAGTGTGGCGTTTAGTGAGTTGGCTTCATTCCCGCGAGTGGTTGCAGCTGTGTGGTCCCTGGCACTCCTCCCATGCTGGTAACTGGCAGAGTGATGGCAGCCACTGTCGGAAGTCCTACAGCCAGCTTTAAGTCCACGCCGCTGTCCTGGGTCCTGGCTGAGGTGGCGAGCAGGCTTGTGAGCAGTAGAACACCACAGGGGGATTAAACAGAGAATATTAAATCCTTAAATTCATTAAACAAGGTGACTAATAAGATGTATAGATGGAAATTATGGTTAGGAAATGTGTGGAGCAGCTTGTTGAATCATGTAGAAGAGTCAGAGAACCTTGAAGTGTTCAAATCAAGGCTGGAAACAGTGCTGGATACTCAGTAGATGAAATGGTGAGCCTGGTTGTGCTGAGTGTACTGTTCTCAAATTTTCTCATGGTCTTATGTGTGTGTATGTGTCACGTAGGTAATGTGGTGTTTAGGGAGTGATGAACCACTCAACAAAGGACTGCAGATTAAGGGCTGCCATTTTATTAGTGGAACACAGGTGCAATACACAGTTGTGGACTTCAGACGAAGAAAAAACAAAACAAGAACACTGAAAAACTATACGAAAGAAAACTCAGGCAAATGGCATGCCTTAAGGCACCGCAGGGTGTCCAACACTACATTCAGCTTTCTCCCTAACAACCCAAGGCTATAGCTACCTAGCTCCTGAGAGAGGCCGACCCTCAACGATGGCTCCCTCCCCTGTATATAGGAGTTCTTGTCTGTCTCCTCCCCCCAGCAAATACTTAATTAAATAAACAGAACTCATTTCCACAAACCTCCCTAATATATGCAACAATGCACATTAAATTACAATCAAACAAATGCATCTTATTATATCATGACAATTTGGTCGCACCCTGCTTAACTAGTCCCTCCTTTATGAGGAATAATAGTTTCTTCCGGGCTGTTAACTGGCCGACCACGGCGGCCGCGCGCTACGCGCATACCCCACCCGAGATCCATAGTACAGGTAGTACGTAAGTGTTGACGTTCTCAGCAATATCCTTACTAAACATACACATAAAATACATAGTTCCCAGTTTGCTTCATATACATCTTTACCACATATTGTACATAATAAAACAAAGCAATGACCGTGCACTGTCAACGATTTCAACACATACACAAAACCAAAAAAGAAAACCGTGATACATATTTACAAACACAACTCCGCTCCGTCATTTACAAAACACAGCCTTAAAACTTAAAAGTACACTTGAAACTGTCGTCACATGGATTGTGAGGATATGCGCGCGTAAGACTGCTGATACTGAGAAGCTGTAAGAATTGGCGGTGAATTAACGAGTTCATTCAAGGACTCTGAGATAATCAGCCGGCAAAATAAAAAAAGAAAAAGAAAAAAAAACGCGCGGCAAGTCCATGATGAAGGTAGCTCCGTACGACTTCACCACAGTACGCCTTTGTTTATTTTTGTGTGTCTCTGTGTATCTGTGGATATTCACGAAATTCCCCTGCTAATCATATTTCAACACTGTTGTAGTCAGTTTTGAATCAGAATCAGCCACAGCCATATTTACATTAATTCTTAATCTTATTGTCATTTTCTTTTAAATATTTAACTAGTCGGCTAGATATTTTCATTTATATGTACATTGTATACAGTTTACTAAACATTTTAGTTCCTCCTTTGTGTCTTTCCCCCTGGTATTATAATTGGGGAACTTCTTTCTTGCTTTGATGGAAACTTGGAGAATATACTGCACTGAATATCAGGGTTACATTGCTACTAAATGGATCAGCATATGCATATGTCAGCTGTGGAGTCAATATGGGCCAGAGAGAAAGGGGAGGGTTGATAAACCTCAAGCTCAAAATCAAAAAGAAAAGCTAATTGCCCTGTGAGGCTAAATGGCTAAAAACACAAAAGATGCCATCTTTCAATAGACTGGCAGAATCATTCATCCCTGCCAAGAATACCAACATAAAACCGAGCTGCTTTACACAAACTGTATTTACGCTATCAACAGAACAGGAGCGGTATTTGAGAAACAGAACATCTGTATAAACCAACTGACCGCTACAGTCACTACAGCACTTGACAGAGCATATTCAGGTAAAGGTACTGCTGGCACACCGGACTGCTGTTTCACAGCCCAGTCTGTAGGCTTGCCTGCTGCTCTTGACGCACCGGCAAACTGCAAATAAGAGATCATGTGATGTTCTGAGGCGGTTGAAGATGCTTGCTAAAATACCGTGTAGTTAACAGGTTTACGGTCCATTAACAGGTGGCAGTCTTTTTATTTGTTTGCATAATTCATCCCTGCAATCTGCTCTTATTCTCCCTCCCTCCCTGTCTGCCTCCATCCTTCTCCCTCCCTCTCTCTCCAGGCAAGAGGCAGTGAATTATGAAGATGAGTTGAATGGCAGGCTGGAGTTCTGTAATTTGGCACAAAATTACTACCTGAGGGCAAAGAAGCAACTTTGATTGCTGAAAACGTCAAAAGAGGCAACAACCAACTCTAACCCCCACCTCCCATCCCCGCCCCTGGCCTGATTTCATCCCCCCCCCACCCCCCAACCAAGGCCAACAAAAGGCCTGAGTCTGAGCCCGGCAGCACACTCATGTGCAGAAACACTGAGCACCTGGTGAGAAGGACCCCAGGGCTGTCCGTTGAGATGCCTAATGTGACCGTTTACCCACAATTATTTAAATTACCCCCCACAGGGTGCCAAAGGGAGGGTGTTTCCCACCTAGCTCTGATCTGTGGAAGCAGTGGGAGCAGGAAATTGTGCAGCTCTGTGAAGGCCTGCACGCTTGCTCAAACGATTTCAGACCGTTAGTCTGCTGGCGGCACTGGCCCCATGGAATTGTGGGATCTGTGCTATGAACTCTCACAGTCTTTAGGTGCTGTGAAGACACAGGAGTATATTAACACACAAACACACAGAGACAGTGTAAGGTGCACATACACACACACACACACACTTCCCCACAGGCTAACCCACAAACACTTGTTTCCCATTGCCCACACTCTCATACTCATACCCTAAATGCATAGATGTTGGATTTTGCCCTAAATAGGCACAGGATCTCCTCAGTCGGTTGAAAAACTGATAAGGACACATGCAATCAGCCAACCAGCTTGAGCAGGAATTAACCGGGTGACAAACTAGAAATAAAGGTGTCCTCACATTTAAATTAGGATAAAGGCCAAACATATTCCCTCCAACCATCGTCTGCTAAACAGGGGCTCCTCAGCTACTGTCTGCCTGTTCAGCTGCTGACAGGCTAAACAGATTTAGGAATCATAAAGGTGGAGATGATGAAGAGTCCAAATACAAGGTTAGAATGCGTTATTCATGTTAGCGTCAGGGGCCTCCACTTTCTATTGCTGTTGTTTTAGCACAATTAGTGTCTTTAAAGTTTCGAATAGCCAATTCATACATTTGCAACCAATGGCCAGTTAACATTTACCTAAAATAAAATCTATTTTGTGTATTTGCACGTCTGTGTAACTCATTCTGAGTTAACCATCTTTTTTGTTTTTGTAACCACTGGTAATTCTACAGGCATGTTGTGAAATAACAGTGGTGAAAGGGCTGAGATCAGGACACTGTTCTCAGGCTGTACTTCCTGTTCCTGGGTGCCTGGGCAGGTGCTTTACCAGGTAGCTTTCAATATGTGATAAACCAGTGTGTTTAAAATGAGATCTCTATAATTCATAGACAGTGCATAATACCACAATAGAATCACTGCACAGGGGCTTTAATTTGTGCTACATAAGTGACAATGATTGTATAGATTTTAGAAAAAATATACATTGTACTATTTTGATTCAGTTGTTTAAGGACTGAATCAAAATAGTACAATGCAAATCAAAAATAACTGCAAATCACACAACAGAGACAACTAACTGACTGATATTGTGTTAACAGCAACAACCAAGGGGCAGAAAATGTGGCACGAACATTTTATTTTAAAAATACGAAATATGAAAATGAGGCATGCTGAATATAGTAAATTAAAAGTTTTCAATCTGTGTAGTTCTAAATAAAAAAAGATATGTTTTATCTTTAGCACACAACAAAATTTTATAATTGTCTTCAAAACTAATGCAAATGCCACATGTGTCATTCCCGGAAAATAGTGAGTATATTTCTTGAAAATGATGCCAGTGCACCATGTACTCTTATACAACTCTGCAATATATTCAAATGTTGTATTCTACATAATATTTCAATAGGACCTGATATGAATTGTAGTCATATGCCAATATTTACATTGTAATTGCTGCCTTTTGTTGCTGTGGTTTATTTATAGATGTTAATAAGCAATATTAATGGCACTTTGTGTTTACATTTTTTTTTTAAATTTCACATGTAGGACCATATTATCCAGCTATTTAAGTGCTTCCACCAATTACTTTCACCTTTAAATCATCTAACAGACATTTCCGCTGTCCCATTAGAAGATCTGTACTGTCTCCTCAGAGATCGGGAAAACATTTGTCACAAGACTGCAGTACAGCGGAGTCCTTGTTTTACAGTGCAGTGCACACACAATTCTATAGGTTAATGTGCCTCTCTCCTCTCTCTTATGCCTGCAGTAACACAGGGCAGCCACAAGGAAATGCTTATCTGGCAGGTCAAGAGTTTGCATAGAGCTAAGCACTTTTCTGCATCAAAATCAGGGTTTGTAAATATCATCTTTCGATGTGGCATTTCACCTACTTACAATTCAAAGATTGGACTTACTGGACTTCATAGTCTAGAAGTATCTAAATCAAATGCAACACACACTTGTGCAAGTCACTCAAAGGTTATTTGCTGGAGATTACAGCCCACTCCTAACTTAGTTTAACCAGCGCTTGTCCAACGTGCTCTGTATGCTAAATTATAGGTTCAGCTACAACAAGGTTCTGAACAGGACACATGTTCTACTTTTGATTCTTTTAAGTATATTTAAGGGCAAGTACCTGCACATGTCTTACTTCTGGAGTGATTTGAATTATCTTTTACTTAAGGAGACTGAGTATTTCCTCCAACACTGGTCATTCACTTCAGTCACTGATTAGTTGAAGAGTCAAAACTACCTGATTCTTATGCCTAAATTGCTACTGGTTAAATGGAATCCACAATAACCAAAAGATCCTGAAGAAGCTCAATATGCCAGTACGCCACGGTTTGTGTTTGTTTTCCCTGTCCGTGTCTGCCATGTGCTTTTGTTTTCAATTTTCCTTGTGTGTAAGCCCTACCCCCTGCTCCCCTGCCTGCCTCATTACCTGACTGGATTCAGCTACCTGCCTGTTCCCGTCGGCCTATTTTTGTTTGCCTACTTATTCTGTTTGCCTGCCTGTGAAGACAAGGGGACATAAATGGAAACTAGTTAAGAGTAAGTTCTGCACTGATATAAGGAAGTATTATTTTACACAAAGAGTTCAATGCATGGAATAGGTTGGTCTAAGGAGGTTACATTACAGTTTTTCTCAGTTGCTTTGGTACATTTCTCAGATCAGAATTTAAATTCTTAAAACTACTTGTTCAACCTCCAAATCATCTAGTCACTTGCGCACATCATAAATTGCAAATGCTTTAGCATATTCATTCAACTGGTCATGTACAATTGTCCGCTGTCTCCTACATTATCAATTGCTTATGTCATGTTGATCAAAATGTATTATACTGGTTCTCTGTTGAATAGCCTTACCCCACCCCCCAAAACATCTAGGCATTAGTTCATTGCATAAGTCATCACATGCAAAATGGTTGAACCAGTTGTCATAATCTGTCAATCACATTTGCTATGCATTTCTATTAGAATTTTTTGTAAATGTGTCCTGAATTAATGAACTGCTCCCAGGTGAATCTTGACTTTCACTAATGAAAGGGAGTGTGTGAAGCATTATCTCAACCAATGATCAACCAGTTCTCTAAAACAGCTCAGAGGTGCATCTCATGAACCTTGAATTGACAAGCATATATAGACAGAGCACAACACAGTGTTACCATTTCTGACAATGGAAGAACATGAAGGAAATGAACAGGGTCAACAGCCGGGAAGAAGAAGAAGAGGAGTAAGGTTGCATGGTGGAAGGGTAGGGAGGCAAAACAGAGGAAGAGGTAGGAGAGGCCTGGACATATGCACATTCCCAATGAAATAAGGGCCACAATTGTGGACCATGTTCTGTCCAATTTCTTGCAATCAATCTCCCACATACAGTAATGCGTAACTTTGTACTGTTGAAATTGATACATGCCATACAGAAAAAGTGCAGCCTTGTGCATTTTCAGTCATTGTCATCAAAACCTTGTCTTTTCGTGGTTACGACGCACTCCCATAAATTACTTAAAAAACCTAGTTTCGACGGTTTGGTTCGTAAATACAACCACAGAAATAAGGGAAAGGAATTGTTCTCTCTTTTTTTCTGTTTCATTTAATTACTGTATTCTATATGTCCTTCATGTGTTGTGTGTACAGTGCGAGTGACTTAAGGTATTAATTTAGGTATGATTTAGGTATAAATTCCGACTTTGAAAATCGGCTTACGACACGGTGTAGGAACGGAACTCGTTTGTAAGTCGAGGACCCCCTGTACTTACAGAGTACACTGTCATACTGACAACATGGCTAAGCATTTTGACTATCTTGTTTGTAAACAATGACACAAGGACTTGTCATTCTGACGGCACTGACACGTTCATTGACATAAATACTTCCTTTTGAGAGATGAACTAAGGATTTTGAGCAAGTTACGGGCTTTTGCAGGTAATCCATTGTGTGGTGCTGTTTGTACAAGTTGTTCTGAGAAATGCACTTACTGTTTTGCAAATGTTAAGGATGATTCGAGAAATGCACCAAAGCGACTGAGAAAAACTTATACAATGCTTAAGTCAGACCCCACTTGGAATGTTGTATACTAATATTGAGTACAAAGGAGGGCAACTAAATTAGTTCCTGGCATGAAATATAAAAGCTATGAGGAAAGACTCAAGTTACTTAACCAATTTAGACTTAGCAAGAGGAGACTTAGGGGTGATTTGATAGAGGTTTTTAAATTTATAGAAGGACTCAACAAGGTTAACTACCGTACATTTTTTAAGGTGAGTTCCATCTGTAGGACAAGGGGACATAAATGGAAACTAGTTAAGAGTAAGTTTCGCACTGACATAAGGAAGTATTATTTTACACAAAGAGTTATCAATACATGGAATAGGTTGCCAGGTCATATAGTTGAGTCAGAGACCCTTGCTGTGTTCAAGTCCAGGCTTGATGCAGTTTTGGATACTCTTTAATTGCAATGGCGAGCTTAGTTGGGCTGAATGGCCTGTTCTCATCATAATATGTTCTTATGTTCTTTAAATTTGCTGTCAGTGGTGAACATTATAATCATCCCAAATCCCCACCCCCTCCCCCCGGCATCTTCTGCCTCCAGCCAGACACACAGAGGCCTGGCAGTGAAAGCGTCCTTTCAGCCTGCGTCTAGTCTGCATCTATCTGAGATGCGCACTGCTCAGGAGCGGGTGCATTTTCCTCTGGTGTTTCCAGACACTATCAGTGTCTCTGGCACAGCAGGAGAGGATGGAGGGAGGAAAAAGAGAAAAAAAAATCAGAGGGGGTATTATCAGACAGGGGGATGAAAGATTAACCAGAGGTTTTCTTTCTCTTTATTCCTCCTGTCTAAGCTGCCGGGATGCAGTCCCAATCCGATTGGCCGATGCAGCTGAAATTCTAAAGAGGAATGAGGCTCAGTTCCCATCTCTAACCTGTCTCCCCCACCTCCACCAAACCTTCCCCCTTTACTCCCCTCTCAGTCCATCTCCTGTCCCTCTCTAACCCCTCTGCATTGCTCCCCCTGCTGGTCTACTCCTGAATTACAGTTCAGTACAGTTTATTGGCAGTTTATCAGCATTTGTAAATACGTGAATGAACACTGATGCAGATCATTGGTGAATATCCCATAATCTGTGGTTGTCATGGAATTCATCTTGGTCAGAGCGGTTCCTCAGTGCCTCACAGTCCCCCGGTCTGTTTTCAATTTTCAGAGTGGCTAATGGGAATGCTGATACACACAGATCTCTGAAAAATGAAAGAGGCTGAGCGAGTGTGTCTATATTAGCCAGAAAGATATTCCACAGTGAATGACCTGTCTCCCGAAACAAATCTTCCAATAAATTCAGTCAGAATCAATAAAGTCATCAGAAACTGGCACCAGACTGGGCTGAATACTATTGCCAGATCTGGATAATGAAATTACCTCAACCAAAATAGAGTAGATATATCCAATCTTATTTTATCTTGTCTCTGAAGAAAGTGGCAAATCAATTACATTTGGCTGATGAGAGTTGTTTAGTATGTATTGCACATGGATGATTAATTATTCAATCAACTTTTGAAACTAGTAATGACACCAGAAACCTCTAATGACACACCAAAATCCTAATAACACCCCGAACTCATAACACAACAAACCTAATAACATAACAAACAGTGCAAACTAGTAATGGCACATCAAACTCCTAATGACAACCAAACTATTAATGACACCCCA
Organism: Albula glossodonta; assembly: GCA_019788955.1. Lineage (NCBI taxonomy): Eukaryota > Metazoa > Chordata > Actinopteri > Albuliformes > Albulidae > Albula > Albula glossodonta. Next base: position 519,389 of record JAFBMS010000170.1, on the reverse strand, counting down.
AAATATTGAAGACACCCCAAAGTACTAAGATGCCATATATCCCCCAACCCCCAACCACTTTAACTGAAGCAGCTTACCTATATGAATTTAAAGTGGATTGGAACTGCAAAGTTTTTAGTGAGTAATGCACAAACTAGAGGTATGGTGGAGAAATGGAAGTCTTTCAAACAACATTCCTCCAGTTCAGACTTCAAAGGATTTCATAATCTGCAAAATAGAGGTGTATTAAGCAAAGGGTCCATTTGAGATGAGAGTTTTTTTTTTGTCAGATTGTATTCCCTCTCAGCCAGAAAAGGGCTTTTCTGATGCATGTCAACCTTCCCCCTTCACTCATGTTTCAATCTGGGAGATGGATGGGCGGGTTTCTGTTCCGTTTCCTAAAAGAATGTTTTACAATTCATTGTGTCTTTGACAATTACTGATGCACAAACAGGGCAGAGGATGGGAGCAGGAAGAGCATTGGAGAGAAGAAGGGAAGTTTATTTATTTATTTATGTAATTATTTCCTTTTTTACCTTTTTTGTCTTGCTCTCCGGTTCCTTTTAAAGCATCTGGGGCAGAGGTGGGCTGGAACATTAGGTGTGGGCATATGTGTGTGGGGGTGGGGTTAGGTGTGTGTGCATGTCTGTGGGGGTGGGGTTAGGTGTGTGTGTATGGGGGTGTGTGTAGGGGTGAAGTTAGGTGGTTGTGGTGGTGTGGGGTTAGGTGTGTGTGTGGGGGTGTGTGTAGAGGTGGGGTTAGTTGTGAGTGGGGATGGGGTTAGGTGTCTGTAGGTGTGGGTTAGATGTTTGTGGGGGTGTGGGGTTAGGTGCGTGTGTGGGGGTGTGTGCAGAGGGGGGGTTAGATGTGTGTAGGGGTGGGGTTAGGTGTTTGTGGGGGTGTGGGGTAAGGTACGTGTGTGGGGGTGTTTGTAGCGGTGTAGGGTTGTGTACGTGTGTGGGGGTGTGTGTAGGGGTGGGGGGTGTTTGTGGGGGTGTGGGGGTGTGGGGGGGTGGGTTAGGTGTTTGTGGGGGTGTGGGGTTAGGTGTGTGAGGGGTGGGGTTAGGTGTTTGTGGGGGTGTGGGGTTAGGTACGTGTGTAGGTGTTTGTGGGGGTGTGGGGTTAGGTACGTGTGTAGGGGTGGGGTTAGGTGTTTGTGGGGGTGTGGGGTTAGGTACGTGTGTAGGTGTTTGTGGCGGTGTGGGGTTATATGCGTGTATGGGGGTGTGTTAGGGGTGGAGTTAGGTTCATTAGAGTTTGGGCTGTTGTTTGTGATTGGCTCCAGTCATTTGTCATGTCCAGTCATGCAGTACACTTTCCACCTATCTATCTCTAATCATGACTGTTCTCCCTTCCAATAACCATGTGATCAAGGGTTCAAAGTCCTGTGTTACGCTTCTAGCACCTGGGTAATGGTCTTCAGTCCTATCAAAGCTGGGCTGGTATGTGGTTGTGGACTTTTGTTCAAACAGTTTTAAAAATCACCAATGCCAACTCCAACTAATCAACGTCACTGCTTGAGTTGGATGTTTTGAGCTGGATAGAAAAAAGCCTGCATTTGCACACTCACACCATCTCCTCTCCTCTCAGATAAGAATGAAAAGTTCAGTATTGGCCATTGCCTTGTTTATTTGGTGTATATTTCCACACAAACACTGCCTGTTTTTTTGGCCACAATATATTGTCAGCTTTCTGTATTTCACTTTCACTTAATTTTGTTTCTGCACAACCCCCCCCCCCCCCCCCCCCCCCCCCCAGGCAACACACACACACACACACACACACACTCACTGTGCCGCTACCACATGCAAACCCACTGCTCCCATACCGCTGAATCTTCTGTTCGGTCTGATCTGGCTTTATAAGCCGATATAGGTGAGTTAGGTGTGATATGAGCAGACAGTGCGGCACAATTCTATACTCCTGATCAAAGGGCTGCTTCCAATGCATCACACGGTACTTTGTTAACCTAGCCCATGACTCTGGTGGCTTGAAAGCATCTGGTAACATGCAGTAACTCATCTTTATTTTGGACCCTGAGCAGCAAGAGTGTGAGAACAAAGATCTCACTGGGGCATGTAACAGCCTTACTCTGTGCTTTAACTCTTCTCCCAAAGTAGCCTCACCGCAGGCTCACATACTGCACTTGAACACCTTTGTTACCATCCCTGAAATCTGACCGGTAACTGCAGATTTCTGGCGGTGGATTGGGCAGATTTATGTGATTTAACGTTCCATGTGCCCAGCCTCTTTTGGGTTTCATGTGGAGCTGCACCGTCACAGTTGCTTCATTAAAAAAGGACGTCACAAGAAATTGAGTCGTACCACACCGGAGTGAGAAATGAGTTACGCTAAGCCTGACTAGTGAAACTAATCTCCCAGCTGTTTGACTCTTCAGCTCCATGGTGTAGTTGTTGCTTCAAATTCTATTTCAAATTCAAAGGCTTGACTGATTGTCTGGTTTGCAGATCCTGTAAGGTATTACGGCCATTGTGATTTATGATGCTATTTATGCTTGTAAGCTACGTCAAAAGACACCAAGTGCGTATGAATCATGGTGTATGAGTCAATGATTGTTTGAATCTGTGTGAGTAACTGCGGGCGTTAGTTTGTCGTAGAATTAATTGGTGTGTATAAGCCAGAATGTAAATGGTTGTGCGTGTATATATAAATGACTTTGTGTGACATAGTACGCAAATTAGTGACTGTTAGTGACTCTGTCAGTGTGATCAGTCTTTGAGTCAGTATGCGTGAGTGACTACATACTAGCACAGCCCCTGAAACTAACAATGCCATAAACCCATTGCTAATGAATCATTACCATAAACTATTCCGTCCCCTGCATGCGTGGCCTGCACAAGCAGACAGATAACTAAACACATGAGGAGTGCGTGCTGCAAAGCATGAGTGATGACCCTTCACTGAAGTATGATTTTATCGCTTACATGTCTGTCCTGTGCAATATGTATATCCTTACAATGATGAATTCCACAATGTGTGAAACTGAAAGAACACTACACAAAAAAATACAGTCAAATATAATTTCAATTTGTAAACAACATGTTGGCTGACACAGGTAATCGTGAAAGGTAAAAAAAAAATGTATCCCTTATTATAGTGCAGGTATTGTTATTGAACTGTTTTCATATTACATTAAAATGAAGGAACTCAAATAGCTAGTAACTGTGTATAATACCATAGATGCATGGTAAAATTATAAACAAAAGAAATGGGCTTCGAAGTCTAAAATTTATAGTATTACATACAATCAAAGTTTCTCCAAGGTTCAATATGAGCAGAGAAAAAAACGATTGCTTGTAGACAACTAACAGATATTTCTTAGCGTGACAGCTTTGCACAAAATCTCCACTTTGACCTTGGCATGAGACAATGGTCAATGAAGTGATTATTCTAGAACAAAGTCTCAAAACAGGAAATACACTGGCTTACTGCTGTATAACATTTGGAAATCATAACATATCTAAAGCTAAGTGACCTGTCTGTCAGCAGAAGATGGTAGAAAGGACAACTTCTTCTCCCTTTCCCTTTCCCTTACTCACCCTCTTTCTCTCTCTCTCTCCCTCTCTCATCCACCTCCTCTGCTTCCTGCTTTGTCTTCCATCTCCCTTTTGGCAATAATCTAGGCAAACTCTGGGTATGTTAAGACCCTCTACTTATGAAAGAGAAACTAAAGAGAATTGAAGAGAAAGGGTTTACAATGCAGTGGTGTGCATTTTAAGGATGTGGTGAGAAGTAGAGGAGATTAAGAAGAAGACATAAAGATGGTAATGAAAAACAATGGAGAAAATGAACAAGTAAAAGAGAAAGATAGAGAGAAAAGCCAGGAAGCCAAAACCTGGATCAGGCAGCATGCTGGGCTGGCTACCTCTGAATTTGTTTTTCCAGCAAGACCTCGCAACAAATTTGGGAAAATTCAGGCAGTTGTGGGACTCTATCGTCCATTGTTGTGGAAGTGGCTTAGAGTCCTCATCAGCCTATCAGCTACGCGACAGGCGGAGAGGCTGCTCTATTCAGCCGCCGCTGAGATACGCCGCCAGGGCCAGAATCCACAGCAAGGTCCCCCGTGACCCCACAATCCCTGAGCTGGTGACAGCCACAAGCTCCATGGCAAATTAGCCTGCTCCGGTACTACAATGTCTGCAGACAGACTCCATTAGCGCTATCTGAAATTGAGTCGGGGAGCGGAGGAGGAGTGGGGGGTGGGGGGGGGGGCAAAGGGGATGGGGGGGACCCCCCCCCCGCCAAGTTATCAGGCTTGGATCATAAATGTAACCGCTAATCGTGGGTTATTTAGACAGTTTTCCTACTTATAGGAGAACTAGAAGAGAACGATGAGTAAGAAACACAGGGAATGGGAGGGGGAAGAAACCAGGAAAGAATGAAAAACAGCTTTCATTCTCTCTCCCCCGGCGAGGCTATTTCTTGTTTCCTTTCATTTTTATTTCCATTTCTCACCATGCTCTTCATGTGTGCTCTCCTGAGTCAGTGAAAATGGGGCAAGGGGGTGGAGTTTTGGAAGAGTTATTTCAGTATGTCAGTAGGTAGGTTCAGGTGGACTGACCTCCGCACACCTTGATTTTACCCCCGGTGGGGTATTTAACTGCAGTGTGTTTAACAGAACACACTCAACCATGCCTGCACACCACTGCAATGTGTACAACAGGACACACTCTGCTGCAGTGTGTTTAACAGGACACACTCAACTACAATGCATACAACAGGACATGTTCCACTGCAGTGTGTATAACAGGACACACTCCACTGCAGTGTGTTTAACAGGATGCATGCCACTGCAATGTGTATAACAGGACACACTCCACTGCAGTGTGTTTAACAGGACACACTCAACTACAATGCGTACAATAGGACATATTCCACTGCAGTGTGTATAACAGGATGCACGCCACTGCAGTGTGTTTAATAGGATGCACTCCACTGCAGTGTGTATAACAGGATACATGCCACCACAGTGTGTAGAACAGGATACATGCCACTGCAGTATGTGACAGGACACACTCCACTGCAATGCGTTTAACAGGACACAGTCCACCACAGTGGATATGCTTTGGATAAAGCTGAGCTACATCAAATTTTGCTTCACATTTCTTTATTAATTTGTAAATCTCTACCCTTGTGGATGTGTATTTTGCGTTCACCGCATGCATCTCTCTTTCTGGAACGGTGTATCCTGGCTCAAGAGCGAGTGTTTTTTTCCCTGACATTATGAGCTATTAGGTAGCTAAAAAGATTTGAAGCCCAGCTGAGATGCTGCTCAGATGGTCCTGCAAAATTGGATCGTGCGACTTAGTCTACCATTATGATTTATTCACACACACTATGGAGATTGATTGAAAGCACATGAGTTATTTATAAATTTTTATTAACAGTGTCATTAATAGGCTGGTATATACCAATATAGATTATATGTCATGATTTATTGGGAGAAAACAAGCAATTCTATGTAAAATCAGACATTCAGTACCCCCATATAGCCGGAATGGAATGATCCTTGTTTCTTAACCACATTTTGCGACGATTCGATTGCGTGATTGGCAGTCAAATCAGGTTCCGTAGATCGAATCTCCGAATAGTCGACTATTAGTGGTCACCCCTAAAAGATATATATACACACACAGACACATATATTACACACATATATAATCAAATTACTAGGTCAGAACTAACTGTTGTGTGTGTGTTAGTTCTAGTTTGTTCCGATCAAGTAATTTGATTGGACAAAAGGAATTCAATGAGTGTTGATATTGAATATAACAGCACTGGGGCATTTTACTACTATGTATCTGTTCACTTTACAGATGTTCCGATGCAATCGTTGATTACACCAATGGCAACTTAATTACAATTTACAGACAGCGCAAATGTGGACACGTTTGATAAAAAGGAACCTAGCTAGCCTGCAGTTGGGTATGATAAACAATAGCTAACTAAAAAGCCTACCGTATATCTACCCCGCCCATGAATGGTAAACAGTAGCTCGCTAGCCGGTAGTGGGCTATGATTGACAGTGACTTGCTAGCCTGCTGTCGGGTATGAAAGGAAATGTATATATGTGTGTGTGTGTGTGTGTGTGTGTGTGTGTATATATATATATATATTTATTACCCACACAATGATGTGACGGAAGGGATCATAGGAGGTGAGGAAGTTGATGGCAGGCCTTGTGTTTGGGCATTCTGAACCCTCCTTCCCCCCCAATTCCTAAAATAAACTGGGGGTGCAGGAATTAGGAATAGACTTGTGGGGGCTCCTGCCACACAGTCAGGCTTAAAATCAAGCCCTCTCCCCCACCCCGCACCCAGGCTCACACACCCGTCTGTATGATGATAATCCTAACATGGAGCGCGCTGCTAGCTGCCCCAGAATAAAGAACGCATTAACTGTCACCAGGCCTCAGATGCTGACCTGTCACTTCACTGAAAATGTTCTCAAAAAACAATAATTATAGGAATAAATAAAACATATCTATTAACATAATCTTCTCTTTGCTGTTGGACTTATCTCCACTTTGTTAGGAAGTTATTTCTGAAAGGAAGTCTCTTCCGAACGCCTCTTGTATGCTAATGAGGGATATAAAATAGCAGGGAAGCAGTGTTGGAGGTCATGATGCCGGAGGAGCAATGCGCTTTCACGTGCTCAGCAGACATCCCACGGCACGCAGAGCTCTGAATGTGCGCAGCTCTATAAGTATGCAGGTCTGAATACGCGCAGCTCTATTCATACGCAGCTCTGAATGTGAACAGCTCTAAAAGTGTGCAGCTCTGAATGCGAGCAGCTCTATAAGTGAGCAGCTCTGAATGTGTGCAGCTCTATAAGTGCACAAGTTTGAATGTGTGCAGCTCTATAAGTGTGCAGCTCTGAATGTGTGCAGCTCTATAAGTGCACAAGTTTGAATGCGTGCAGCTCTATAAGTGTGCAGCTCTGAATGTGTGCAGCTCTATAAGTGAGCAGCTCTGAATGTGTGCAGCTCTATAAGTGAGCAGCTCTGAATGTGTGCAGCTCTATAAGTGCACAAGTTTGAATGCGTGCAGCTCTATAAGTGTGCAGCTCTGAATGTGTGCAGCTCTATAAGTGCACAAGTTTGAATGCGTGCAGCTCTATAAGAGAGCAGCTCTGAATGTGTGCAGCTCTATAAGTGCACAAGTTTGAATGCGTGCAGCTCTATAAGTGAGCAGCTCTGAATGTGTGCAGCTCTATAAGTGCACAAGTTTGAATGCGTGCAGCTCTATAAGTGTGCAGCTCTGAATGTGTGCAGCTCTATAAGTGAGCAGCTCTGAATGTGTGCAGCTCTATAAGTGTGCAGCTCTGAATGTGTGCAGCTCTATAAGTGCACAAGTTTGAATGCGTGCAGCTCTATAAGTGTGCAGCTCTGAATGTGTGCAGCTCTATAAGTGCACAAGTTTGAATGCGTGCAGCTCTATAAGTGAGCAGCTCTGAATGTGTGCAGCTCTATAAGTGTGCAGCTCTGAATGTGTGCAGCTCTATAAGTGAGCAGCTCTGAATGTGTGCAGGTCCACAAGTGCGCAGCTCTGAATGTGTGCAGGTCTATAAGTGTGCAATTCTGAATGTGCGCAGCCCTATAAGTCCGCAGCTCTGAATGCATACAGCTCTTAATGTGTACAGATCTATAAGTGTGCAGCTCTATAATGGAGCAGCTCTGAATGTGTCAGGGCAGCCTATAGTCTAGTGGCTAAGGTACATGACTGAGACCCAGTCCCAGTCCAGCCATCTTAACACATTAAGGTTAGTCTCAACTGTAAGTCGCTTTGGATAAAAGTGTCAGCTAAATGACTGTAATGTAATGTGTGCAGCTCTATAAGTGCACAGCTCTGAATATGCGCAGATCTGAATGTGCACAGCTCTATAAGTCTGCAGCTCTGAATGTGTGCAGCTCTATAAACGAGCAGGTCTGAATTTGTGCAGCTCTATAAATGAGCAGTTCTGAATGTGTGCAGCTCTATAAACGAGCAGGTCTGAATTTGTGCAGCTCTATAAATGAGCAGTTCTGAATGTGTGCAGCTCTATAAACGAGCAGGTCTGAATTTGTGCAGCTCTGTAAGTGCACAGCTCTGAACGTGCTGGAGCAGAGGTTTCCACGGCAGATAAGACAGGCACTCCCCCCCCCCTTCTTGCTGCAGAGTGTTTGTTTATCTCTGGGGGATAAAGCAGATTTGATTGAACAGCGTGTGAGCAGGCACAGTGTTCCTGGGATCCTGCAGCATCCATTTTTTCATTTATCATTTACTGGACAGCCATGAGACGTATTAGCACAGAGCGAACCATGGGTTCAGAAGGCAGACACTAATGCACTGAACTTCCCAATCAGGGTGTTTCACACTCCACAGAATTTAAAACCACAGGAACACTGTTTGGCCTTCTTGAAGATGTCTGTGTGGCAAAAGCATGCTTTCAGAGCCAAGATGGTGCATAGGAACATCAATAGTCCTCACTGCCAACATGATTTCTCAGCAAAACACCACACTGACTAATAAAAAGCTAAACATTGCCACATTGTTCAACGACTCAACTCCACATAGTTAGCACCAGTAAAATTGTTGAACAGTCAACAGAAAGGGTACGTTCCAATACTCAAATTTGTCTCCTCCTGTCTTCTCCTCCTTTCCTTCGGGCCCTGGAAACTGATCTGTGTCCTCCTTCCCTTCATTGCTCCTAAAAAGTAAGGTAAAAATTAAATCTCACCTCCTCCACTCACTTCCTCCTTTCCTCCAAACTGAGGATACATCGATGTATCCTACCATGGAAGTCTTTTCACATTTCTGGGTGACATCATTGTGCTCATGACCAGTCAGATTAAAAGACCACCCCGTCAAATATTTCGCCATTGAAAAGTTCTAAAATATGACAAGGGACTTACCAACACTTAAGTATAAGTGCCAGACTTACACAGTAATCAAGAATTTACATTAATAGGGAAACATTACTGTTTGCTTTTTCAAACATATCTACATTGACTCGATATATTTATGTTTTTGAGTTGCAAAACTAAGGTAAACTTCAGCGAGTTACTGTAGCGGCAGGTTTATTTATGTCCTTGTACATATGTTTATGTTAAATCATGAGCAGAATGTGAATAACTGACATTCATATTTTAATGCATGGAAAGTGCTGGTGGCATGTGAGAAGCGTGATTGGCTTAGGTATCCTGGGAATCAGTCAAAGTTACGTCTTCATCAATATCCGACGTTGACTTTGATGATGGGCGAATCGGATTTGCTGTTCCAATTTTCGTTTCATCTCCTCCTTTCCTCTTTTTCTCCACTCGTTTCCTTCACATACTTCCAGGGTAGGAAAGGAGGGGAGGAAACGAGTGGAGGAACGGAGGAGATGAGAAAAAGTATTGGAACTCACCCAAAGTAAACAAGGGTAGCACAGGACACCATTTCCCATGATTCCTGGGTTTATAAGCTTCATTACTGAGATTTTGAAGGAGTGGCCCTTCCCAAACTGTTGGAAGCATTGTAATTGTTTAGGTTGTGATAATTGGTATCAATAAACCAGGGTCAATGTTAATTGATGAGTTTTGATTGAAAGTTGGTGTTCGTGGCTTTGCCTATAAAACTTGCATTTCACTTGAGCAAGAGGAGGGGGAGGTTAGTCACAAATGCCTGCTTATGTGTTTTTAAAATAAATAGTTTTTACCAAGCCTTTTTACAGAGATTTCCACGAAAGCATTTGCCCCATTTGTTCACTGCCGTGGCATGGACAGCAGCGCCCTCTGTTGGTGAGTAGATGCACACACCTCCACTGAGTCTAATGTCCAGCTGTGTCAGCTGAGGGATTTCAGTGCCCCCATACAACAAAGTTATGGTAAAAACTCAACATTATAGCTTTAAAAAAAAAGGCTCAACAACAATACCACAAGCTAAATGTAAGTGTTCTTCAGAAACAGCATTGCATTATATTACAGTCATTTAATGGACGCTTTTATCCACAGCAACTTACAACTGAATTAGCATACTTGCATATTATTGAAATATATAGTGGGGTAAAGATAAACACGAGCAGATTTGAGGCAGTCATTAATGAGAAAAGCCTAATGTCGTCCAGCCTACAGGATGTTTCGCCCTGAAGCAATGCTGATGAGCACAATGCAAAAGTTCATACGCATCAAGACTGAGGAGAGGGGGGAAATGATGCATGATGTGCCTTTATGTACGCGGGAAGTGGCTTGACCAATGAGGAGAGCAGCCAGGCTCGCATGAGGGAAACGTGAGCAGAGTTCAATGGAGTAGTGTGTAATCATATTTTGTATTTTAAAAATCATGTAGCCAAGTTACTTTTTACCGCGATAAGACTGATTGATTGCACCATGAAAGTTCTCAATAATTAACACCAGTCCTTCAAAATATTCTCATCGACTCACTCATAGTCTCACTGTGAACTGAGCATGCCTTGTTTGCAGGTCCCTTTGCAGCGATCAGATTCAGTCTGATTGGACTTTTACCGAATAAGAACTTTTCATGCCCTGAGAAGGGTTCTGATGCTCAGTGAGAATGCACCCCTAGATTAGGGAGTCGCACTTGAGGTGAATTTGAGTGAATGTTGTGTGAGAAGTTTGGAGTTTGATAACTGGATGCTTCATTAGCAAATGTATGCAAATAATGAATGGCAAACAGTAAAACTGTAACGAAAGACCAAATGGACACTGCTGAAATGCATTCAACCGTCTAAAATCAGCTCTCCGAGCAATTGCAGCCAAGCTGACACTCTTTATTACTCCAGCATTATTGCTGGAAACAGGCATGCTTTGCTATGTCAGGACCTGGACCACTTGCCATCATTGATAGAACCATGAATTCTGCTCTATATCAAAGAATTTTACATGGCATTGTATGTACCATGGAAGTTCCTGCTTGATACTTCCAATAGGGACACATTTTTAACTTGTCATTTTCTTCACTAGAGCATAAAATTGTTTATTACCTTTGGACAAATTGCATAACTGTGAAATTAATTTGTTGGCTTGTAGCACCACCTGTTATTGGAATTTGGCAACTTTTTCATGATTTGTAATAAAAGGACAGCTCTGTATATATCACCATGAAATATTTCAGAGAAAATATTGAGTGATGCATGCTGGGATGCCATGTTGGGGACTAAGGCAGACATGCTGGACCAATCAAGTGAGGGTATAGCTGTGGGGGAGTTAATCTAAGTGTGTCACACAAGAATGATGTACCACAACACTGAATATGGGAGGAACTACAATTCACTGTCAATCGCTGGCATTTTTTCACCTAGCAAAGTGTTTTCCTCTTCATAACAAAACATGATAGGTTTAGGCTATCAGTAGCGTATGGGAGCTCCACCCATTTTTGGTGTCATGACACATCATTTTCCAATCACAATTTTAGAGAACTGGACTACAGTAGAGACTCCAGTCTGCAGCTGTACTCAAGGTCATCATTTCAAAAGAAAACTCTCTGTTGATCTACCCTGCTTAACAGAGGATAAAAAAACCAGTGACACAAAACATCTCCCATAACATGCAGGTCAGCAGCAAGAATCAGACAGCTCTGTCCACTCATGGTATACCATCCCGTTTATTCGTCACCTCTCATTTCCTAATGCAAAGACATTATTAATTAGATTTAGCAACAATGCAGAAAATGTTGGGGAAACAGACATGCCTCACCTGTGTTTTTGGAATGAGGAATAATGAACCTCACAGTGTCTACCTGGCTTTTCTAACATGGCCAAATCCATTTCATAGATTCATAGAACAGCTGGGCCAATGAGTGAGTGTATACCAGTGTGTGTGTGTGTGTGTGTGTGTGTGTGTGTGTGCGGATCTTCCACAGTCACCTTCAGGCTTTGCAGTGCCTCAGTCATGCCTTCACACCTAAAGCCCTGGTCCTCACTGGTCGGGTTTGAGGAAAGGCACATGTGGGTTTTACTGAAGGCAGCTTGTCATCAAAGCACAGAGGGTGCTGGTGATCCTTCACTAGGAGTATGGCGTTAACACCAAGGAGGGGCTGTATGACCGTGAGTTTGAATGACACACCACTAACACCAGCCCATGGCCGGCAGTCTGATTCTGTGGCGTGAGGCAGTAAGCTCAAACTCCAGCTTAAACAAATGAGCCAGACTGTGGAAACCAACATATGGAGTCAGTCATTTACCTTTGGTTTGGAAACCAGCTCGTTACCCAAATTCACTCATATTTTACCAGTGTTGCTTTAAGTGTTTATTTCCAGCATTTCCCTTTCAGGAAAAGGACCCAAAAACACAATCTAACCCTCAGGACAAGTAGGGGTTCCTCCTGTCAAACATGACTATGGTCAAAATCGCACCTCAGTGCCAAAACTCAAAACGGAGGTTGAAGAAAGTCGGAGTAGTTGGTGAGTTTTGAAAACCATAAGATGTCGGCGTGGTAGGCTTGGGCACACCATTCTTCCAAGATCTCCTTCACTGTTTCCATGGTGAGGACCCCATGCCTCTGCAAATCTCCCTCTAGACAAACTGGGAGGCTCGGGGTTTGGATTGTTGCTTTGGGGGCGGGTGGGCGTCCAGGCGGCCGGGGGGGGATTGGGAGCAGGGCAGGCAGGGTGGGATGAGTTGAAGTGGTGGGAGGGGCCAGTAAGTTTCTAAACCTCAACTGTTGGACGACCGTTTCCATCCTGCAAGGCAGACAGACACAAGGAAGGATAGACACACAGTCAGTAAAACTGCTACTGGACAGGAAGGCCTAATCTATACTGTGTAAGATGGAGCTACACAACTGCCATCTAAATGATATGGATGTGAGTGGAAGCTCTCAGATTTCTGAAGTTTTTGGCAGAAATCCTCATGGTGTTTTACACCGATATGCGTTTCAAAACAAACATGGTGGCAGAGACCTCACTAACACATAAAGCATACATTTTCCTTCAGGCAGGGACCTTGCAGAGCTCCCCTCTCTCTGAGTGTGACAGGAGTAGCTCCCAACATTCTACAACAGGGAGTACAACCTGACAAACCACAGACCTTGAGAGAGGTGCTCCTGCCCCACTAACCCTAACCCTAATGCCATCTTTGCACATCACAACATTACAACCATCAAAACCATCAATATTCATTAGAGTATTGGAGCGGTTGAAGGAGATCAATCAAACTCCAAGAACCAGTAGTGCTCACACACACTTGTGATTTGTGACTCTGTGGTGTTCTGATGGGCGCTCGCACACACACCCCTTCCTGTCCCGTGGTGAGCTGCTTGTTGAGAGCCAGCAGGAGCTGCTGCAGCTCCCTTACAGTCTGGTACAGCCCGGCCGCCATCTTCTCCTTCCTGCGCTCCTCTACGCCGTCCTGCAGGGGTCAGCAGAGAGATGTCACACAGGGGTCACTGGCTCATTAGGGGCCTCAATCAATCTCACACACACACACACACACACACACACACACAGACATTTTTAGCTATCATATTGCCATTTTCCATTTCTGCATTGATGCCATCTGTGATCGATTATTGCTGTTGCAAACTGTCTCTAGGTCAGACAGTATAAATGGCAGAGCACGGAGTCAACAGTTGATCTCCTGCTCTCTACCATCACATAACTTTACCACACTGCTAAATATGAAAAGCAGTTTCAGTACGTCCCCTCACTGATCAGTATAGTGATTGATGTATGAGGGTAAAAAAAACCCTTGAGAAATAGATCATTTCCCAGCCTCGTACATGCACACTCTGATGTGAAGCTTCACAGATAAAAACACATGTACAAGCGCGCTGCATGTGCAGATGAGCGCAGCCCTGCACAGACAAGCGCAGGCATGCGCAGACAGGCACGCTCACAAACACGCCGACGTATATGCACACCCTCCTGCACGCGTCTCACCCTCTGTGTAAGGGAGTGGCTGTTCTCTATCAGGTCTGCTGCCGGTGCCTCCTCCTGGATCTCCACCTGAATAAGGTCCAGAGACCGCTGGGCCTGAGGGCGGGTCAGAAGCCTGGGTCAATGCTTTCAGTGGCCACGTCCAAAGGGGAGGGAGGGAAAGATGGAGGGAAAGCAGCTGGGGAGGAGAGGAGGGAGGGATAAAAAGAGAGGACAGATGGAGGGATGGAGAGATGGAGGGAAAGAGTGGAGGAAGCAATAGAGAGAAAGCAGGGATGGAGGGAGAGAGGGAAAGAGAGAGGACAGATGGAGAAAGATGAGTGGAGACAGGTGGAGATAGCCGCCTTACCTTGGAGAGGTCACCAGCCACCTTCTGTCTTTGGTTCTCTCCTGCCTCCAGCCTGCAGAGAGCCAGGTTGAGCTGGGCCTGCAGCTGAAGAAGAGAGAGAGACACACAGAGATGTGTAAAACCATGCTTTGCCGATGCTTTTATAATTATGTCGACATGCATTATTAACGGCATGTCAAAAGAAGCCAACGGAAGCCAATTGGAAGTATTTAAAAGTAGCGACCCCTGTCATACTGTTACAGGTCAAACAGTTCATATTAATGCACTGGTCCTCAGGCTGTAGGCCTGCACTTAACAAACACTAAAATCACACACACCCAGGACCAGCACATCAATATTAAATGTGTTCAATCATGTATAATCCATCAAACATTAAATTACATCACATATTGGGACACACAAACACAAACACAAAGCAAAATGTAGTACTATCTGGCCCTAAAAGAAAATACATCTTGGCAGATTACCTGACTGACTGATTAAACCGTTTAAAAAATTGAGAACCACCTTGATAAATATGGACTCAGTGAGCACAGCCCGGCCAATGAGAGAGTCTTCATCCAAAAATCAAGGCCACCTAATGAGGAAAGATGTTGGGGCCCACTCTGCCCTCTAAAGCTGAATTTTACAGCAAAATGTGAAAATGTACTCAGGGAGGTCATCGAAGAGAAGGCACACCTGGTTGAAGTGAGGGTGGCAGATTTTTCTCATTCCCTTAAGAACAGGGTTTATGGAACTGTCTCAGCCTAGCCTTTCATTTAAAAAACGTATTTAACATGTTTAAGTTGGCCCATATGCTTTTCTTAAACTTAATTTGCACTAGTGCTTTTTCTCTGGGGTTGAAATATTCATTTCCACAAATCGGTTATTTTTGGTGACCACATGCCCAGACTTTGACAGGTTAAATTTGTAGGGTCATAACTGCTAAGACTATTCAATCAACATCGATTAATTTGATTAGATTTTTTATTACTTGTTCCTGTGATTGATATTGAAGTACTGAATATTATGAGGTTTTTTTGTTTGTTTTTTAGTGTTTGTGAATGGAATGTGGAAGAATTGTCTCACCTTATTGACTTCTGCCACATAGGTGGCGCCCTCACGCTTTGCCTTTTCCAATTCTGAGGCCAAATGCTGCTTGTCCAGCCTAACCTGCTCAGAAAGATGAGGCAGAAGATCACTGAAGGAAGGGAAGGGAAGTCACATATGGCTACATACTGCTAGTCTCATAAATATACTCTACAGACAAACAACTGTCTTACTCAGCAGATTGTCACAAGTTGGGGGCAAGCATGTAGCACACAAACACGCGCCCGTTTTGAAACTGTCAAAGTGCCGAAAGAATGCATGTGATGTTTGTGTTTAATTTTGTTTCATGCTTGTAGTCCATCTTTTATTTAAAAAATGCTCCAAAATGTAGAGTGAGGAATCAGTGCCAAGTCCATGAAGGGGCATGAGGTTTGGGCAGGGTGGGCAGGAACATGGCAGGAACTACAGCTGGGCTGCGTCCCCCTGTTCCCTGTTCAGGCTTTTGAAAGTGTAACCCTGCTTTTCCCTGCACAACCACATGCCATAGTCAGGCCTGGTCCTTCAAAAAAAAGAAAACCACTTTCACTCCCGTCCTGAGGGGTATGGAACTGGACTACTGCCGTCTCCTTACGCTGAGGGGCCAGCAGGCGTCTAAAGCAGGCAGACTCACGTTCTCCAGCTCCCCGCAGGCCGCCATCAACTCGTCCCTCTCCCTCTCCACCGCTACCACTTTCAGGCTCAGCTGCGGAGGACCAGGGTGGACAGGGACAGATCAGTACCTGATGTCTCTATGATAGCTGTCCTATAACTATCACAACGATTATTCACGCAACTCAAGTACCTCGAATAGTAAAAATCCTCAACTAAAATTTTATGAATCAAAGCTTTGTTTATGTTTTTTTTTTTCATGGCTTCCTACGCTGCAGACCAGTGCTGCAGTGTATGAACATGGACCATTATAAATTGCACTCAAACATAGAGGAAAACTGAAACGGCATAAAAATAGTTTTTTTTTTTTACATTTTACATTAAAACCTATGAAAAAAGTATACAGCAACATTTATAGGATGGACCTTGCTTATCATAACGTCACCCATGCTGTAACACATTAAAAGAAAGCATCCTGCATATGAGCAAGAAGCAGGTACAAAGTGAGGAATTAACACAGAATGCGCTTTCTAGCTGTCCTGCTATGTCGAAATTCATGTCACCTTTTGAATTAAACAGGCTGGCAGAAGAGCTGGATGAATTTAATGAACGTGTATTTTGTGTTCACTTTCACTGTCCAGAATACAGAGTCCTGCATTTGAATGCCTTCACTCGCGCTCTCCCAACAACTTAACTGTACCACCTGGAGTCATTTTATTTCTCCTTATAGACTGGATGTTCGACATGTGCATTTAATTCACTGGGTCTTTATCAACAATCTTAGCTGTTAGAAGTGAGATTGCTAGCTCATCTCAGTGTAAACAGATGTTTTTTTTCAGTGTTGACACATTGAGCTGCTTAAGCATGAATATTAAAGAATTCTGTTAAATTCATCATTATTACATTTTAAAACACATCTGACAATTTTATGTAAGTAAATAATAAAAAGGTAACAAAACTTATTTGTATTTTTTGTGAATGGTTCAACTTATTAGTTGGAGATTTCATGATAATTAAAGCAGTGCCCTCTCTCCCTCCCTGTTTTCCAGTATTTGTCCGTTCATTAATCTTTAATGATGCTGTCTTGTATATTATATCTGTAGATCAGGTGAAGGGAGTTTTCAGATGCAGGAAAAGCTCACCTCTCTCTGCTCCCTCTGTGACACCTCCAGCTTCACCCTCCAGCGCATCTCCTCCTGTTCCACGCTGCTCTGCAGCCTCTGGAGGATGCCCTCCTGTGGACAGAGAGGGAAATGCAATCAGGTCTTCAGGACAGGCCCAAGAGAGACACCTCCTCCTAAGCCCTGATTCATAAAGCGTCTCAGATTAAGCCAACTGATCTAGGATCCATTTTAGTCAATTTAGCTCTTAATGGATAAGGTGGGGTATGAACACAAGAGAGCTGACCCTAGATCAGCAGTACTCCTCTACACTTTATTATATAGGTCATGGACTTCCACACACCAACTCTCTTTCTATCTTTCTCTCCCTTTCCTCACCGTCTCTCCGAGGACTTTCTTGTACGTGTCACAGTTCTTCAGTAGAACCCTCTGTGCCTCCTCAGACTCTCTCAGTTTCTCTTCCCACACCTGGATCAGGATAAAAACAGTACAGTTTCCCCGTTAACTTCCCTAACCATGGCATTTTAAGCTAACATTGTAATACCAAGTGAATAAGGCTTTAACTTTTTATGTATTTCCCCTTTTTCTCTGCGTATGGAGTAACTACACATATTCGCAAACCTCGCTAATTTATAAAAACGACAAAAAGTCAAATTCGGAGAACACAAGCAACCATGTGCTTTCCTCAAACACAGTTGCTGCTTCTTTCCATACTGCAGTCCCCAAGCTGAGAATGGAGACATGAGGTGGAGGAAAACACTGAACAATCAGACAGATTGTGGGTTTCAGACCGACCAGCAGGGGTCACTGCTGAGCAATGAGACATGGGCATTCTCACCAACAGAATCTTCCTCCAAGCTGGTCAGCCAGTTCCACATCACCATGTGACATGATTTACAACTAACCCATGGTGCCAATCCACACACTACAGCAGTATCAACATAATCTAAATTATCTATACATATATATTTCTTCTGAAATCCATCTCCTCTTTTATATTTTTCTTGAATGTTACCCAGTTTCACAAACTAACAAGACAGCATTACATATTTGCAATTACAGAAGCCATTAAATTGCTAGAAGGCTAGTTACAAACACAATATGATCTGGTACCCATTGTAATTCCAAACGAACCAACATATATAGTTGGGATATCCCTGGTAACATAGTGGCCTCTACAGTTCAGAATGTGTAGCATTTTTTTATTTATTTGTAATAAATTAAAGAATAGAATAAAGCAGAACAACTGTATTTCTCTGAGGGAACATGAGGTAAATAAATGTCATAAAATATACATACAGTACTGTGCAAAAGTCTTGGAACACTCTGAAAAATTCAAATTTAGCCATTAATCTTAGCACTACATGCTTATTTGTTCAAAGATCCACAACATAATACTGAAATAAACACAAAGAACAATTAACACAAAGTAACTAAATCTTCTTGTATTTTTAATAACAAGTGAGTATTTTGGGTGGCCTCCCACTGAATTCAAAACCAAGGCAGTTTGTGTTAATAGACTATCATGTATTTTGCACCACCTCTAAAAATTTCACATTTGGACTCTTCGCTCCATAAGACTTTCTATCACCATTTCTGCTTGTTCTGTCCACTAGAATAGTTTTTTTTAGCTGCAACACAGCCAACAAGAACCATGTCTTGAAAGACTTGTTCACAGGGTCGAAGTGTGTACTTCAGTGCCCAATGACTCTGAACCTCAAGGAAGAGACCTTCCAGTAATCTTCAGAGGCAAACAGCTTTTTGGGTCTACCACTACTCTTCCTGTCTTCAATTTGTCTTTATTACAGCTTGAGGACCTCATCTTAAGAATCTGGGTAGGTTGGCTATTCCTCATTGAGAATTTGCTTTGTTAATGCAAAACTATAATTTTCTGCCTGTCAAACTGTGTTGGCTTAGCCATTTCCAAACCTGAAAGGTTTGTGAACCGCACTTTTGTTCTTCTTGTTATCTCACAAGATATCGATAACTTCTTCATAAACAAAAAAAATGATAATTTTTGTTGTATTAATGTTATATAGTGTTTTCCTAGCAAATAAATACTTATTTCCCAAATAAACAGTTTTAAACATCTTTTCTCCTGGTGGCCTAAGACTTTCGCTAAGTACTGTAAATATTAAAATGATGGTGGGTCATTTCTAATACCGTAGGGCTAAAATGGTAAAGCAATGACAGCAAAGAGAGTGGCCAATCGTGCCCCAGGCTTTCATTAAGAGTGGGGGCTCGCAGTGTCACCTTGGTGTCACATACGTCCTGGGACTCTGAGATGATGCAGGGGACTGGATCTGCTTCCTGTGCCGCGCTTTCAAACTCCTGCAGCCACTCCTGGTGATTCTGTGAGAGCAGCACATGTGTGTAACCAGCAGGGACCTGCGCACGTGTGAGTAAAAGTGTGTGCGCGTGTGCGCGTGTAAGTGTGTGTTTGTGTTTTTGAGTGCATGTGTGAGTGTAAGTGTGTGTGTGCACATTTGAATGTGTGTGTATGTCTGTGCATATTTGAGTGCGTGCATGAGTGAGAGTGTGTTTGTGTGTGTGTCTGTGTGCATATTTGAGTGCATGCGTGAGTGTGAATGTGTGTGTGTGCGTGTGTGTGTGTGTGCATGCATATGAGTGCGTACATGAGTGTGAGTGTGTGTGTGAGTGTGTGTGTGTGTGTGCATGCATATTTGAGTGCGTGCATGAGTGTGAGTGTGTGTGTGTGCATGTGTGTGTGTGTCTGTGTGCATATTTGAGTGTGTGCATGAATGTCAATGCGTGTGTGCGTGTGTGTGTGCATGCATATTTGAGTGCGTGCATGAGTGTGAATGCATGTGTGAGTGTGTGTGAGTGTGCGTGCATATTTGAATGCTTGCGTGAGTGTGAGCGCGTGTGTGTGAGTGTGCGTGCATATTTGAGTGTGTGCATGAATGTCAATGCATGTGTGAGTGTGTGTGAGTGTGTGTGCATATATGAATGCGTGCGTGTGTGTGAGTGCGTGTGTGTGAGTGTGCATGCATATTTGAGTGTGTGAATGCATGTGTGAGTGTGTGTGTGAGTGTGCGTGCACATTTGAGTGCATGCGTGAGTGTGAGTGCGTGTGAGTGTGTGTGTATATTTGAGTGTGTGCATGAGTGTGAATGAATGTGTGAGTGTGTGTGTGTGAGTGTGTGTGCACATTTGAGTGCGTGAGTGAGTGTGAGTGCGTGTGAGTGTGCATATTTCGGTGCGTACGTGAGTGTTAGCGCGTGTGTGCATGCGTGCATATTTGAGTGTGTGCATGAGTGTGAATGCATGTGTGAGTGTGTGTGTGAGTGTGCGTGCACATTTGAGTGCATGCGTGAGTGTGAGTGCGTGTGTGTGTGTGCATGCAAATTTGAGTGCATACGTGAGTTAGTGCGTGTGTACATGCGTGCATATTTGAGTGCGTGCATGAGTGTGAGTGCGTGTGTGAGTGTGTGTGCGTGTGTGTGTGTGCATGCATATTTGAGTGCATACGTGAGTTAGTGCGTGTGTGCATGTGTGCATATTTGAGTGCGTGCATGAGTGTGAGTGCGTGTGTGAGTGTGTGTGCGTGTGTGTGTGTGCATGCATATTTGAGTGCGTACGTGAGTGTGAGTGCAAGTGCGTGTGTGCATGTGTGCATATTTGAGTGCGTGCATGAGTGTGAGTGCATGTGTGTAGTACCTCTGTTCTGGGCAAGGGAATGGAGGGCAGCAGTCTGTGCAGAGCCTCCCTGCACTCCATCCGTGCTGACTCCAGGGCCCTCTGGCTCTCCTAAAGGGAGCAGAGTGAACTCCACTCAGCAAAACCCATCCCACCAACACATCAGGCAGTCACAGTGTTAACCCTTATAACTATGACATAATCATCATGAGCATGACTGACACGTCTCTCCTATGCTAAACCCCCCAGTGTGTAAGTGGTGATTATGTACCAGCGTTACAAATTTAGAATTCGGGTGACTAAGGGGCTCAGTGGTTAGGGCGTAAGGGGCTCGGCCCACCTTTGTGGTCCTGTCTAGCTTCCCCAGCAGCAGTGACTCAGTGGCTGACAGGGCCTCCATCGCAGCCCAGTTCTTCTCCCTGAGCTCCTGGGAATGAAGAGAAATAACAATTGCTATCCCTCAGGAAGGGATAGAGACAGAAAGACAACTACACACACACACACACAAACAACACCAAACCTTTACAATTGTACAAATAAGATTTTCAAATAACATAGACAGATACACACAGATTCATTAATTAGTAAATAACTACTAACTTCATGAGCCAAGGGGTAGCCATGTTAAGAATAAAAACATAACAGATACACACAGATTCATTAATTAGTAAATAACTACTAACTTCATGAGCCAAGGGGTAGCCATGTTAAGAATAAAAACATAACAGATACACACAGATTCATTAATTAGTAAATAACTACTAACTTCATGAGCCAAGGGGTAGCCATGTTAAGAATAAAAAGCACAAGGGAGGGTGGAGGTGAGAAGAGGGGGGTGAGTGTGGCACAGGGCAGGGGAAGGATACCCACATTGTTCTTCCTCCTCTGTACCTCCAAGGACTGCTGCAGCTCAGCTGCCTCACACTGGAGTTCAGACAGGCACATATCTCTCTCCGCCAGCCTGCTAAGGGTGAGAGAGCACAGTGCACCGCTAACATACTGCAGTAACTATAGAGTGCACCACTAACTAGCAGGAGTAAGTACAGAGCTAAACGGTTCCTCACTCTGATGTTGAATAACTCATCTTAGCTTTCTGAGATGGGTTTTACAATCGACCAAATGTCAGTTACTCCTGGGATCAGTCCTAAATCTTGGGGTGGGTGTGTGAAGTCGAATTACCCCAGCCAACCCTTTCCACCTCCTGAGTTACACAATCGGACTGCGGCCAGTCTAGGTACTGCTGCAATTATCACCACTGCTACAACTACAACTGATTAACAAACTATTTCTTGTGATACTACAACTTATACTCCAAGTACTATCACTGCTACTACTACAACTAATACTCCACTGGTACTACTCTTTCAGCTGCTGTAATTCAAATCTGTGTCTGTGTGCTAATGAAACCGCTCTGCTATCATGTGTGCTTTGTGTCTGAGAGCAAATGGAACTCACGCTGCTATCATGTCCTCCTTCAGGCCTTCTGATGGACCCTGCTGAAGAAATGCTCCCAGTTAGGCCTCCCAATTCAATGTGAGCTCTCTCTTCTTCACACACACTCACCCACACACACATGAAGACACACTTATGTGTGCATACCCATGTACCTACACACACATAAACACACACACTCACACACATACACGTATGAAGGCAGGCATCCAATCATGCACACGCATGCATACGCGGACACACACGCATGCATACATGCAAGAACACACAGGCGTTCATGCTCACTCACGTGCTCAAAAACACTTACTCATAATGTCACATGCTGATACACACACTCTCTATTGCTCTGTAATAAACCCACACACATTTCCTCTCTTACAAACATACACTATCTGTCTCATATGTGGCCTCACATGCTCGCGCGCGCACACACACACACACACACACACACACACACACACACAGCTCTGCTTTACCTGCTGTTTTTCCAGCTGGCCCTGGTCCAGTTGCAGGGCCTGCAGCCAGAGGAGCACAGATGGAGGGAAAGTGAGATATCACTGTGATAAAAGCCTATTCAGCTGTGTGCCTGCTCTCAGTCCCGCCCACCACTTTGTGCCTCGCCCTCTCCCCAAATCCCCGCCCACTACTCTACACCCCACCCAGCCCCCCGCCCACTGTGCAGCTCCGCCTCTCACCTGCAGCTGCTGCTCCTGATTGGCCAAATTCTGTACCGCCTCTTCCATAGCTCTCTTCAGGGACTGCATCTCTTCTTCTCTAGCACTCAAGCTGCAAAATGTGCACGTCACACACAAAGTCCTTTTGCATGCATGATCTTTAAGAATAGCTCAAAAGTCAATGACA
This sequence comes from Albula glossodonta, assembly GCA_019788955.1. Classification (NCBI taxonomy): domain Eukaryota; kingdom Metazoa; phylum Chordata; class Actinopteri; order Albuliformes; family Albulidae; genus Albula; species Albula glossodonta. The sequence continues at coordinate 496,416 of JAFBMS010000170.1, read as the reverse complement.
CTTTTACGTAACAGTGGCAGATTAGACATGCCTTTTTTCTACATATTAATTCTACATATTAATGACCCCTTATGATCAAAATGATAATTTCCTCTGTTTGGCATAGGATTTGGGCATGTTTATGTTTGGGGTATTACACCAGCATTGTTTTGTGAGGCTCAGCATGAACTGAAAATCCAGGGCTGTTTTACAAGTGAAATTTTCCCCAGGTGTGATGTCACACCTGCACGTCATTTCAAAAGACCAATCACATTTAATCGTCTATTTGCATATCCTTCCCCCATGATGCGACTAAGACATCTTGCATAGATATTTGTGTGAGTTGTGGCTGTTCAATTCGGTATACTTTAGGGTGCTCTGGATGTGAACTGACCGAGCCTGCAGCTCCTGTAGCTCCTCTGCCTCCCGGAGACCCCGCTGCTCCAGCTCTGCCCCCAGGGCCTCCACCTGCTGCTCAAGGGCCTGCAGAGCATAAATCACAGGGAATGAGGTCACAGTGACAGAAAGTAGGCATACTTAAGAACATAAGAAAAGTCCAAAGGCCAGGACAGAGTCATGCCTCTTCCCAGAAGACCGTGTGAACTTGTATGTTTTTACCCTGAGAAACGAACACAACTTATTATGTCAGTCTACGCTTTTTTTCTGTTTATGGCTGAGACTACTTCAGCCAGTTTTACAGCAGTGTTAATGTACCTTCTATGAACTCATTACATTACATTAGGGGCATCACTGGCCCTCACTGAATATTATTTGTGAATTACCAATGTGGATCTGCCATGTGCCTTCAAACTGCAGTCACTGTGCATCTTCCTTATCCTCGCTCCCTCGCACTTCCCTTAGACTTAACTAGAGACATTGCCGCAAAGTGACCTCCTCCTGGACTCCCAGTTCCAAACCCCGCACCAAAACAACAAATCACGGAGCGCTCGTGCAGAGGGTAGGATTGAGAATGGTGTAAAAAGAGAGGGGAGGGGCTGGGGGGGGAGGGGGTGCATACCTTGATGGTTTCCTCCTGGGCTGAGCGGATCTGCAGTTCTGCCTCAAGTCTTCCCTCCTTCTCTTCAACCCTAAAGGAAAAACGGCACCATGCAGACTGGAACAGGTCATCCCGTATCCTGGCTGCAGCTGGCACTGTGGTGTCAAAGCCTGCCCAGATACCTCATCCAGGGTGGCTTACAAAAGCGTGTGACAAACTCAGACACGGTCAGAGTTACGATGTTCTTACGGATCTGAGCTCGTTCACAAGGCACAAGCCAAAACAGCAAGGTGCACCTCCGTACCCATTACTAGATAATGTTAAAATTTTCAATTCCCCCAAATTACCCCTTTAGCCCAGACAAAAGCAACTCAACATGACCACCACGATGGTTTTAGGAATGGATTTCGGAGTTCAGACAATCTCCAATATCGTAAGGCTACTCCTTCATTACAGTCAATAAATCCCACCGAATACAAAACGCAACTCACTTCTTCAAATGTTCAAAAATCCAAAGCACTAATCTGAAAGTGGAGGGGCTGGAGTAAAGGGGTTATGACATCATCAGCAGTGACACATGAGGTCAGGCATACTGGTCTCTGGTTTTGGCATACTGGCCTATGGTTATGATGTCAAGAATATCTGCATGTGCACATTTGATGACATGTTCACTGGTGACAGGTACCAGGCCATTCATTCAGTTTTATTCTTATCCCATTAAGCTCAACAGAGAATACAAGTCAGATGTGCGGTGGCTCTAGGCTGGCTAATGTGAATATTCAGTCACTCACGTTTTTAGGAGATCTTCTACTGTGGCTTGCATGGGTGCCTATGGGGTGAAAAAATTAAAGTGTTACATGCGACAATACTAAGCAAAGTTTGAACCAAACTGGGTAAAATGAAATGGACACACTGATGACAAACCCTCCTGGAGGCACAGAGACACAGATTGGGAGGCTACGCCACACTGCCATACCTGTTCTGTGCTCCCCAATGCCTCCACTTCCTGTTTCAGAGTGACACTCTCCTCTCTAAGCCTCTGTCAAAGACAGACAAAGGAAACAGTGAGTGCCACATTCTAAATAGGACCATCTACAACCTGAGGCTGTACACTTTGGGAGGAAATGTTTTCAGTCAAAGAGTGCAAAAGATGTGAGCCAATATGGCCACACCCTCCCTTGCATTGCATGATTTTTTCCCATTTAGGCCTGCTTTCCATATCTCCCTAACACACACACACACACACACACACATTTCTCTCTCTCTCTCTCTCTTTCTCTCACCTTCACCTCCTCCTCCTGCACTTTTAGCTCTTCCTCCTTTTCTGCTATTTTGGCAAGTGATGCCTCCAGCAAGTCCTCCACTGTTCTCCTGATCTTCTCATCCTTCTCCTGCACACTGTGGAACACACACACACACACACACACACACAAACACATACACATACACATACACACATACGCACACACAAACACAAACACACAAACACAAAAAAATACACACACACACACACACACAGGAAATACAGCGGGTGAACAAAGACCCACACAAGAGCATACTGGAGCCATGCCATGTGACAATGATATGCAATGACAGGGTCAAGCTGGGAGGTAAGGTGTGGGGTCAAAGGTGAGTGCTGGCACTAGGTGTGGGTGGTAACTGTAGTCTGGCTTTGGGAAGCAGTGCCTTCTGCTTTTCACACATGCTGGGCAGTTAAGACAGGAAGGGATGCATACAATGCCCCTTTCAGAATAGCGCAGCTGGAGGGCACACACCTCTTCTGGAACTGATCCAGGACCAGCTGAGAAGCAGCCTGGACGAGTGGGAAGAGGGAGGGAAGAAAGAAAGAGATGTCAGTCAGGATGTCTCCCTCTGAGGCCAGAGAGTTATCAGCGACACACAGAGATGTAGGAGCACACCTGACCTGTTCAGAGAGCTGAGCCTGCAGTCTCTGAAGCGCCGCCTTCAGTCTCAGGTTCTCTGAGTGCATACTCTGTGGGTGACACACCATATGTACCAATCAGCATTCAGCACTATAGCAAGCTGGAGCCAACATACAGCACTCTGAGGCGCAGCTCAGGTCAGGACAAATCAGCAGACAGCATAAAATATTCAATGCCTTTAGCACTATACACTTAATATTCCATAAAGCGATCAACTTAAAACCAAAAACACAAATGAAGAAGTGAGAATTGTTTCAGTTCAGGGTTTTGTGAAAATAAAAGTTCTTAATCACCCCTTGGACCCGCACTGGATCATGTTCACAGCTGGAGGACAGGTGGAGCACTGAGCCTCTGATGCTTTAGCGCCCCCTAGAGGAGACTGCTGTCATACCTGCATGTCTGACTCCCGGCCCGTGCTGATGCTTCGTTCCACATTGAGAGAGTCTTCTAGACTCTTCCGCTGCATCTCCTTCTCCGCCAGACTGACACACACAGAAATGCACACACACACACCTTAATGACTGCAGTACAGCCACTCTACCTTAACAACCCATAAACCTAAGATCTGGTTGACTAGATTTATTCCAGAACTAACTCAAATGTCACAACAGCCCAATCACTGAGCACTTTGAAGTCCGTTCAGGTGAGTCGATCCTCTCCACTAACTACATTATTATTAATGACAGTAGAAGGGGCCTTCTACTGAAAGGGCTGCCAATAATGATGCTCAATAGCGCCCCCCTGAGTTTGGGAGAGTATTACATGTTATTTATTTCTTTTCTGATATTATTTACAGTAGCCTTTCATTATCCATATTGAGACTACTCTGGACAAGTAATGAGAGACTGATTCCAAGAAAAAAGGATCTCCATTGAAATAATATGATAAGATCTACATTGGTTTGGGTCAATGTGTATACTCACAGTCTCTGCAGCTCCTCAAAGTGGGTCAGCCTGGAGGCCTGGGGAGGGGGGGAGGGGGGTGTGTTAATGAGAGGGGGTTCAGCATTCTAGAAGGTGTGCATAGTCTCTTAAATATATGCTGTCTATTATGAAAAAAGGTAAATTACCTCTGCACAGCCCAGCAATACCATCAATTAGCCTTTTATCTGTGAGCAACTTATGTGTCTTGTGCTTTCATACAAAAACAAGGTTTGTAATAATTACATATAGCATACTAAAAACACAACCGTTCATACAACTGGATATTATCTGTGCTGTAAAAAACTGCATTTTTTAAAAAATATTATTCATGAATTGCCAGTTTATATCAAGTTATGCTTTTTCAAAGTTTTGTGATTTTGTGACTAATTAAGTACATTTGATTAACCATGTGACTAAAGTGTGTGTGATGCAGTGAATGTTCTAAAGGAATGTTATGTAGGAAAGTTTTTATAATTTTCCTGAGTTATAAAGACACACTTTTTTCATGACACAATGACCAGCTGAGTAGTGAGCAGCTCAAAGAAACAAACACCTCTGGCGGATTTAGTATTCAAACCTGCAGCTCCCTGTGGAGAAGGCACAGCTCCCTCGGCCATGTGAAACACAGTTACAGCAGATTTCAACTTCACACACCTGAGAAGCAACCTGGGACTGCAGAGCTTCCATCTGGACATGCAGGGATTTGTTTTCAGTGAGAAGGTCCTGGAAACAAATATAAATTCTCAGTCTCTATTAAAGCTCCAGGACAAAGTAATCAAACTGAAAATGATTCAGCAAGCAACAATTACCTATTTTAATGCAGTAGATTTCGGTTTTGCTGTGACCCCAGTTTTACTATAGTCAACCACTGGGCCGGTGCTTGCCCCTACCTGAATCTGCCTGGTGTCCTCAGATCGACCACACTGGGTTGACTCCATCAGCATTAGAACCTTCTGCTCCAGTTGGTCCTTGGACACCATAGTGTCTGTCAGGTTGCTATGGAGACTCTGGATTTCCTGATTTTTGCTGTTCATCTCAGACTCGGCCAACAGCAGCTGGGCCTGCAGCTCTGGCAGCAAACAGATACAGAATACTGTCAGTGTCACATTCTGAGCTTCTGTCTGTGTCACATTCTGAGCTCCTGTCAGTGTCACATTCTGAGCTCCTGTCAGCGTCACATTCTGAGCTCCTGTCAGTGTCACATTCTGAGCTCCTGTCAGTGTCACATTCTGAGCTCCTGTCAGTGTCACATTCTGAGCTTCTGTCAGTGTCACATTCTGAGCTCCTGTCAGTGCCACATTCTGAGCTTCAGTCAGTGCCACATTCTGAGCTTCTGTCAGTGCCACATTCTGAGCTTCTGTCAGTGCCACATTCTGAGCTTCTGTCAGTGCCACATTCTGAGCTTCAGTCAGTGCCACATTCTGAGCTTCAGTCAGTGCCACATTCTGAGCTTCTGTCAGTGCCACATTCTGAGCTCCTGTCAGTGTCACATGTTGAGCTTTTAGGAAGGAGGAGCTGGTTTCCATGATACTTATGATCATGTGGGGAAAACGTTGAAAAATATGCACCCCGTTCTCTTTTTGAAAGACGATCTGAACATACAGTAGGAGCCTGAGAAGATACTAGCACTGGCAGGGTCAGTACATTGGTTGAAAACAAACCAGTGTATGCTGGTTTAACTTAATACAGTCTCATCAAAAGCTTAAATGGTTTTGTGTGTGCATGTACACATGTATGAAAGACTGTGAGATGCATGACACATGTTTGCAGTTTCGAACATACCCTGTTTTATTGCCTGTAGTTTCTCCTTCTCTGTGTTAGCATTGTGGAGAAAGCTCTGGACTTCTTCCCAACGACTCTTAGCATCCTGCAGCTGAGCCTACAGACACATTAGTCTCAAAGTCTTTTCAAAACATACATAGGCACTTATACACACACACACACACACAAACACACAAACACACACACACACACACACACAGCCAAAACACATCCCCCTGTAACACTGGGAATAACTGAAGACTGAAGACATTATTTCAGTTTCATTATTTTTAAAATATGTTGTACCATCATTCCCAAATGCATGCCAGCAACATTGACCAATCACAAATGATTTGGTGGTGAGAATACTGGCATTGCCTCCTTGACTCTTTTATAAATCAGGCTGGGAAGGTTACAACAAAAGCTGTACAAAACATTTCCATTACTTGGGAAAAAAAAAAGTATAAAATACAAAAAAAAATTGGGAGGGGGTATCCACTCTCGTATGCTTATTGTCACGTCACTTCCTGAGGTGACAGCCAGTCCCTCGGCCCCCTGGTACCTCCAAATTCTTCCTCTGCCCCTCCTCCTGCTGCAGCTTGGTGCTCTTCTCCGCCAGCTCCTGCAGTGATGCCGTGTGCTCCAAACGCAGCCTGCTCAGCTGTGCCGCCTGCCTAAGGCACGACAACACCAGGGTGATGTCAGATGATGTCAGTGCAACATCAAAACATCCTTAAATGGCTGTCCCTGTCAGCTCAGATGTGGACTGGTGCGTTTGTGTGCGTCTCGGTGAGAATATGGGTCTGAGCTGATGGAGTTTAAGTGTGAGTGTGTGTGTATATCTGTGTGTGTGTGTGTGTGTGTGTGTGTGTGTGTTTGCGCATATATATACATATGTCTGTGTGCACATACCTGTGTGTGTGCATGTATGCATGTACAGTACAGACCAAAAGTTTGGACACACCTTCTCATTCAAAGAGTTTTCCTTATTTTCATGACTATGAAAATTGTAGATTCACACTGAAGGCATCAAAACTATGAATTAACACATGTGGAATTATATACTTAACAAAAAAGTGTGAAACAACTGAAAATATGTCTTATATTCTAGGTTCTTGAAAGTAGCCACCTTTTGCTTTGATTACTGCTTCGCACACTCTTGGCATTCTCTTGATGAGCTTCAAGAGGTAGTCACCTGAAATGGTCTTCCAACAGTCTTGAAGGAGTTCCCAGAGATGCTTAGCACTTGTTGGCCCTTTTGCCTTCACTCTGCGGTCCAGCTCACCCTAAACCATCTCGATTGGGTTCAGGTCCGGTGACTGTGGAGGCCAGGTCATCTGGCGCAGCACCCCATCACTCTCCTTCTTGGTCAAATAGCCCTTACACAGCCTGGAGGTGTGTTTGGGGTCATTGTCCTGTTGAAAAATAAATGATGGTCCAACTAAACGCAAACCGGATGGAATAGCATGCCGCTGCAAGATGCTGTGGTAGCCATGCTGGTTCAGTATGCCTTCAATTTTTAATAAATCCCCAACAGTGTCACCAGCAAAGCACCCCCACACCATCACACCTCCTCCTCCATGCTTCACGGTGGGAACCAGGCATGTAGAGTCCATCCGTTCACCTTTTCTGCGTCGCACAAAGACACGGTGGTTGGAACCAAAGATCTCAAATTTGGACTCAGACCAAAGCACAGATTTCCACTGGTCTAATGTCCATTCCTTGTGTTCTTTAGCCCAAACAAGTCTCTTCTGCTTGTTGCCTGTCCTTAGCAGTGGTTTCCTAGCAGCTATTCTACCATGAAGGCCTGATTCACACAGTCTCCTCTGAACAGTTGTTCTAGAGATGTGTCTGCTGCTAGAACTCTGTGTGGCATTGACCTGGTCTCTAATCTGAGCTGCTGTTAACCTGCGATTTCTGAGGCTGGTGACTCGGATGAACTTATCCTCCGCAGCAGAGGTGACTCTTGGTCTTCCTTTCCTGGGGCGGTCGTCATGTGAGCCAGTTTCTTTGTAGCGCTTGATGGTTTTTGCGACTGCACTTGGGGACACTTTCAAAGTTTTCCCAATTTTTCGGACTGACTGACCTTCATTTCTTAAAGTAATGATGGCCACTCGTTTTTCTTTACTTAGCTGCTTTTTTCTTGCCATAATACAAATTCTAACTGTCTATTCAGTAGGACTATCAGCTGTGTATCCACCTGACTTCTGCACAACACAACTGATGGTCCCAACCCCATTTATAAGGCAAGAAATCTCACTTATTAAACCTGACAGGGCACACCTGTGAAGTGAAAACCATTTCAGGTGACTACCTCTTGAAACTCATCAAGAGAATGCCAAGAGTGTGCGAAGCAGTAATCAAAGCAAAAGGTGGCTACTTTCAAGAACCTAGAATATAAGACATATTTTCAGTTGTTTCACACTTTTTTGTTAAGTATATAATTCCACATGTGTTAATTCATAGTTTTGATGCCTTCAGTGTGAATCTACAATTTTCATAGTCATGAAAATAAGGAAAACTCTTTGAATGAGAAGGTGTGTCCAAACTTTTGGTCTGTACTGTATGTATATGTCTGTGAGTGCATCTTTGTGTGTGTGTGTGTGTGTGTGCTCATGTGTGTATATGTTTGTGAGTGCATCTGTGTGTGTGTATGTGTGTGTGTGTGTGTGTGTGCATGCGCTCTGAGGATCTAGGCACTCACTCGCTCTCTCTCTGCTTGCTGGCTCTGCTGACAGCATCTCTCAGGATTCCATTTTCGTTTTCCAGCTGAGAGGCCTTCTCCTCCAGCTGCTGCAGCTGCAGACGCAAAAAGCACAGCTGGGCATCAGCACAGAGCTGGGCATCAGCCTGGCACCAAACTACAGCACAGAGCTGCACCTCATCATGAACAGAATCTAGAATCATTGTGGGCATGTAGGACAACAGTTCACCTGCAGTTCTTCTGGAAACTTCAGTCTTATAAATAGACATGGGCTAAACAATGGTTATGTTTCATGTAGCACACTGGGAGCAGGATACTCTCCTGAGCATTTTGACATGCCACATCATTCACATTACTGGTGTACCTAATGTTTAACAGTCAGATGTGAAGCTGATAACCTTGCTTCATGACTTCTCCCATACTGATTTGAGTGCATCTCCATAAGCTGTTGTAGTTAAGTCCCTGCCAAATGGCTGTATGTAAATGTGAATGAGATGTGACCTTTGTCTGAGTGGCCTGCGCCCCCTGCTGGCTGCTCTGGGTCTGGGCCCGTAGGGTGCTGAGCTCCTGCTCCAAAACCCCACACCGTTCCTGATGCAGAGCCTCCACCCGCCCTGTCTTCTGCTTCTCTGCCTGCAGCTCCTGGAGAGAGAGGGAGAGAGAGAGGGAGAGAGAGAGGGAGAGAGAGAGGGAGAGAGAGAGAGAGAATATAATAAATATAGAATATAACAAATTGAGAAAAACACTGACAATGTACAGACTCAGTGAGCACAGTCTGGCCATAGAGACGGGCCGTCACAGGCAGACATGGCTGCCCAGACAGGACAGGCTGTGCTTCCACTGCAATTGGGGCGGTGGAGACAGAGTTGCACTTCCTTACAGAATGCTCCAAATACCAAGACATCAGAGATTCATTTTATTCCAAAATTGGAACAACTTTCCCTGAACTACAAAAAATTATAATAACACTCTGGGAGAAAACTAATAATAATAATAACAATTCTGGGAGAAAAAACCGAATGTGTGGCGTTGGCTGCCAAATATGTGGCCTCCTGTCATAAACTGAGGGACAACCAGTGAGGCACCAGTGAATAGCAGTCTCATTCTTATTTCTGTATTTGTCATGCATTTTTTTAATATAGTATTTATTTTATTTACATATTATGTATGTTTGTAATCTGTGACTTAAATGTTGAGAGAGAGAGAGAGAGACAGAGGGTGTGTGTGTGTGTGTGTAAGAGAGAGAGAGAGAGAGAGAGAGACAGAGGGTGTGTGTGTGTGTGTGTGTGTGTGTGAGAGAGAGAGAGAGAGAGAGAGAATGGTGTGTAGAAACGAGTGACTATAAATAGATCAAAAAAATGGCTCGCACACAGCAATGCACTATAAATAATGCTTATACACTTATTCATTAATCTGAGAGCAGCAGGGGAACAAAACACACAAACGTTTCTGGGTCGAGCTGATTTTCGGAGGATTTTCAGCGCCCATGGGGGTCCTGGCAAAGTACCTGTCTGAGCTGCTTGACGTTGCCCTGGGTGACAGAGACCTCCCGCTTTAGCATGGTCAGCTGGTTCTCCCTCTCCTGCAGCTGCTGGGCCCAGGGATGTGAATCCACTTTGGACTGGGGCGGAGGCAATGGAGGTCAGAAAAAACCAGTTCACCAACAGGGGTTGTACCCACGGAAGGCAAGAGGGGCTTCCCCAAAATGGCAAGGACTACCAAATCACAGTGCAGGTTCATTTCTCATTTCAATCCATTTGATTGGAATTGGAGAAAGAAGCCAATGATTGGTGGAACTAAGACAGTCAGCCACAATCTGAGGTGACTTGCAGTCTCAACCAATCAAAACTTTGTGCTTCCTACAGCAAAGCAGAATGATTTGTTCAAAATCAGCAAGTCACTGGTACATGATTGGTTCAAAATCAGTAACTGACAGGTACCTCCGCCCACATTTTGCTTCATGAACCTTCACTCCTCCATCATTGTTTTTTGCTGCATGCAGAAATGTCCAAAGGAACAGCTATGTTATTGAAACAGTTGTTAAGGAGGGGCAACAAGGACACAACAACCTTTGCTTTAAAAGTGGTTGAACAGCGCTTCTTTTTCCAAACTGCTTTTTACCCCATGAAGTTGGTGAACCTTCATCAAACTTCCTCCGATTTAAATTTAGGTTTTGGAAGACAATCTTATCTGGAGTGACATATACAAAGACATTTATTGAACAGTATGCCAAGCCATGTGGTAGAGGCAGAGACCCTTGATAGTGTTCAAGTCCAAGCTTGATAAAGTGCTGGGTACTCGAGACTGTGGTGAAGTTACAAGCCCAGATTTACAATATGGCCTGTTCTTGTCTTTACATATTCATTTTCGTCATGTTCTTTAAACAGATTGAGAGAGCTGCTCCTGGCAGACCACTAAGGGGCACTCACCTTGAGCCAGGCCTCCAGGCCGGAAGGGCAGCTCTCGCTCAGGACAGCCACCACGCTGGACACCTCCTCTGTCGCCAGCGGCAGTCTCCGCAGGCAGGACAGGACCTCCTCCAGCTTCATCCAGGAGTTCTCTGCCAGCAGACAGGATTGAGCGGCTCAGGTCATTTACCCAGGACTCTCACCCCAAGACCACTTCCTACATCTCACGACCACTCAGAACAGTGCTACCTACATTGGTGAATCTTTTTCTGGATTAATCAGGTATACTGATTTTCAAACCTTCAATATCTACATTCCTTCTGACTGTGAAAAAGGTTGAAAGCAAACTGTGTGCTTACGACACACCCAGCTACACCCATAGGCTGCCCCTCATCAGAGAGAGCAAACAGTGCTCCACACAGACAGACAGACAGACAGACAGACAAACAGACAGACAGACAGACAGGGACTGCACTCAGAGCTCCACACAGACCGGCAGACAGACAGACAGCGACTGCATTCAGAGCGCCACACAGACCGGCAGACAGACAGACAGACAGACTGCTCTCAGAGCGCCACACAGACAGGCACACAGACAGACAGATAGGGACTGCACTCAGAGCTCCACACAGACAGACAGGCAGACAGACAGGGACTGCTCTCACAGCGCCACACAGACAGGCAGACAGACAGACAGACAGCAACTGCATTCAGAGCTCCACACAGACCGGCAGACAGACAGACAGACAGACATGGACTGCACTCAGAACTCCATACAGACAGACAGACAGACAGACAGGGACTGCTCTCAGAGCGCCACACAGACAGGCAGACAGACAGGGACTGCACTCAGAGCTCCACACAGACCGGCAGACAGACAGACAGACAGACATGGACTGCACTCAAAACTCCATACAGACAGACAGACAGACAGACAGGGACTGAACTCAGAGCTCCAAGGAGACAGACTGGGACTGCATTCAGAGCTCCACACAGACACAGGGCCTTTACACAGATAGCAGATAAATCTGTGTTTTCAGGAAAAAATCATGCCCACTATAATAGGTATAAAAGGCCTTTTTGATTACTCTGCCCACAGTCTGGACTGGCATATTTGAGACCAGAGAGTACAGAGTTCTATCAAAATGCAAACAGACTGCAGAGGTCCACACAGAAGCAAGTCCTACCCTTGTTGGGCTCTTTATTCTGTTTCCTGTGGTTGGTTTTTGTGGGCGATGTGGGCTCACTGTGGGAGTGGGTTGGGGCCCCAGCGTCTCGGTCCATCAGGGGGATGTACACTGTGGCCTGAATGAGGGGTTCATCCACCAGCACTGAATGAGAAACATGAGGAGAGGAGGATTCAGGTACAGAGGGTCACACACACACACACACACACATACACACAGGATCCATGCTGCATGCCAGTCTGTCTCACCAAGCTCAGCCTTCTGCTTCTTGGATGAGCTCCTCCTCTTGCCACCACTGATGGGGGAGGTGTGAGTGTCCTGACTGGTTGGGCCCTTGTTTGGTTTGGTTTCCATGGTCTCCAAGGTATTTTTTGCCACCGGCACAGGGTCTTGGTCCACCCTGGTGTCCAGCTGCAGGTCATCTGCAACAGCGACAAAGACCTAAAGCAATGTCTCCAATGATGGCTGGTGTTTGGTGTGCCTCAGCAGTTAAATGATTAATTTCAAACCATCTAACTGGCTACATCCATGCAGATTTAAAAGGTAAAAGTTCTGTACCATGCTGGTTCAGACTGACTCTTACCAGCCTCGTTCCTCTGCTTCCTCTCAGACTCTTTCTTCCTATTGGCTGGCTCAGCAGGGGGCGGGCTGGGTAGCTTGGAGAAGGGAAGGGGTGATTGGCTCTTGCAGGTGGAGGCAGGATCTTCAGCAGTTGGTTGTCGCGGTTTCTTTTTCCTCCTGTTTCGCAGTGCCGGTGGGGTGTCAGCAGGACTGGGTGTTTCCAGCGCTGCTGATAGCTCCTTCACGCTGGTTGCCACCATATCCATCAGTTCCAAGTCTCGCAGCTCGGAGTCAGAGTCACTCCCATACCTCTCTCCTCCACCCACGACCCCGCAGTCCTTCTTCTTGCTCTTCTTCCTGTCTCCTTTCCAGCTAGTGGCAGCGGGTGTGGTGAGCGACAGGCCCACCTGGCGTCTGTGGCGGGCCAGTGCTTCGTCGTATGAGGCCTCCCGTGTAAGCAGCCAGAAGGACAGGAACAGGACAACAATGAGCAGCACTGGGGCCAGGATCAGCAAAAACTGAGTATTAAATGGATCCATCATCAAACTGCAGGGGCTAAGAGAGAGAGAAAATAAGGGGAGCAAAGGGCAGAGACATAGAAGGATGAACATGGGAGAGGGAAGGACCAAGGAATACAGAGGGAAAGCAGAAAAAAGGTCGGTTGAGGGAGGGAGATAGGGAGAGGACAGAGGCAGCAAGACAGCTCAATGAGTAAATAACTTTAGGTCATAAACCTGCTGCTCTTGCTTGCATAAAAGCCTCAACTTAAAACAAGTTGAGTGAACCAGCCAGCCACATTTAAGGCAAAATACAAAATCGCAAATAGCTACCTAACAACGTTTTATATGTTATTCTATAACGCACTAATAGACTGTGACATAAGCAAAGCTACTTTTAGAATTATTTTCGGCCTCTCCCATTCCTCTGCCCAGAGACTTAGACTTGTCCACAGGTGGATTTTCCACCATGACAGTGACCTCCTACACCTCAAAATCAGCTAAATGAAATGGCTGGCTAAAAACAAGATCAACATGTTGTCACTGCAGCCTCAGGACTCAAACCGATGTAAAAATATGTGGTCTGGCATGAAGGGGGCCATCTGTAAGTTTAGATCCAAGTGTAAGAGGTGTATGTATTTGACAGCAAGTCCCCCAAGTGGTCCCACCTCATTAAATATTACAGGAGCCAGCTCATGGCTGTTATCTTTGCCAGGGGACAGTAAACCCTGCTCTGAAAACTGAGGTGCCAATCACCCATGTTCTTCAGACAATATAGTACTACATGTTCATTATTAATGTTCAGAACAATTACATTAGAATAAAATGTTATAGTTTTCCCATATGTATGAAAAATATAATCAATTATCTGCATTGTTCATTTTATAAATACTTTTCTACTCATCTTCAGAAAGGGCTCCAGTAATTATGGAGTTGACTGTAGGTGACTACAAACTGGTAAGTAGCAGACTTTGTGATCAAAGATTTTTACATCCTATCCCTATTAAATTTAAAATCTGAAAATCTATAAAACAAAACTGCCATCAAAAGTAAATATAATTTTCTTCTTTCGCAAAGCTAAGAGGAGAACAGGCTGCAGTTCTGTTGTGTGTGCAAAAATTACATTTGCATTTAGCCAACAGTAAAATACATGCAAATAGTAAAATATATGTAAATAACCTTTAAACTTTTTTCTCAATTTCTGATTGGTTTGGCAAGACAGAGAACCCCACTGTCACCCTCCCTTGCTAATGCTGTTAAGAAAATTAGCTCACGACCTGTTTGTATACAGTGTGTCTACATCTTAAAAAGGAGGCAACATATAGACATTTCAAATGCAGCTAAGTCAATTGCTACATTGGACTGTTCAACAGGATTTTGTCCATATGTGGCACAGAGGAAAACAAAGACAAGTTTGATTTTAGCCAAGCTGGCAAACAACACATTCGGGGGCGGGGGGGAGGGGGGGGGTTTGTTTCAGACACAGGAATTTAAAAAACGTCTTCCTCTGTCTAGTGTGTTCAGTCTTTCAGAAAAACACAGTAAGCAGAAAAGCTGCATTTCCATGACCCTACTCTCATGGATCCCTGATCAGACACAGACAGCCCTGCAGGCTTGTGTTAGATGTGGAATGTGACCATGCCGGCTGTACTTTACAGCCCAACAGGCCAAAACCACATTGGCTAGTGTCCACCAGGGAGGGAGGGGTTTACTTGGCAGGGATGTCCATGCCCATGCCTCTAACTCTGAGTGAGCTTAGCCTGAGGACTCTGCGGACATGATGCGTTTGGAGAATGTGCTTTGGGGTCCTCTCCAAGAACGATAGCAGAAGCTGCAGTAAGGAAGGTCGCTTGTATGGTAGTCACATTCAAGCATGTCAAACTGGGATGAAAAGTGGTGGGGAAACAAAAACCATCAAAACATGCAAACCCCCAGGAGGACATGCAGGCAGTCAAAAGTGCTTAACAATGCCCTTAGAGGATGAGGGAGAGGCAACAGGGAGAGAGATTTTAACACAGAACGAGCACATTCTATCGTTCAATCCAAAAGTGAATGAGTGTCAGGATAATCATTATATTATTGTCATATTTATTGTGTACCATTATTCTATTCACATGCTCAGTTTAGCATGGAATTGAAATACTTGGGTGTTAAAGTGCTAGCCAAACCATTGAAACTCATCTCAAAGAGCACAAGGTAGAAAAGAATTTTAGCCGTGATGTCTCTTTTTTCAGAATAAAGAACAGCCTTTGTCTACTGCAAAGAGCTTTTATCAAATAACCATCCTTAAGGTATGTGATTTGATAAATGACCAGAATTACACAGAACTGAATGAGTACTACCCCAAACAGCATCCCCCAGCTGAACAGGCATCACTGTGCTGTGTGCCGTATTAGGTTAAGCTGACCCCCTTCCATCCAATCAGGACACAGATGTGCTGACCACAGTATTTCATGCTTCCCAGCCACCATGCTGTCTAATCACCTTCCAGGGCACTCTCACAAAGACTAACTAAAGCTTTGGGCCTGTATCCATATAGTGTCTCAGAGAAGGAGTGCTGAGGTAGGATCAGGTTTACTCTCTCCATATCCACTATAAACAAAAAGGCCAAACTGACCTCAGATCCGCACTCCTACCCTGAGATAATTACATACCCTGGAAGTGTCATTATTGACTTATATATATATAAATATATATATATATATATACATATAGTCATATATATATGCTTTTATAAATGTTCTGAAATTTTAATGTTATCATTATTTCGCTGTAGGCTTTAAATTGGGTTTTTTTGCCTCTCTCTGCACTGTGTGTGTGTGTGTGTGTATATATATATATATATATATATATATATATATATATATATATATATATATATAAAATTATCTTTGCTATTTTTGTGTATTTTTTAAATTGTGCAAAACAAAAAATACTAAAACTAAAAAAAAACTACTAGTACTACTACTACTACTATTACTATGGGGCTCCAACCCCACCCAGCCTGAGTACAGCACAGCAATAGAGGCATAAATAGGGGCTGTGTTAAGTGAAAGCTCAATCAGATTGATGACTTTGTTTGTGCATTAGCAAATGCTAGCAGATAGTGCTCCCTCAGGGGCAAGTAACGATAGTAGACAGTAGTTTACTCCGTCTGTGAGTAAAGGCAGATGGAGCCAAAGCTGGAGCGCTTCCACAGTTGTCAGTGCTGCTGCCAGTGTCTGTGAGCTCAAACAGAACTGCTCTTCCAGTTGGGTTGGTGTCAGTCATGTCAGCAGTTCAGAAATTAGGGGTTCAGTAACAGGATTTCCCCTGTCCTGTTAATGTGATTCTTAGCAGTTGGGGGTTTCAAGGACCACACCCACAATGAAGCATTTTAAGCTATGACAGGCAAGCGAGGGCACACCTTCCTAAGATTTGGGCAAAGGTGAGCCAACAACCCCTGCTCTGTAGGCCTCAAAAAAAAAAAAAAAACAATCAGAGATTTAAATTAATGAAACACTTGGAAGTGGAGAATGGACTGGAGAAGAGTGCGGAATGTGGAAGTGAATGGCTGTGAGCACCATGTACACCATGTGCACTACAATTGACCTGGAAAACACTTCAGGAGGACAGTAATGTAACAGGATGGTCCACAAACGTTATGGTAGTAAAATGGACGTAAAGTGTTTTAGCATATGAGAATAGTGCATACTCATAAAACTAGTACAGTGCCTCGCTGTTTGCTCTGTTGTACATTTTTGTATATTCTATTTTTTGTATTTTCTCTACTTTTTTTTTTTTTAATATTCCGTATTACTACTTGTATATTCCTTCTTATGCAAAGCCGCGGGGCGGAGCATGCACTGAGTCTTTCACTCAACTACTGTCAAAAGTATGATGATGTGAAAAATAAATCTTGAATAACAAAGTACAGGGTTAAACTTGAGTGTTGCGAGTAGACTCACACACAATTTCTGTCTCACACACAATTAATGTCTCTCAAAATTAGGTAACCACCCTTTGTAAATGAATCAGCTGGAAGGGGCCATAAATAACATCAGACAAACGTGCCAGCCATACGTTCATGACGATAAAGCAGTGGCAGACTGCATTATAACTTTAAGCGAACGTATCTGCTTCCACTTCAAAATAAAGAGAGGCGTTTTGCATATTACGACACTCGCCTTTGTTTAAAGTAAAAGAAAATCTGCTTGTCCGTCCATAAAAATAAATATATATATATATATATATTCATTTATGCGCTGTGTAATGTCGACTCTATCCATTATCAAATATGCGTCCTATTGGCTACGTTGTCGGACACTTCAGCTGAAGAACTTTCTGAAAGACAATTAATGTGAATTCACAAGACCTGAACTTGCTCGTCGAGGAGTACGTTAAACAAAATGTTTAGGTATCAAAACTACGGTGAAATTTGCGGTTTATGCCTTCATCACCCTAATTTGGCAACATAACTTCACAACAACAGCGAAGAGATATGGAAGCTGTTAAATGATGATTGCGCTCCTTTTCAAAAACCTATCCAAGTAGCTCGTAAGGTCTTGGGTTTAATCCCTCACCTTCACAAAGACCAATAACCGACCGAGTACCTTGTGGTTCATTTGTATTTTCTGATGAAATGAAACAATGAAAATTTGTTGCCTAACATCTATTTTGGGATGTCATCACCTGTCTGTACATTTGCCTCCCAAGTTAAAAAGCAGGATATATCACAAGCAAGCAAGTAAGCCGGTGAATGTCAGCTACTGCCATCAACCTATAATTACAATATGTACACAGTGACCATAGGGGAATTCTTATACCAAGATTTTTATCTAGCTAATAGGATACGCCTCCAAGTAGCTTCCTATGTCCTGTAAAGCTACCGATTGCAGCAAGCGAGGTATCAACCATGCAGCAAGACGATCACCTGTGCAGCAAAATGAAATATGCGACGACATTCGAAGGTTCGTTGGCAATAAAGTTACAGCTTAAAGATGTAAATACCTGTGGCTAAAACATTAGCTACCCGACGGTCAGAGAAATACTTAGCTTACACTGTCTTGCATCACGCTTCTTCTCTGGAAGTCAGAAGTCTTCCAGAGAACGGAACTGAGTCATGGCTCATGAGTAATGACATAAGCCAACTCTGTCTGAAATGAATCACTGTCTTGGACAACTAATGTCCAGTACCATAGATAAATAGCTAGAGCTAACTGATGGGACAAATAAACATAACAGACAATCTTGAACATATTATTTAATGACATCACCCGATTCTACATCTGTATGTATTCGGATAGCCAAAGTGTTACATTATCTCAGCTACCACAGGCCCCGTTTGTAAATCATGACGGGATCATTCACCTCCTCTTCGCGAATCCGTGATCCACGCTAACGCTAATAACATTACCGGTATTTATAAACTATTTGCCTACCTAACATCAGTAACAACATGTCCGGAATGTGAATCTGACAATGCCCCCTTGTCCCGCAAACGTTATCATTCTACACATATCTCAGACGTAACCAAGTGGGAAATAAATCCCGAGCTGACGCACCTGAAATAGTTGTTGGTGTGACTGATTGCAATAGAGCGGCAGCAGGCTGATGCGTCGGCGTCTTCTGACTACGCTTCGTCTCATTTCTGCTCTAGAGGGAGAGGCCCTTCCCTACAAACGCAATGAAAAAGCGCAGACCAATCGCTAAAAGAGGCGGCGTGAGGGCTTGGCTTTATCTGTGGAATCATTCATTGTACCGGTATGCCATGGTTCTGCCCCGTTAGAGCTTACTCTTGAATCAGCTTTTATGTTTTTTTTCATCCACATTAGATTAGGGGTGGGCAGACGTGAAACAGGGGCATAGTGTGTTTGCAGTAGGCTAGTGATGCCGAAAGCAAGGCTTTTGAAACAATTGGGGGAAAAAATAAATTACTGTGGCGCTTCCAAGTTTAAAAACTGGCCGATAAATGGTT
>JAFBMS010000170.1:292500-472500 GCA_019788955.1 Albula glossodonta | reverse complement strand
GAGTTATCTGGTTAAAATCACTAGTCTTACCACACTGTAATGGTCTCTCCTGGCCGGTCGGGTGCCTGCAGAGTAAATAATTGGACGTTTATACTTGGTGTTACTCCAATGTAATAGGCAATATGCAATTGGTGTTGCATCTACAGTGTGAAAAATCATAAGGGCTGGCAGCTCTGAGAATTGCTTTGAGATGGTGGCAACCTCCAGAGTCTGTGGGAGGAGTTAGGTAAGGCTGATAACGCAATTCAGATTGGTTTGGGAAAAATGTGGAAATGAAAATAAATTGACATAAACTGAAAGTAACACAATGATGTTGAGGTAATTTTTGACAATTTCTGACATCAAATTTGCCTTGCAGCTATGACCTACCTATTCCATTATTTTGGGTAGATGAAAATTAGTCCAGACTATTACTGAGACTTGGAGCAAGAAGGATCCAGGGCACATATTCATCTCAGAGCATTATAGGGTATGCTACTCTAGGGACAGGTTTCCACTTGCTATATCCTAACTAGGCAAAATAGATCCTTGAGCTGCACTTGCTCTGTGGCCCTTCATGCATGAAGGACCAGAATTACCATGTCCAGTCTGACTAGTTAGTTTCTATGCAGTCATCTGCCTGCTGTAATGTTCCACACTCACGGAGTGCCAAAAAGATATAGCCCACCTGTCACACATACGAAAAGCACTCAGTTAACAATTTGTGGGATTCTAATTTCCATCTCATGAATGTTTAACATTTCAGCATCCAACGAAGTTTGCCTGTGATTCCTGACACCCCTTCCTGAGAAGAGTGGAAATGAGGAGGAAGAACTCCCTATTCCTGTAGACTACCCTGCTTGACATCACGCCTGACCAATCGCTGAACATGTGGGATGGACTTCCTGTTCATTCATAGCCAATCAACACTGATTGATCAGATGAGAGATAGGATCATACACAATTAGAAAAAAGAAGAATAAGAAAGAGGAGAAACTGCTTTTGAGAAAAGGGGAGAGAGAATTCCTTTTCCTTTTCTCTTCCTGAGATCCTTGACTAAGATGGGCCTCGCTGTTGTGAAAATTTTATATTATCAAGTAGGCTGGGACTCACTTGCCCAAAAAAGGAAACTCCCCTCTTTTCATTGCTAGTGATGGAAGACTATCAGTAAATCTGGGGTCAAATAAGGGTTTCAGTGGAACATCAAAACTCGTAAGCCATTCTCAGTGAGAGGCCAAAAGGCCATGTGAGCTCCCTAAGTGACACCACACAGCTGAAGGACTCCATCCAGCCAATTGGCCAGCTGTTCCACACTGGAAAAAGCAAGCACCTCCCACTGCATCTCTTTATTCTAAAATGTGTGCTTCATGGATCAAATGAACTGACATGAAAATTAATGATGTTTTTCTTTGAAATTATCTTTTTTTTTCCCTTGTATCATGAAATTCATGGGTGCTTATATGTTGCCATGTTACTGGGGGAAAGCCTAGATCCACCTCTGGTGTAGGGACTTTAGCAGGACATGAACACATTTCAATAGCCAGCAGCAGTACTGGAGGACCTGTTAATATTGATATATTGTATTGTTAGCTATTTCGACTACACTGCATCAGTACAACCAAAGTCTTTATTGGCAGAGACCCTCCGTTCTGTCAATGGGAAGGTGCTGATAGTTTCAGCCACCTGTTGTGTTCTTCCAGTGCACTGGGGTCTCCCCTGTCCTAGTAATACAGGTGAGGTGATCGGACAGCGTGTAGAACAGACATACAGGTGGGGAATTACAAACACATGACACTCCCATCTGCTCATGTTTGAACGCCCGAGGTGTGTTTGAGCAACAGCAGTTATTACTGAGGCCAATTATCCGCCGTGTGGCTGTTGGTTACTGGATGGATTCAGCATTGTCTCTAGCAGCCCAGGTCTGACTGAAGCTTTTGTATGAGTGTTGCTCTCAAAATACAGCTTTCCCTCTGCTAATCCATCCCTCCCCCACCCAAACACACATACACACACACACACACACCAAAACACACATAAACACTTCCACCCAAAAATTATAACACTTAGCAACTGCATTATCCTAGAACTGCAGTGGAATGATGTGCGAACACTGTCTTTATGCAGCATGACTGGAGTTGTCTGCCGTGGATGAAACATTTTAAGATATAAACAAACAGCAAAAGACAAGATAGAAACAAAGACCAGCCTTCCCTCCAGTTTCTATTTCAGAATAAAGCATGTCGGTTCTCTGACTTCAGTTAGGACACTTCTCATTAGTCTAATTTGTTTTGCCTTTTGAGATGGTGAAGAGTTTGTGAGCAGCTGTGACCTGTGGAAAATTGGAGAGGCTGTATTCATGACAGGACATTTCCTGGGCCTTAGGTCTGATTTAACAGTTTCGTCCACATGGGAACCAGGGCAGATGTTCATTTCATACTAAACTGAAGCTGGACCGAGGATCTGTAACACAATGCAAGCACTCTCTCTGTTTCTCTCTCTCTCTCTCTCTCTCTCTCTCTCTCTCTCTCACACACACACACACACACAAACGCACACACAGACACAAATGCACACATTTGCACACACACACATAGACACAAATAAACACAGACATACACATTCACAAATGCGCACACGCACACACACAAACACACACAGATGCATACACACACACAAAAACAAACACACACTTGTGCACGCACACACACATAGACACACACACAGAAACAAACACACAGACACACATGCACACTTGTGCATGTACACACACACACACACACACACACACACACACACAAACTCACAGCATCCTACTGCCCCTAATTCATTCTCACCTGTCCCAGGTGCAGTCAGGCTCAGAACACTGTGAGTTTGCAAAAGGAGCTGAACTGAATGAGCTTGGCCTTCAGGCACAGATGCACTGCACTGAAGCTGTACTCAGAGGTCCTCAGGAACTACTACTGCTCACACAACAATCTCAGATCATTTTTCATGTTATGCAATTAAAATAGCAGTAGACAGAACACAAGATCTTTCCCTCAAATACAAAGGAGTACAAACACTCCCTAGATTCCAGCCACATAGTACTCAATGACTGATTTCTGTTGTTACCAACATACCTGTGTCTTGTTCTCCAGTCTATGTAATCTCTCTACCTCCTCCCCCAGTCTCAACTGCCTGTTCCTAATTACAAATGAGCTCTAAATAGAGTTCATTAATCAGTAATGTGGTCTTTCAGGGCAGTGCGTTAGGATCCCCTGAAGGTGAATTATAACAGAGAACCTAAAAGCAAAGTGGTGGGAACCAAACTGCTGCTGTCACTAAAATTCAGTCTGGAAAGTCTGAATGGGTGGGTGAATCCTGAGAAAATGAGACCAAAAATGAATATTATCTTTTAAAAAAGAAAGAAAAACCCATCACCTTCACCACAAAGTGTGCCCAATGACCATCCAATGACAACCAAGTGTGTCACATTCATCAGGTTTATTCCAGGGTGAGAGAGTCATGCAGTAGACAGACAGACAGACAGACAGACAGACAGACAGACAGACAGACAGATAGATAGATAGATAGATAGATAGATAGATAGATAGATAGATAGATAGATAGATAGATAGATAGATAGATAGCACACAAAATAAGCAAGTAATTAATTACAAGTTCCATAATTTTACCAAGGAAGTCTTAAAAGGGTTTTTAATTTCTGATTTTTCACAGGACACTTCCTGGAGCTTCTTTGAACATGCGCAAGGCATCCTGAACTCCGGTTCTCTTTAAAATAAACCTTAAAACATTGTCTTCTAACATTGTCTCATATAAGTTATGATTTTTTTAAAGGATTCCGAAGTTCCTCCACACCAAAGGATGGTTTTCACTGGGTTTAAAAAACGTAGGTACATTCCAATATATTTTACAGAGTCCCACCACCAGGACTGGGTATCATTGCAAAATTTTTCACAGTGTAAACAGTTCTAATACTTTGAGTACAATTGCAGTTCCTGAGCAAAAAGGGTCCTACTGTAAACATCTATTAGTTTAAATCTGTTTTAAATTATATATTTATTCATTCAGATGAACATACACAAAATATACAACATGGGCCTTTGGGTGGGTCATGCAGTAAAAACATTTGTTTTTCTAGGGATCAAGTCCCAGTCCTGCAATCACCATCCATGGCCAGGGATCCACCTTGGCAAGACAACAGCTGGCTCAGCCCTGCCAGAGATCAAGAGGGCTAAACCAGTTTAGCTCTAGTCTAGCCTCATTACTCTCTAGCAGCCACTCCTGTTCGGCCATGTGACACATTAACATGGCTGACCTCATCATCGTGCGACGACAGAGGCAGCACGTAATGGGCAGTGTGTCAGCAGTGAGGGAAGAAGCGATGGCTGGTAATCATGTATGTGGGAGGAGTCACATGTGACGGCATCTACATCCTGAAGAAGGAGGGAACAGATTGCTCTGGTGGACTGAACAGTTTGGCTGATGTCTGGTGGGAAAAATTCAGCCTTCACAAACTGTGTTACTCTCCCACCTTAAATTAACCACATTCATCAAAATGGAAGTTCTAGATGTGACTGAACACATTATTCTTTTCATTCACTACGTGACGGATCACATGACAGAGATGGAAAATTAAGTTAGGCTCCAGTTATGTGAAACGTTAATTTACCAATTCATGTAACATTAACACATTTTAATACAGTATATGACCTGAAAGTTGGCACCAAACTTTTTGACACATTTTGGTTCTGGCCAGTTCCATCAAGATTCGGTTGGTACCCCTTAAGAAAGGAATTTCGGCACTCATCTCAACCACCCACCCAGCTCCCCTTTTCTCCACCCAAAACTGGAATACCCATTTACATTTTACAATTAATTAAAAACAACCCAGGAGAAAAGCATTTACATCATAAATACTGTATATGAACAAGGTAGTGGGAGGAGCAAAGTCCTTGGCTCCTTCCATTGGATTGGTCTCAGTTCCAGTGTCATTCTCATTCAGCCTGGAGAGACGGCAGGAGCTTGAAACAGCGGTGGCCTCACAAACAGTCAGGCTTACCTGTGAGTGATTTTTAATCAACTGTGGTGCAACCACCTGCCTTCTATTAGGCCTTGTACTTAAGGCACAGTCTGTTAGGTTGAATTTATGGGCTATGTTTGAATGCTGGTTATGGTTTTCGTTTGTGCCTTTGGGCCTGTTTGTGTTGTTTGGTTTGTTGTTCACCCCAAAAGAGACAAATAAAAAGGCCTTTGGCCAGTTTTTCATTGACCCTTTTGTCACCATCTGGCTCAGTGGCCACGCCTGCCACGGTGCCACAACCCCATTTGCAATGGATTGTGCCTCTCAGCACAAACACAGGTGACACCAAAAAAAAAAAAAAACTCTTAAAAACCAGCTAATGGGTAGTGCAGTGAGGGAACGTATCACACGCAAAGTCCACATTTGAAAAACAACACCAGCACACCTCTCATCACGTCGCACGCAAACATATGTAACCAGAAAGATATTTCAGATATTTCTTAGTCCTACGATTTATGGAACTTTTTAGGAGATGTCTGAGATTTACGTTCTCTGAGCATATTTATCAGTACTTTCTTGTACTGTATTGTGATAAGTATATGTATGTGTCATACTGTTTTGAGAGTATTGACATCAGAACATGGAGCCCACAAATTGCTTCGCTATCCAATGTGCCATTGGAAACATATAAACACGGGTAATGACCATGGAAGACATCAACGGATTAGGTATGCCTGAAAGTTAAATCCAGGGTAAATTACGGTCAAGTTATGGACCATGCTTATTAAGTCTACAAATAAAGTATTCTTCTGAAATGGTCCATAATTTGTTATCAAACATCTGTTAGATCAGGAGTATTAATTATTTTTCTCCTGGGGTATCTCTCAATCAATCTCCTCCCAATGTATTTAGTTCATAGAGAGACAGCAACAAAGCAGAGTACCACTCCTACGTCATATCAGGCAAATTAGCTCATGACTTAAAGAGCCTGTTCTGCTCCCTGTCTGCTACAGCTGCCTACAAACAGAGATGCGTTACAAACAGCCTGTCAGTTTGTACTCAGCTCATACAGCTGTCTGAGACACCGAGCAACATCCATTCATTCATCTCCGGATCTAGTACTAGCTGTTGCTGAAGACATATCTAATAAGACTCCATTGATTTAATTCATCAAACAGAGTGAAACAAGCACACAATATTAATTGAAAAAACAAAAAATACATAAATTCCCAGAAAAACCCAGACAATGGTTAGCACAGAATATTTCCACGAGTAAATAGAAGCATGTTTTAAAGTGTACATTCAGTAACTCATATGCTGTATAGCCTTATGCTGAGAAAATGATGGTGGCAGAGAGATATATCTCCCTGTTCTACCTGATAACCTGTAGCTGTTGGCAACTGTGTGTCTACATAACAGTGCTTTCATGTGCACAGAGTGCAGCCAGCTATTTCAGGTAACCCATATAGCTAATGCCTGAAATGTTAAACATAGCTATCGTGTAGTTTATATTTTGTATAACATATTTTAGTTCAAATAATAAAGTGCTTACAAGCTAGTTACATACAACCAGTTGCAGAATTAACAGACTTGCACATAGTAGCATGGTTTTATTAAAATGTAACTTCATAATTGAGTAAATTATGGCAAAATGAATGCACCATCTGTATATTATTTATGATAAATAAACAACACTAGCCAATTACATAAGTGCCAAACACCAAAATGAGCCAACATGAAACATGCAGTACAATATTAGCTGGTTACCTACCTATCATTGTAAGAAACACTACCTATACAAACTGAACAAAACCACTAGATCTGTGAATAATTTTTTTTATTATTATAATTATCCAGCAAATATCTTAGTCACAACAAGTTACAATATGTCATACAAAACAGGTTTGCTGTTATAGGCACCTTGGTTATCAAGTTAATGAAGTAGCATGCTCATGTTTATAATGGTAGCCATGTAGCTACCCGGCAATAGGAGAAATAAAACTTCAACATCAGTCTTAAGTCCTTTAAGTGTCCATGCTTCACTCCAAAGGCAGCCTACGAAAAATTCTATTCTAGTCTTCTTTTTTCATGATTTGGTAACTAACCGTGGCACAAGACTTGGGAAGTACCGTACAGAGGCACTCTGTAATGAAGAGCTATTTCACCAATCCTTCTCGAATGATCATAGTAGTTTTAGCAACATTTAATATGTGCTATTTTTACAGCTTTCTTACTTTTAATATAGTATTGAAATTAATTAATCATTTTGACTTAATGAAATAAAAGATAAAATACAAGATAAGAATCCACTAGTTAATTCCAATCAACAAATTTTGTCATTTAAATTTGTTATTCATATCTTTGATTATAATACATAAAATCAAACACATTTTATGCATAAGTGTGACATGAGTGTAACATTAATGTGGGCAGTAATTCCCAAAACTAAAGGATCAGGAAAATAATTTTTTCTATTAAATTTTCATATCTCTGACACGTGTGAGACAGTTCTCATTAATTTTAAGTGAAAACAATACTCTTTGTCAGCACATCTGTGATGCCACTCTTCCTCTGCTGAAATCAACAGGAAAGAGTTGGTCTGCTGACAAATGAGATCAACAGGATGGTGAAAAACATCATTGACCTTGGAGTTTACTTTTACTAGCAAAGTATTTAAATGGTTCCCAGCAGCAGCCAGTCTCTATGATTGAAAATATCTATGAGAGCTACATCATGCACAAGGCTAACTCAGTCTCTGTAAGAGCTACAGGATGTGCTAGGCTAACTCAGTCTGTAAGAGCTATAGCATGCACTTGGCTTACTCAGTCTCTGTGAGAGCTACAGGATGTGCTAGGCTAACTCAATCTCTGTGAGAGCTATTCCATGCACTAGGCTAAGTACATTTCTGTGAGAGGTATAGCATTTGTCAGGCTAACTCAGTCCCCATAAGAGCTATAGCATGATTATGCTAACTCAGTCTCCATGAGAGGTATAGTGTTTGTCAGGTTAACTCACTCTCTGTGAAAGTGACAGTATGTACTAGACTAACTCATTGTGAGAGCTATAGCATGCATGAGGCTAACTCAGAACTATACATTTACATTTAAATTTACACATTTGGCAGATGCTTTTATCCAAATCGACGTACAAGGATTAGATACAGTCATCAACAAATCTAAAAGTGCATCTATCAATAATGCTACAGTAAATCTAATAATTAAATCTAAGTCATAATAACATAGCCAGGAAGAATGGTACATAGACAAGTAAAATATAGACAATTATAAAATTATAAAATTAGTATTATACAATTAACAAATAAACAGAATACAAGAATATAAATCTAAATAGTAAAACATTTACATTATAATGATGCATAATTATATATGATATAATAGTTAAATAATACAGACACATAATTATATATAACACAAAATAGGTGTACAACAAGTTCTGAATGAGGGTAGGATGTTTAGGCCAGACATTGTCTAAAGAGGTGGGTTTTCACACCACGTCTGAACTGTAGGATGTGATAGGCTAACTCACTCTCTGAGGGATTGACAAGTGAGAGCTATAATATGCACTAGACTTACTCGCCGTGAGAGCCATAGCATGCAGCAGGCTAATTCGGTCTCTGTGAGAGCAATGGTCAGCGGGCAGACCAGCGCAGCACAGCCTCCCCTCAGCCCTGAGGACAGTTTCATTGCAGTCGTCACCTACTAAATTAGTCATTGCATTTTCCGTGACTCACCACTTTTTAAAAAGTAGCCAAACATGCATTTATGTAAGGAATGTTTTTTAAAAAATTGTTAAAGCAACTACATGCAGTGTACTGGCTGTCATCTTTTTTATTTTGCTACATTGAAAAGTGTTAAAATGCAATAGTAAATACTTTTGGGCTCTATTCTATTGGTTGGAACCCATCGCACAGTGATCAAAAAAGTTACCATGACTAATCCCTGCCATGCTTATTTCAAAAACATTTATTCATTAGCTCTGACACAGATATCATACAACAGCTGGAATTGGTACATTTACCTGTGCACCTCCTGTCATCTTGGGTAAACTAATTTTTAAAAAAACCGTCAAACTGAGGGCCTTGATTTTGTTACCCCGTCAGGTGAAACAGGGGTCACAACCAACACACCGAACATAACTTCAGTTCATCCTCAGAAAATATTCCAGAAAGGAACACAGATGCAAAGAGCAAGAAAAAGAAAGTTCTGTGCTCGTTCCAGGGAGGGGATGGGATGGAGGAGCCATCCCAAACATGAATGTACAATGCAATCAATACCAGCCCCTTACCCACCAATGGAAGGCAGACGCTAACCCTACCCACACCCATTAACCTCGCTAGTGCCAGAGTGGTTTGGGGCCCATCTGTAATTTTGCTTAACGGTAGTTTTCAGCAGAATAGTCACAATAGCACTGTAGGGTAAATATAGCCAGGCTGTTGCCAGGGGTGCCGATTCTCGGCTTGTTTTGGGTGTTTGAAAGCATTGCAGGAAGTTGTGGTGTACTTGGGCCTACTTCCTCCTCCCTCTGAGCACGGTTTCTGTGAGTGACTGTGTCTGATGCGGTGGGGTGGGGGGGTGGGGGGGCTCTGAGCCTGCAGACTCCCGCCGTGCACAAACGGATCAGCCCCAGGGGGGCTGGAAGGCAACATAACAGGGATAAGAGTGAGGAGAATTCTGTCCCAGGGCCGTTAATGGATGTTTTTGTCTCCTTCTGGGAGAGTTCACTGTCCTGGTGCAGCTTTGTTATGTGCAACTTCAAGCAGGCCTTCCTGCACCCCAGCAGAGGCAAATAATTCTCTTTAATTACTGCATGTGTACAGATTTTACTGTCTGTCTGTGTACTTTGAACTTTGCATTTTGAACTTCGCTCTTCCACAGCACAGCTGGACCAGAGGATCCCTTATGTTCCAGCCCGAGGTTCAACTGGGACCAGATTAAAGGTGAATCTGCTGTTGTTTTCTGTTCATCTCCTCCTCCTACTTCCTAGATGGGTATCCCCATTGCCCCCAATGTAAACAGCAGTGCACCTCTTCTGAAGGGGGCCTGGGGGGCATGGCTTATCACCCCCAAATGAAGACATCAGCCACAGTGCTGCTTACAGACAGTTACCATGGGAATGGGCCAGACAAATGGAATTCTCCTTGGCAGTGTGCTCTGTCTGTCGGAGGAGCGGGCACTAGCAACCTGCTCTCACTTCACCGTAGTCAGTCACGGCTTGGTGTGCGGGTGATAGTGTGCAGCGATGCATGCTGGGACGCATCACTCTTTCAGAGGGGGCATCCTCACATTCCACACAAACCCTCCCCACAGAAAACGGTGTAACCAGAAACACGGCCAACCCTCCTTTAAACGGTCGGACCTTTAAATGTGATTGCTCTTGACTTTTTCCTGATTAATCATGAAATGTGGATTTACAAAACCAGATCAAAAGGCTTGGGTGTTTCATGAGTGAGTTCCACTGGTGTGACTCTCAGCATCAGTGCATGTGATGCTGTTACAGTCATGGTGCTGGTTTATAGTCCTGATGTTTCAGGATTATGGAAGAGACAGATAGATGGCATTGAACTGAATTTCATTCCCAGCATCCTGTATTTAGTCCAGCATAACAATGAGCTTTGTCACTCTTTGACATGTGACAGCAGGAAGAGAATGTTCAGTGGTAAAGCTAAATACTGATACTATGTAGAAAAAATTAGGATGTGAAAAATCAGCATGGCCAGAAAAATCTGGAACATGCATGTCCGCGCAAATAGTTCTGCCAACAGCCACTTCCTGTGAATATTCACGAGCATTCAGAAAGTACCTTTGGGCCTTATGATTGGCAGTCACAAGAGCTCTATATGTATTTGTGGTATTTCCAGCTGGAAACATATGTGCTGCTAACTGCCAACACATATTTACAAGCTGCCTTTGACAAAATTCTTAAAAGCAGGCAGGGGGGTTCTCAAAGGCTTTCAGCGTACAGCATTGAGATTACAGATTCTCATTGCTGCTGATAAACCAGCTCTGGCAGTACTTCCTTGGAAGCAGGAGACACGCCCCTGGATCTCCATGGTGATGGCATTTATCTACGGTCAACATTTCTATGGTCTGGACAGACAGCACCCTGGACACAGACTTGCTCACTATGGTGGGGCAGACGTGTGTACTCAAGATTTCCATGGTGAGATAATCGCCATGGCGATGGCACATGAGCGCATCTGTCTGGGGTGCTATTTTCTCCCTATGGTAAGGTAATCCCTTCCATGATGAAGTGAGAGACTGTCTGTGCACAGTCCTGGGTCACAACTAGACACTCAGGTTAGTTCTGAGTACTGGGGTTACAGTTATCTACCATCCCACCCAGAAACATCCACTAACTAAACTCAACCAGTAAACTGTGAGACTGTTATTGAATAGTGAATTTACTGTAATATAATGGTCGCTCGGGGAAGGGCAGCCTTAGCTGTGTCTGGATTCCATGCCGAATTGCAATATTAACTGTATAATCAACACAAATATTTTAGTAGCAGTTCTTGATGAACCTATGAAAGATAGCAGAAGAGGTTTCTTGTGTCCTCACATAAAACATTTTACTGAGTAAGTCAACATTGGTTTATACTTCTAGTTAGTTAGTTTATTAGTTGAGCCAGGATAGTAGGTGTAAACAAAAACCTGCACACACTGCAGCCCCAAGGCCCAGCGTCTCCTCACTCCTGCTATGTTATATTTGCTTAAGAAAATGTTTTTACTTGTATGTGGGTCCCTTGCAATCCATGGAGGTAGCATCACAAGGTCTTATTGGATATGGAGGTATTCTAGCACATTCCAGTGAATTTTTCATCACTCCAAGCAAACACCGCTTATAATGCATACAGAACATATAGTACCCTACTGTTGTTCCCAAAGCCAGCTGTAGTCAGACAGTCCTTACAGTGTGTTTATAGACTGATTATAGGGAATATGTGGTGGGTGTCAACCATCAGGTCTGTTCCTTAATGAATGCTGAACAATAGACTGTCATAAAAGAGTAGCATTTGTTTATGCCCTAAGAAGATAAAAAAATCAATCTGACAAGAACAGCCTTTTCAACCCAATTTAGCCTTGCCTTTTGACAAGTCTGTTCGTTCAGGTCTGGACTTGTCACTCTGTTGAATGTGGAGTCAAAGACTAAGAAGATTCCTCAAGAAACTCATTAGCCCCTCCAATGTTTGCAGTCTAAGCAAATGTTACCTTCTCATGACTCTGTCTAAGGCCATAGCACACTGTTGCATAACAGGTAGCTAATGGCAGGCCACCCCTCTCCTTCTAAGACTGGCTATTTTTCTTACTCATTCATGGCTCTGAATGAGCGTGCATTGGGGAATTCAATTTAAAAAAAAAAATTCTGTGCCCTGTGCCGCTGTCTCTGTGGGACTGCAGTAGGTTTTTGTTTGGCTGATTTATGCAAGTTGTCAGCATAAAGGGCACTGTGAGAGGAGCTCCATAAAGTCTCCATCTTTAGGCCTCATTGGTGGGGTGTGAGTAAATGCAATGGTGGGAGGTGGGAGGTGGCCATCGCAGTGTGCCTTTCTCACGCTGCTAAACTGCTGCAGTCGTGCAGCCTGCATGTGTGCTGTATGGGCATCATGTGTGCACCGAGTGTGTGTGTAGAGTGTGTGTACCCACCAAGCACAAACTCCTGCAGGAACCCGCCCTAGGCTACTGACCCAGCTGTCAGGTTAATTATCAAGGAAAACAGGTAAGTGCAAATAGCTACAATAGACAGGCGGGAACAAAAAATGTGTTCCTATCAACAAAGATAGAATTAGCAGAATTTGCTAGGTAGCTGTATTAACGTACCTATCGAAATATCACTAAATCATGAATGGCAGAGCTTGGGACCCACTGTGTTTGTTGCAACTGTAACTGCAATCCCAGTTGCAACAACTATATATATTTCACATCCATTGACAATGGATATGAAATATATATAGTTTTTCACATCCAGTGTCAGAATGAGCTCCGTCTCCTCCCTTATGCCATTGGCTGTGACCGTTATACCCTTGAGCATATGTCAAAATAGCAGTCAGGCCTGTATTGTTTGAAAACAAAATTTAATGTAAACACAGGCAGGTAGTGAGTCTACATGTCAATTAACCTTTTTCAGTTACGTAGATTTACAAGTGTTTTCTATGAGAGGCATTCTGTTCATTAGTATTTGACATGAAATATATGTGCACCAAAATAAAATGCAGGAGCAGTTTCATTTTGTGTTACCATTATTCTCTCTCCTGTATGTATGCAAGAAGAAATGCATGTGTTTGTATGCATATGTATGAGTTGACATACGTGTCTTTGTGCATAAGTGTATGTGGATTACTTGTGTTTAAATTGGTTCTTGTGGGCTTGTACCCCAATGAAACTGTCAATAGAGAGATGGGCAGAGTAAACCTACAGGCATCAATGGGAAAGAGGGAGATTATTGGAAGAATCCCAAATGGCTGTTGGTTGACATAGCAACTAATTGCTTAGAGCTGATGTCACAGTGGGCCTGAACGGCTGAATCAATGTAGTGTGAAAAAATGCATTTACGATTTTTCTGAATTATTGCAAATGCTGACTACATGACACATTGTTGCAACGCTTACCAGTATGAAAGTCAACATTCAATCTCCTACCACAACATTGAGACATTGAGACCAGGGCCCAAATTCATAGCATCAGGCAGAGAGCTAAAACAATGTTGCAGCTGTATTATAGATCCAGTCTGGATAAGAGTGACATCTCCATTATTTGCCTCCATATGACCACTGTACTTTAATGTCTGTGAACATTTTTTATGTCCTACTGTTATTAACCTATGGCTGGATGGAGCCTGACTCAAAGTAGGAGTGCTGATCTCAGACCAGTATTGTCTTTTTTTCATAATGTGTAAGGTTAGGATACAGACAGGAAGATTGATCATAGACTATCTAGCCTGAGAATCTATGAGAATGCAGACCGATTGTCTTGTATCCCACACCTACTGTAGTCATGACAACTGAACCACCCATGTCTTTTATCTTGATGTGATGTGAAGAGTGGCCAGTGTCCTATATGTTTGATGGTCTGTTTTTCCCATCCCATAAAATATTTGCAAATTAACTGACCCACAGGCGCTGATTCCATTTTCAAGCCTTATCTGACCAAACATAGAGACAGAGACGGTTGGAAGGTGAAATGTAGCACAGAGCTTGTGCTACATCACACCTCACTTCCTTCTCTGTCTCTGTGTTGGAAACTGCTTCCGTTTATGGTTACAGTAGGCACTCAACCTCGTAGGCCCATTCTGCCACCCCAACCTTATTTGGAAGCTTACAGACAAGACTGACCCAGTGGCAGTCGCCAGGGGTAACAGGTGATTCCCCCAACAATCCTGTCCTGACAGGGTCATTGTGGTCACATGGTTTCATTCCAGCCCAGAAGTAAAACAGCACTTAATAAATAAATCAAGATTGCAATGAGCTGATTAGATTGATTGCGTCTTAGTACTGGAGTACTGGACTAGAACAAAATACTGAGCTGGTACTGGCTGTGCTTGGATAAGATTACAGACTGTTATTTATGGTGAAAGAATCCCTGCCCTTTACACTATAGGAACTGTTAAAGTTGTATAATTTACTCCAGTGGTTCCCTCCTCATTTGACTCATTACATGTAAGGGGTAGGCAGCTCTGTTCCTATAGAGTAAGTAGCAGGTCTCAGTTTTGGTCAGACTGAACCGGGTCAGGATCTGGCACCTCGGGTTTCAGGTCTGACAACTATTTTTGCTGATCCAGCACCTCTTTCACCTAACAATGCAGGCTATATCACTTGTAGGAAAAGTGCAAGTTTAAGGAATTGGAGAGTTGGGACAGCGCCTTGGTGCAGACTGATTTTGGTTCAGGTAATTCTCTTCTGACTTCTCTAAAATGACCAAAAAATCATGCAAAGAACAAAAATTCTGCCCTGTGCACTCTATAGTAACTTCACAGAATTCTGGATAAATTTGTAGTACAGGCTATTACCTGTTTTATGTTATGGTAATAATTTCCACATATTTTGCCACCCATCATCCTATATATAGGATTTTTTCACTGCAATTGATATTGTGTGCCTTTTCTTGTATAATCTTACCAAGACAAGGTGAGCCATTTTCTCATAACCATATTCACTTTATTAAGTGAAGACCCATTCAGCCAGTGTCTTTAAGCTATAGCTAAGTTTAACTTTCCAGAGCAAAACTTTTTCAGGGAGTTTTGTGGGTGGGGCACCATTGTCCCCTACTGGGTTGCATCTCAGTCCCGTGACGTGAACAAGATATTTTACATTTTTTTCACTGACACTTCATTTTTAATTGACCTTCAGCAAGTCCTGCCAGCTAGAATCTGAGTGTCTGAGTTTGACTAGTGTCAGTGTCAAGATATCTTACAGCACCACTGTCAGCCTGAGAAAAATATTATCTTTATTATATTAAATTTCATAGAAACTGCCAAAATAGTTTAATACATACACTACAGGGCTAAATATATAATTCGGAAATACCCTAAATCAACATTACAGCCAAATGCTATCATTAGCAAAGGAAGCAAAAGATGAAAACAGAAATGGATTAAAGTATAATAAATGTGATATGTATAAGGTTATATCACAACAAGAAAAGGGCATTTTGGGATTTCATATTAGTGGAATTGCAGTGAAACAATAGAGTCTCAGTACTCAGGGCTAAGGGAGTGCTTGTCTTGTAAATAGACTGCAGTGTATTCACCTGTAAGTGTTGTTCCCACAGCTGTGGATGGGGCACATATATATTGCCAAAGTATTATGGCGGTGTGAGCCTTATATTGAATAAGCAGCCACACAATCTTAATGTATTAACCCAAGTGCCAGCACAAACATAAGGTTGCGGCATCGTTATTTTTGCACCAAGGCGCTTTGGTCCAATAGGTGTGAGAAATGCTCTGCCTCCCACTCTGTGTTCTGTGTCCTCTCAGTGTGTAGATTAACCACTGGCGGCTGGGTGTGTTTCTGACAGCAGCGGGGGGTTCATTTGGAGTAGACCCAAGTAAAAATATTTCACACAGGAACACTGAAACAGTCTTCAGCTGTTATTTGTGAACAGCAAAAGAAATTTAGTGAAAACCTCTGGTCACATAAATGGGTAGGCTAGCTAAACAATTTGGTGCAGAACTTGGCCTGAAATCCAGAAGCAAAATAAAGACCTCCACTGAAACCTTTGTAACTTACAAAACTGATATAACTAGGCTGCCAATACGGCTCATTGCTATCTGCTGCTAAAATGGCTTTAACATGCATCTGAGCGTGTCATTGATACATGCTGGCAGCATGCTGGCCACATCAGTTACATGTGAAAGTTCATAACTGCTTTTTCATCCTTCGAAACTGCAATATTCTCACAGGACCTCTGACTTCCCTTGAAAACAGGCAGGCATTCCTCCGGCTAATCCTCAGTCACATCCTTCAGACCAGTGCAGAGGCTGTGCTTCTATAAACCCCAGCCTCTGAACCTGCCAATGAGCCGGAGAGTGAGCCACTGCTACCCAAAGCAGCAACATGGAAGCTCACACTGAAATCACCAGAGGAAAGAGAAAGAAATGAGCACTTAACAGGGAGATTTTCACAAAGCTGTTAGCCTGAGGCAAAAGACACTGCCCACCCTCCCTGGCCCCCTCCTGCCCACTCCCCTAAACCCCATCGAGTCCCGGCAAACTCTCAGCAGCTCTTAATTTGGGATCAATACGCAGACTTGCTGAGACCTTCCCAGGGGCATGCTGGTTATTGACACCTTGGTCCGTGCCCCAGCTGCGATTCCTCTTTGCTTTCTTCCAGCATCGACGCAGGCAGATCAGGCTTCACTAATCCAGACAGGCCTGCTGCGCCGTCTTCATCTAGCAACGGGGCTATCCCCTTGCGCAGCAACCAATCACTCAACAGCTACCCAGACCAGACAGCCAATGAGTACGTACAACACAGGAATATCAAATTCAGGCGCTGAAAAGCCAAAATGTCTGTTAGTTTTTGTGATGTCCTTCCAATCAGCAGTAATTCAGGTTTCATAAGTAAGAAACAAGATGGATGAACTCTTCAGCCAATCAGTGACTTAAATGAATTACTTTAATGCATCAAAACCCAGAAGACACCATGACCATCCTGGACTGGAATAAAGACTACTGTAATGCTCCAAATGAATTCCTGTTCAAAATGGTGGGAACCATCTAAAAGCATCTGAAAGGACATCAGAACGGGGAGTTCTTATGTCAGGCAATTTTTTGTAACTTTACGACTTAGAGATTCCAATCAAAGCCCACCTCCCTCTGTGACTGGCTAGGTGTATTTAAGTGTGAAAATGGGCAGGGTTTCAGGTGTTTTGAATATTCTGTCTGTTCATTCTTCAGACAATTACTTTGTCTACCATGTTGAAAGCTGACCATGAATACTTCAACAACCTTTAATGTTTGCCTGTATTTGCATGTATTTGAATGACTGCATCCTTAGAGACACCTAGAATCTGGAAAATTTATGTTGTGAGATCTCAGGGGCCATTGGCTGCACTTTGACCAAAACCCTGCTGTTCACTCTCAGAAAGTGGTCTACAAATTGTATCTAAAATTAGAACAAACCTCACAGTGTATAAGAGTTTCTATACTGCATATTAAATGGTACATAATCAAAATAAAATAAAATAGAATCTAGCAAAAGTACGATAGATTTCCTCTTCCATAATTAGACAATATATGCTGCACCACTTAACGGGAATGGATAAAAGACTGCAATATCATCGCATATTTTCTATGAATTGTTTTACACCTCTTATCTGGTTAGACTGCTTTTATAAAAATAGGAGAAACTTAGCTAATGATGATCTGTTTTTATTGTATTGTTTTATGTGATGTGAGGCCATAAAATAAATAAAACAAAGAAAGAAAATGTGAGGAGAGAAAATCACACTCATTTTACCTGTAACTATTACTTAACTTACCCACCTCTGTGACCGACAGCTCCTTGCCCTGCCTGTGAGTTTGGAGAAAGCGTGAACAACGTGGCCTAATCAAGCTGTTGTATGACACAT
Source organism: Albula glossodonta (assembly GCA_019788955.1). Classification (NCBI taxonomy): domain Eukaryota; kingdom Metazoa; phylum Chordata; class Actinopteri; order Albuliformes; family Albulidae; genus Albula; species Albula glossodonta. The sequence goes on along the minus strand of JAFBMS010000170.1, from coordinate 454,413 downwards.
GCGACAGCCTTTAAACCTGCAGACATTGTGGACCCCCAGAACCTGATACCCCCGACATAACAGCTGAGGACATGAGAACGCTCACTTAGCCTGCCATATGACTGCGAAGAGTGATGGTTAAACCATCTATTCTGTTCACGGAGGCACAGTACTGCCTGCCAGCATTATGGGCCTTTCATACCAAATGCGCCTTTGCACTCTCCGCACAATGGAGGGGGAAGGGCAACAGCTGTAACGCTGATCGCTACACCTAGCGGCTAGCGCAGCGCACCACAGGGTCAGGCACAGCTATGCTGAAAGTTCAAATTACTTGAACTTTGACCTCTGCTCGCTGTAACCTCTCAGCGCAAAACCAATTTTGCCAAGGTTTCAGGAACAATATCCCTAGAGAAACCTTCATGATGGAGGAGAAATGTGTAGCCTACTGTCTGTATCTCAGTTTCCCGAACATTGATACATTTAACAACTCACTACTACAGACAGGCAGACAAAGAGGAAAAATAAGTAATGATGGGAGATTAAAAGTTTGACGAATCTCATAATAGGTGGATCTATAATGAGCTGCATACTGTCCACTGCAAAACACATTTCATGGCATCAAATCAGTGACTGACTGACAGCATGTGGTAGCTCCACCCATTTTTGGTATCATTAGTACCTCATTCTCCCATAACTACCACTGAGGAGACATCTCTGGAACACTTCACGTGACCTGGCAACTGCGGAAAACTGTTTCACAGCAAAGCCTTCTCAGTCGACAAGGGGATGAAAATGACACAGATGCAAGTCCATGAGCACATGCTTGCGTGTTTTCACACAAACAAGCAAATGCACAAATGCAAGCATGCACAAACATGAGCACACATGCATGCATGCGTGTATGTATACGCAGAAACACACACAAGTACAGTCAAACATATACAATAATGGACACTCATGGACAAACACAGAAATACCTCTGTCTGCTCGAGTTTTAAGTCCTTGTTACCTCTCCCGGCACAGCTGGAATGTGGCCCTCATGGATCAGTGCAGGGGAGGTTCCCCAAGAGAAAGTGGAAATGCCTTCTTAGGTTGTCAGGGAAACGAAACACGCCCCCACCACTCCCCCCTCCCACTCTAAAACAAGCTCTGCAGGTGTCTGGTTCTCTGTCCTGTCAGCTCAGTACTGCTTTCTGATAGCCAACGCTTGGAGCATGTCACACAATCTCCCCTGTTCCCATCTGACAGCATGGCAAACTTCCCTGGTAAAGCAGAATAAAGCAGTGCGGCACTGTGCACTGGGCAGCCCAGTGGCATTTCCTCTTAAACTCAAGTACGTCGTGAATGGTCAAACACCTGGAGCATTAGAGGAAGTGTCCCTAACAACAGGAAGTTGAGAGAGATGGGAGGGGGGGAGATTGGGGCAGTGCAGGTTAACCCTTGAGAAGCTGTGGCGATTGATGAGTCCTTTGTTGGTTGTGTGTGATCCGTGTTTCAATGGTTAAAACAGGCCTTATTCCTATAGCTGCACACCCCATACTTTCACACATACTAACAAACGCACAACTAATTTACTTCCTCCCATTCACATACACAATATGACGAATCTATTCCATTTAGATGATAGAAGTGCTGAACTAACACAGCAACACTGCCCACCCATGCCCCCCACACCCAATTTTCTTTCCTCCCTCGTCTTTCTGTCCTCTGGTTTTAATTATGAGCATGCTTTACTGGAATGATTCCATGCTGTATAAATCACCCCTCCATTTCTTCAGCTCCATGGTGCTTTACTTGGGACCCGTCCTCATCAGTGTACAGTTTTTCTTCTGAGTACTGGAGGGGCATCACATCTGCCCCCACCCCCCAGCCCTCCTCACCCCCAAAATTTCCCCTCCCCCTTCCAAACCACCTGCCAAACATATGCATGTCCACATCCTCCCCAAAATCTATGACCTCCCAGTCCCCTGACACTTTTTGACACAGTGCATTAGATGATAATGTGAATGTGTTGCCTAGCAGCTGTTCAGGGGGGTCTCTCTGGTAATCTCTCGCCCAAGCCTTCCTAAACAGTGCACTGACTCTCCCCTTCTTGCCATGCCAGTCACTGGATCTGAAGAGGGGACATCAACCCTCATTATGTTTTTTTTTTTTAAATAAAATATTTGAAATAAATATGAATATAGCACTTTGCCAAAGTCAGTTTTTTTTTTTTTTTTTTTTTTAATTTTGATCACTATGAATTTATTTGAAAGCACACTGATGCTTAATCAGATCTTCACGAAACTGAGATGTGTGATTAAATAGAGTTATTATTCAAAAGAAATATGACTCCTCTTAACTGAGATATGCACTGCAGCACTGGAGGAACTGGTTGTTTGAGACTGTCTTAAATTAAACCCGTGGTGTCTGAACATTTGTGACTTCACTAATCAGATTACAATTAAGAACATTTGAATGTTTGAATTGATTGGTGCCCACCGTACTGGCAGACTCTTGTGAATATGACATCAAGCAGTTCTCTGGTGGAAAACTAAAGCATCCTAAGCATTAACTCTCAATGTTCCCCTAAGGATGATCAGCAAACTCAGGCCTGGAATAAAGATTTTGTGCAAACTTCTGTACCTGAAGGTGTATGCTTGCAACTCTTCACCTCTGTTTTGAAGACAGAGTAAGAATTCAATGCCAGTGGAATACTGTGCCCAGGACTATTCTCAATATAGGCCCCCATAAACAAAAATTATTGTGATCACAAAACAAGTTTTACTAAGCAGAGCAAAGAAAGATGAAAAGTAAGCAGTGAAAACTTGATCGTTGTTTGACATGAAGCTAGCTTTCCTAGCTAGTTAGAAGTCAAATATCTTTTTGACTGTCATTGGCACAAAGAGTGAATAGATAAATTGGATTTGAATGGCAGAAGTTGACTAGCTAGCTAAACTGGATAAGATTTAGAAGACTACATTATCATATCAATGTAGCCATGAAATATATGAGGATCTCATTGGACAGCAATGACTATTTCCTGGCTTTTAAATTATTCAGAGCAAACTACTTCCATGGTTTTTCAATAATGCCAAAACATATATTTCGCTAATTAATATGAAAAGGTGTGCTAAAACAACAATCAAAGCTTTCACTTTCTTACCTCACATTTGTTTCTAGGGTCATGTGATTCTTGCAAGTGGGAATAGCTCCTGTCCATTTTCTGGGTCACAGAGGTTCATCGTCTCAGTTTTGGGATGCAACATTTATCCAACAGGTTTAATCCAATGATCACATGTGTACGGTTTTCAAAATTATGTGAGATTAAGTTTGTGAGAAAGCTCATCTGATTTAAGAACATGCCGCTAGACTGTCTGATTCTAATTACCAAATGTCTTCGCCTAGGCAGATGAGCTTCAGTGCACAGTACAGTTTTCCACGTCTGTTTTCCTCCAACTCATAAGTGTGCGAGCTTAGTTTGTGTCCTTTGTTGATAGAAGTGGTAGCTCTTATGGCTTTTCTGGTTGTCCGAGCAATCACAAGATCTCGTGAATTTGACTGGGCGACACACCCTGTACCCCACTCGACCAGAGCATTGATACACACCAAACCCTGAACCCCACTCAGCCTCAGCACCGATAAACACACTGAAGCCCGAACCCCACTCACCGTGAGAACTGAAGCCCCATTCACACATGCACTACTACTCTGAACTTTTCTGGACATTACCCAGAGGAGCTGTATGTGTGAACGCAAAAGTCCGAATCACTTGCTCCGGACATTATACTGACTTTATCCTGCTAGCTCCCTAGTATAAAGTATGGGTAATGTCTGGTTAAGCCCATGTGTGAATACAGCAGGTAGTTGTCCGGAGAATTCACAGCGAGCAAAAGGGCGTGTTGATGACGTTTCTATCATGAGACTGGCGTGAAACCGGAAGAATACAAGCATCCGATGGTAGCTGCTTCGTACTCTTTTCTGCTTGTCTGTATATTGCTTTCCACTCTTTTGTTGAAATTGCGGATATGTCCAAATACATGTAGTATTGATATCAACGCAAAAACAATCATCATTATGGATGAGTCGGTAGCCTCATTCGGGTCTTCGATGTGCTGTAAACAAAACACTTGCGATTTCCACAGCATAGTTTTTGCATCATGTTCTGCCTCCTGCACGTTCCACCCGGGCACCACCCCTTGCCTAAACCAAATGGAGTCTTTCCTGCTTGGCGAGAACGCATCTGACATGGAAAATTTCCGGTTGTGAGCTACGTGTGAAAGGGACATTTTCCGGCATTCATGTGTGTTCAGCTGTTTGACACACACACACCGAACCCCGCTCAGCCTCAGCACTGACACACACACCGAACCCCACTCAGCCTCAGCACTGACACTCACACCGAACCCCAAACCCCACTCAACCTGAGCATTGACACACACACACACCAAATCCCATTTGTTTCACCTTGAACAAACAATATGATCTATACATTTAAACACTGAAAAAGCCCACCACCCTCCTCCACACGGCCTATAACCCCCCAAAAAAACTGTTCCCCAGCTATATAACCTACATTAAACAGTGTATCCTTTCCCCTTAATAATGCTTACATCCCTCCCCCATCAGTGACATATACATTTCACTGTGAAAGACCACACTTGAGTGAATGTTTCACTCTCGCTTCAGCAGAAAATACAGCATCCTGTGAAGACAGACAAACACACACACACCCTGTCTGCTCAAGATTCTTCACTTGATTTAAAAATATACCACCATCAAAATTTCCACAGGAATACTTACCTAAATGTTTCGCTACTAAAATATTTAATAGATTTTCATCCAAACGTTTGTACAGCATCTTGTATCCCAGTGTGACTTGTGTGTGTGTGTGAGAGAGAGAGATTTCATAGAACAGGAAGTGAAACTTTTGATGCTTTCAGAGGTAGGACTTTTTTAAACTTCAAAACAGTTTCTGGAATTGGAAATGTAGCATGAGCACTGAATACATTTGGTGTGTTCTACACTTTTCTTATGGTCATAGGAACATTGACAACCCCACACACAAGCACACACACACAGTCACACCAATTATGTGGTAAAACTACCCTGCACTAGACTAGGCCTTCCAGACTAAGTCACTCTTAAGAACTCACATTGATGAAAAATTTGTATATCAGCTTTTAAGCAAATGCTCTCATCCAAGGCAATATTTTACATTTCTACAATCTATTCATGCATCTGAATATTTAAGGTAAAGTACCTTGTACAAGGATACAACAGCTATGTATAACCTGGGAATAGAGCCTGCAGCAACAAGCCCGGTTGCCCAACCATTTTACCACTGCCACTCCCAGTTGAGCAGTTGAATGTTTATTGAGTTTAAGTGTTTCATGCACATTTGATGCCACCAATTTTCTACCAGCAATATTTTTCTCCACAATCATCTCTGGTCAATACTATAGAGCCAGCACAGATGCTCTGATGATTCCAGGCTGGTGATTCCCATAGCACAGGGCCCACATTAGGAGCGGCCCCAGAAGGCAGCCATGGGGAACACCTGCCTCTACTGTGAATCCAGTGTTCCCAGTTCAGATGAATTTCTGGCCAAAGTTAACTCCAGCACTTTGTTCCAGGGCGAACAGATGGCTGTCCAGAATGGCCTTGGCACAGGGCACCAGGTTTGCCTGAGCGAGATAAACTCACACTCTATTGAGTTTGCATCTGCAAGTGAATCCTTAAACACATGAACAAAGCCATGAAAGCCAATCCTTTTTTCCCTTGCTTGTATAGTAATGGTGATTGAAAAAAGGTAAATCTGGTTTTGATTAAAGGTATAATCTTTTAACCTTTCATTAATTCATTAAATTTATCATGGACAATAAATTATTATTAAGTACAATTTTATTCACAATTACCTAACATTTTTTCAGGGCAAAGTACAACTAGAGCACTTTGGTCAACATGCTGCGTTTACACATAGTCAGAAGTTTCTAGTCTCAAGCCTCACCTTAACCTGCCATAGAGCAGATTAAGTGTGTTAGATGTTACCATAGTAGTATGAGTTTTTATGCCCCCAATCAGTCCTCTATACAAACATTTTCCATGTTTGAAATCACATCAGGCACTTCTCACACAAAGGTCAGTGGAAAATAGCCAGGCTGTCAGCAAGAAACTTCGCTCAACTTGATCGAATGTGTGTTTATGAGTAAACCACCACTGGCAAAATAAAGTATCAGTGGGGGTGGGGGACTAAATGAGGCAATAGCTGATAATTGTAAAACAGAGGATCACACGTGTAGTTCATTAAGAATAAAGCAGTGTGACACATTTCTAACATAGCACTTGTGAATGGTCTTGCCATTTAATCTCAGTATTAGATGAAAGAGTGAGGATGAGTGCAGGCCATATGGATGGGTCTCCATGGCCAGGCCCAGCTGTCACCCCTCCTGCCCTCCTATGTCCCACAGCGGAATATGACACCGCATGGAGAGCTTGCATCATTTCCTGTGACACTGGGGAGTAAAGGGGGGGGGGGGGGGGGGGGGGGCACACCACACTCCTCACCTCTGACTGCCCACTCCAAAAACAGCTGCTCATCTAGAAAGAGAACCTCTGCATTAAGATGTTTTAACCACAAAGACTGGCACTAAAAGCGAAACATCATCAAGCATTGTATGCACAAAGATAATCCTGGACCATTACTAAGCATGCAGATATTTTAAAAGCACTCAGGCAGACTGATCAGAAGGCTACACAGGGACAGCATTCGCTGCCAGCTTCTCTGAAAATCCACATAGGGAGATGGTATAAGGTAGTCACATCTCTTTGTGTGTTCTGTAAAGGCAGTGGTTTATTATGGATTCAAGGAATTTAAGAGGGCACCTAAGGTAAGATTTGTTTTACCTTGCAATTGAAATTTCATACTTACATATACTCACTTCTGGCTTTAGGTGCTGGTGTCTGGTTAACTTGAAAAAGCTTTTAAGACCAGCCAAAATCCTGTCTCTGTATTCTCTTCCACAGAGCTATCATTTGTGCGTGTAAATAATCTATTAATTAAAAAGCCACATATATATGTTTTTTTTATATATATAATATACATATATATTTTGATCTTGTGCTCAATGCATAACCTGATTTTTTTAATTCTGTGAAGATGTTCTGACCTAAAAAGGGGAATTTCCAGTGAATGCAGCAAAATAGGAGTCAGAGGACACAGGAAGTAAAACACAGGAACTAAAAAGCTAGGGGGGAGGGTTTAAAAAGCACGTAGCTGTGTGGGTCTTCTCTTAAACTGATAAAAGATATGGTCTGGACATGAATGCATGGGCACAGGAGCTCCTACTGTTTTCATTCCTAAAAAAATTGGCAGAGGGGTAGGGGTGCTTTTGGGAGCCGTTACCCCAGTACCAGCATCAGCACCATTTCCCCACTCAAGAGTGAAACAATTATTTATCATTAACAATTAATAGTTGACCTGAGGAGGAGAAATTATCCTGTTCTACCTCTGTTTCCATTCTATGCTATAGATGCCAATGATACCAATCAGAAGGTTTCTCTCTCCACACCAAAAACCACTGAATGGTGAAGCTCATGGCAGCTCCGCCCTGAAACGTCTTTCTCCCATCCCTGCAGTCCCCATGGTATTAGTAACATCTCCTCCACTCTGTGGGAGTCCTCTGCATCAGCATGAATCTGTATACGTTTTTAAGGCTCAGAATCAGAACACATTTTCACTCCAGACAGCATATCTACATGAGTCCTTGCACCCACTTCCTATTGCCCCTCCATAAAGTTATGTCATGGATCTGCACCCCATGGTAGGTTACTCCATTTCTTATGTGTGTTGAAGCTTTTGCAAACCTGGAGGAGGACCGGGCAAGTGCCACCAGTCCAGGAGCTGCTCTTCCATCAGGTCCTGCAGAGCTCAAGTGGCCTTCTCTGATCTGCATCAGCATGTTTTATGGAGTGGGTTTCCCAGTGTCCCCTGCCAGAGGTCAGCCAGAGGTCAAGAGTTCTTCATTCAAACAGAGCCAGACACAGTCACAGTCACAGTCACAGTTCCTATACAAACAGGCTGTTAATCACCAATGCATTTGTCTCTGATGTGAGATATGGAAACTGTGTGGCCTGTGGTGAGAGATGAGATTTGTCCCAGGAATTGGTGTACATGACCACATTAAGCACATAAAAACACACACGATCAGCCCATCATTTGCTTACATTCTACAGAGTATCTATATTACTGTGTCAAACCTGGACTTGACAAAGTATATTACTGTCATTTGGCTGACACTTCTACCCAAGGTGACTTATAGTTAAATGGTTTAGCAAACAGCCAATCCAGCCTGGGGGCAATGTGTGGTTGGGGGCCTTGCTCAAGGGCCCAACAGTGATGGTGTTCTTGCTGAGGCAAGGCTAGGGTTTGAGCCACTGGCCTCTGGAGTCCCGGTCATGTACCTTAGCCAATAGTCCACAGGCTGCTCCCATGCAGGGCTATTTCATACATTGAGATCTCTCGGAGGGAAAAAAACAATCCCGCTATCACTGCAGTTCATCATTTCCTTCTTTAGTGCTGATGTACAGCTCTGCAGGGTCCTCCCTGAGGGAGTGTGTGTGAGAGTGAGTGTGACAGTGGTATCTTGGTACTGCTGTCATACAGTGTAGCTAGATGAAATCCCTGTCCAGACCCTTAAGCTTTGCTTAGCATCAAGGTGTGTGGAATTAGCCACTGACACAAATATTTTATGTTATTTAACCAGGTTCGGCCAAAAAACATACATATTTTAAATGTACTTTTATGTATATGACTAGTTTTTCAGAAGTCAAAATTGGAGGCTTATTTGCCAATTTTTACAACAATGGAAGAAGAGTTTTTCACTCATTGGAAAATGTCCTCATTTAAGTACTATGTAGCAGCCTGTTTGCAAATAGTCCTATACAAAATGATGACTAATTACGATTTAGCGAGTTATTCATAATAATAAAACTAGAAGCAAGCCTCCATTCTTTTCAGATCAGCCCCAAGGGGACGGGTGCTTTAGTGTTTATTTTAATTTTTATTTTTCAGAAGAGAGAGGTTGGTGTGATTAAAACCCAGTGAGGATTTAGGACAGTTCCCGCCTGAATAAGCAAACTGAACAGGGCGCGCACCACGGCCCCATCAGGCACATAGGAGCTGCTGCACCCCCACCAGCAGGGAAACAATGAGTGCCCAACCCTGGAAAAAAAACCCAGCAACACAGGCAGGCAAGTTCACCCTCTCATCACCTCGCTTTTTCAAACAGCCCTCTAAAAAACGTATTTTAACACATCTGAAATATTGGAGTTCGACCCCAGTTCAGCAGAAGAACTGAAAATCACAGAGCATCATGATATTTCCATTTCCTGAACTGAATTTCAATTCATTTACTCATGCCTTTTGACCATTTTCTCAATGGACATGGAATCGGCCCAAATTTAGCCCCAGCAGGTGCACAGGAGAAACAGAAAAGTACATGAGGGTAGAATAGATTCCTTTGCACTGCAATACCTGAGGATAACATCAAAGAAGTCATGTGGACCTTTATTGCACCTTCACTTTGCCTGACAAAGATCCGTGCAACCAAAACATTGCAACACTGCCTTTTCATTTCTTCTGTTCCTTTCCCATCTTCAGTTTCTTGTGTCTTGTTATAAGTGAGGTCATGGTATCGTAATGCATTTTTTGTTCTGGTACTTTTGTGATTTTCTTTTCTTACCAGGACTCATTATGGATGCAGTGCTTGTATGGAGGATTAGCATTAGTTAGCATAGGTAGCATGCTTTAGTGATGTCCAATCTGTGGTCACTGGTCTATAAATATTGTTATGGGCTCATATGTTCCTGGTGAACGGCACCTGCTTTCTCCCACACTGGAAATCGCTGTGGATAACATGTGCTAAATGAATAACATAATGCAACATGCAGTGTGCAGGAGGCTCCTTCAACCTCTCATATACAAAACCACTGTGTGGGGAAAGGTGGCGTTCATTTTTCCTTATGAGGACTACCACAGTGCCATAAAACTTGCCACTATAACAGTATCACTACGTTTACATGCAAACAAGATAAACAAGACCAGGCCAGCAGAGGATAAACAATATCTAATGCATAAACAGTAGCGGGTACCTTTTTTTGTGCACTATAGGCCATGCATGCATGCACACACGTGCACGCTCATGCCTGCTTGAATGCACGGTCGCTCACTTGTTCGCGCACACACACACATGCACGCACATACACACACACAGATTGTAGGATGGGTCTCTGCATGCAATACCCACCTAATTACATGTGTCAGCCATCAGCCTTAAGTCACCTGCTACACTATTGGCCTGATATTACACTTAATTTTAGGCCTAAGGTGTCCAAAAGACACCACAGCCCTAAGCAAACATTCCACAGAGATACAATGCTACCATACATTCTCCCTCACACTTCTCCCACATCTTCTGTGGGGAAAAAACACAACTAATTATGACAAGTGTATTGTAGATAACCAAACTATCTGATCATGGAAAAAATCACAATTGAACAAAAGGAGTTACATATCTGTGTAACGGTCAATATCAACATCAAAGTGCTCAACCAGAGGCTCACAATTAAACAGCAAAATATGTAACTCATAAAAGGAAACCTCAGCAAGTTAGCCAAGGAATGATTCTTACAAAATACTCTATACAATTTGTAGAGGGATCCAATCACAAAATACAGCAAAATTCAAGCCAAGAAACATAAAAAATGTAAAAGACCTGTCCCCACACACATGCACGAGCGCACAGAGACAATGACGCAAATCTATTTTACCAGACAATACATTATGCACCAATATACAAACATTTCCTTCAAGCGGTGTCAAGTCACTTTCTGTCGGATATTTGAATTCTTATTTTTTAACTTAAATATGTGAATCATTTACCTGTCACAGTGGAAGTTCTTTTCTTCTCCACCTCCTCTTTAAAAAGCTACAGGTGAAAGGCAGGACAGCAGACAGTGAAGGTTGAATTAGTATATGCCCCAACGCCATCCCACTCCACTCCCCTCCACCCATCCAAGTGAGCATCGCCTTCACAGCCATGCCAGCACCCCTCACCCTTCACTTGCCAGCCCTGCTAATTAGCACCTAGCATTTCCAAACTTTTGTACCGAACCAAGTCAGATGAAAACGTTTTGTCGCGCAAACATTTTTTTCCGCCAGTGAAGCGTTCTAGCATTTACTGACAGGTTTCATCAAGGCCACCACATTCAAATCAAACCAACTGAAATGATAAGGATCACTTCAGCTTTCTCAAGCAGTGCACAGCCACATGATCAGCCACAGAGCAGTGTATCATGAGAGACACCTTTGAAGAACCACCAACATGAAAATCTGCTTTCCAACTTAGGAGCTCATCAGCCTACAACAATATTTCAGACCTTGCTAACAATTGCTTTTATTTTGGCATTTCTACTGCAGCACATTTTGACAATTAATGACACCGCTGTTCTATGATGGAAGAAGTACTGAAACAACATAAGACTGATGCATACACCAATCCTGATATAGGTATACTCTAAGAAAAAAAAAAATGAAAGATTCCAGTTACAAGTAAATAAAGTGTTAAGCACATGGAAGAGTGACAGGCAAGAATTACATTTCACATACACCACCTGGGTTGAAATAAGTAAAGCTATAGACACTTTGTGGTTTTGATGTTTTACAGGATAAATACATCCCGCTTGTGTTCAGCTTGTTGGGACTGAGTCTATCACCTTTATCTGGGATCAGCCTCAGTCATGTGGTTAGCCCTGTGTTAATTTTCTATGGGAGGACCACACCCTCATGACACCGTGTGATCTGGCCTTCAGCTAAGGCGGACCCCAGAGAGACATGGCCTTCACAGCTCTCAACTCAGCAGAAAATCTGGGCAAAACTTTAAATCAATAGTTGAAGAACAGAAAAAAAAAAAAAATCAAACGTGTTGGAACAGGATGCCAGCGATTTAGTCATCAGTGTAGATAGGCCCCGCTTGTGTCTCCTGACCATGTGAGCGATGAAAGATAATCCCAAAGGCTGTAGACTCCCTGTTCATTCAGAGACGCTTCACACCCGCGTATTGCTCACCTCAGCGCCACAAAGCAAATCCCTTGTTGGTGCAGAAACCTCCCTTTTGTCTTCCGAGGCCACACCTCATTGTCAAAATGCATGCAGCACAAAGCTAAACACACGTTACCCATTACCCGACACCTGTAGCATTATCGCGCTGTTGGCTGGGGCTGGGTCCATAAGGTCCCTCGCACAGACATGGGGCACAGAACAGTCACTGTTTCGTGACCAGACAGCTATTAAAACGTTTAGGCTACCTGTGGTTCATGTGTCAGGCTGTGAAAAGACCCTGTGGTTCCACGTTAACACCAGAATACTGCAGACTACAATTAGATTACTTGGCACCCATTTATTCCTTATCTTTATTCCTTATCTCCTGAGACAGGCTATGAAAAGAAAAAATCTATTTTAGTAAACGGGCATTTTTCCCCACTACTGTTACTCAGATATATTAACAGCAAATTGCCTGCTCATTCACAACAGGGGTCCACTCTAATGTGCAATTACATACATTCAATTAAATTTAGCAAACACGCTTATCTGGTTCTCTTTACACAGTTTACATAAAATCTATTTGTACTGCAGGATGTTTTCTGAAAGCTTTAATGTTCAGCATCCTATCTGGGAACAGAACCTGCAACCCCATTTACCCCATCTGGGATTCAAACCTTACAACCTCAGTAACCTCGTCTGGGATTCAAACCTGCAACCAGTTACAAAACCCACTGTCCACTGCTTTGCTGCCGAAGCACCCATTCTGCTTCTGTTTAACAGACAGTGATGGTCTTCGTTTTGCTACCAATATCCATAGCTTCAACAAAAGATGAACAAAATAGAAACTGTCAAGAAATTATTTGACCTTGACAGTTTTCAACGGAGTGACTGAGCTCTCGATCATAGCTGATGAGTCATAAATTGGAAAGTGTGCTGCGGAAAGATTCAACCATGGTGATGACATGAGGACAGGGTTAATCTTTTGCTTTGACTCATCCTCCATTACGACAAACATTCTTGTCTTCATCAGTTTCCCAAGCTCCATTCAACCCTTTTCAGTTTTATTTTCCCAGGTGTATCGTGCAATTTAAATTCTGTCAGTTTTATAAACATGTAACGATTACATTTTCTTTACTTTGTTTATTTCTTCAAATCAGCATAGCAAAGAACAAAAATAAAGCATGAATTTATAACTTAATTACAGAAAAACAGTTTTGCTTTTCCTGACTGTATGACATGGGCCAAACCATTTCATTGTTGGCCATTTTTCAACCCACACCTTTGACAAATGCCAGACCAGTGTGGGATGTAGAACATATGCTTCATGGGATAAGGGCAGAGGTTAACAAAAAAAAATCCCCAGTTTTCCTTACAGTCAAGGACCACCTATTAGGTCCCATCGTATAACCCTCAAGTCAGAGACAGCCTGGGGTCCCCTTCCTGCTGCTTCTCTTCTGGTCATAAAACTGATAACAGATAACAGAGTGCTGTAGCACCTGACACCAGTAATGGCCCAATGAGGTTTCATAAACCAGATAATGGGTGGGGCTTAAAGTAACTGTCAGACACTGGTTTCCTTTAATCAACCAATCAGAAATATTGTGGTCTCTGCAGCAAAACATTGATTGGTCCAACATGTCAGGTACTGGAAGAATATGGTACCTCCACCCATTGGTGGTGCCATGAAATCTCACTCTCCAATCACTACCTGCCATTGAGAAGTAACACAGGGAAGTAAACTGTTGACTGGAAATGCAAGAATCTGCTAGACACAATCTTGCCATGGTGTCATTTTCCAGCAAAGAGGCAATGATCAAAAGTAACAGATTAAGACAAAAAAGATGGATGTCATTGGTATGTGTCCTTCAAAATAATACTCCAGGTTAATATGGCTGGCAAGATTACAAGGGAAAATACACTGTATTGAACATGTGAGTATTTCTTGTAACACATATCAACTTGAACAACCTACAGTAATACTGTACTCGACAATGCTGTAACAGATCCATCTTCAAATCATCTTTAAAACAGAAGAATTATGCCCAACTAAGTTTTTAAACAAGATGATGTCCTTTCATTTCATTCTTATATTTCTCAGTTGGCTCTAGTACAGTTATTAAAAGTAATGTATGAGTGTTGCTAAATAAGAAGCAGGTCTAAAATAATCAGAACCCTAAAGGGAAACTAAAATACAATATGACAGAGTACCCAGTTCCCCAATAGACATTACACATAAAAGGGAGAGAGAATTTGCACTAATTTCTGTAGTTTAAAGGTAAGCATTTATGGAATACCACTCCATGGTAACTGTTAGATAGAATGACAGAGCAACTACAGAGCAAAAAAAGTAAACTAAAAAGCCAGCCAACAGTTCAGTCTTTTTGTTTTAAGAAAAAAATGTTATGAGGGAGATAATATTCATAAAAAAGGGAAATAATCAAACTTCTCTTACTTATATATTCTTCTGAGAAGCCATGTTATTTGTTAATTGCCTCTATTTTTTCCTTTTACCTAAACAGTCATTGTGGAGCATTATGATTTATAATTTGAAGTTAGCCAAGTAAGGCCCTCGTAGAGTCCGTCGCCTGTGGTCGCACAAGACGGCTGCACGTACCAATTCCGATCTCTGATACGGGTCAAACCCAGTTTCTCCTGGATTTCGTGCGGCTTCATAGCATCGGGAAGGTCTTGCTTATTGGCAAAAATCAGGATGATGGCGTCCCGCATCTCCCGGTCATTGATGATGCGGTGGAGCTCCTGTCTGGCTTCGTCTATCCGATCTCTATCCGCGCAATCCACAACGAAAATTAACCCCTGCGTTCCTGTGTAATAGTGCCGCCATAGAGGCCGGATCTTGTCTTGGCCCCCGACGTCCCACACGTTGAATTTCACGTTTTTGTATGTTACGGTCTCCACGTTGAATCCGACGGTAGGTATGGTGGTGACAGACTGTCCCAGTTTCAGTTTGTAAAGGATAGTCGTCTTTCCGGCTGCATCAAGTCCAAGCATCAATATTCTCATCTCCTTGTTGCCAAAGATCTTTGACAGCACTTTCCCCATTGTGTAAACTGTGCATAAATATCCACTTATAGAGAGAAACTGGGTTTTGTTTTTTCTTTTCGTCCGTTTGTGTGCTTTTAAAAGCGATTATGTGCAGTATCAAGATGCGGTGTTCGTGTTCAACAGCAAAGGCAGATAGTAAAGGAATTACACGTAAAACAAACGGAGTGCAACATGCACTGAGTAAAAAAGGAAACTAAGTAACAGCACCGAACTAGGCCATGGAGGTAGGTCTCAGCAACGATGCGCCGTTAAAAAAGTAAATATTTATCTGTTCTGATATATTTCAAATAAGTGACAATCTCAAAATGTCAGTCGGTGTATACCACAGAGACGAACTGCTTAAAAATGGTCAATATTCTTCTGCAGATGCAAGAGTTTGTTTTAAAGTAATCCAGGAGCTAAGAGAGGCGGCGTAAAAGGTATCTCCTCTCAAACCCACATTCAGAGTTTGACGGTATCCACATTACCTAGCTATCTAGCGTGCCAATTAGCTACTTGGTTCTGGACATAAAAGGTCACAATGGATCAATTACAAACTGTGTAGGTACTGGGCCCACAAACCGTCCGCCTTGTTTCATTTGATTTTGAGACAATATTAGGGGAAAACGAAAGAAAACGCGATTAGCTCGAGAACGATTATGTTCAAAGAGACACAGGCCCCAGTAAAAGCCTGTGATAGTTCCGACTTCCTCTTTCTGGTTTGTCTAAAGCTCTCGCCCTTGTTCCAATCGGCAAATGCCGGGCAAGCAAGGCGATGTTCCGGTGTTTCTTGATACTACCGAAAACAAATCACTCAGACTCGGATCGGAAACGGAATGGCCGCAGAAACTCCAAAGGTCATCGTTTCATTTCAGAGCTTCCTTCCCTCTTCTCCCTGTGAAACACAAGATCAGGTCAGAAAAGGGAGGGGTGTCGGAGAGCAGACAACTTTAAGCGCTTCCACCCTTATCCCCAAAGCAATTTGATTGCGCACAATTCCATCAAGCACGAGACACAAATGTACACTTCCTCGTTTTCTTCCAAGATATCCTGTCGTTATAAATGTGTCTTTACCTGCCTTTGTAGCAGCCCACGGCTCCCCACAGTGCTCCTCGCGGCTCTCACCTCCCTTGAGCTTGCTCTCGCTAGCTGTCTCTCTCTTTTCCGTCGCTACAGCGGTTCTGAACGACCGGAAAAGGTGCGGACCCAGATCACCCACCACTTCCTCTCGATTACTCGTGCACTGCGCCAGTCTGACTGTATGTACGCAGACACAGTTGCTTAGACCGCTATCTTAAAAAATGCGCTGAGGGTTTGACCGGTTTGAAACGGACGCCATTTGGGCTCACACGGTTCGTCCCTTCCAGTAATATTCATGTACACGAAACCAAAATGGCAGAGAACGGGACAGTATTGAACGATATTCACTCTGCCTTTGTCTAAGAGAACTAAATCACACAATTTATATCTGATTCCTCATACAAGCACGGAACATTTGAAACAACGAACAGCAAGTGTGTAAACGTCATTTTACGTGAGTGGGCGGTTCGTCAAAGACGTCAGTGTCTCTGAATACTTCAGAAGATGCCGCATAGAACTAAAATATTACGAAGGAAAACATTAGTTCCGAAGTCAGCGTTCGTTTACTCTGAGGAAATACGGCTAGATCAGATTGCATGGCCGGTTTTGAAACATCTGCAGCTCACGGATACACATTAATCTAAGTTATGGATCTGCTTGTCAACAGAATCGTGTCTTTTTTATGTATATTAAACATTTTTTGGAGAAAATGTGCTGTAGTTTATAACTGCACAAACTTACTATACAAAGTTAATATAAAATAAAGAACGAAAGTACACAAAATTAAATAACAATATTATATTAAATGCGTATAAATTCATTTAGACTTAATATAATTTTGTATCAACAAATCTAACTTTAAGCTGAGATTTGAAAACGAAAAAAACTTCAAACAACAAGAGCCATAATTGAAATTCAAATGTTTCAAACCAAGTGCAGGCCTGTTTGTAGTACATGGTGCAGCGCAGCGTTGGGGACTGAAGGAATGCAGAGCCTCCAAGTGGCAGAAATTAATATAGCATTTAACTGACAATGATTAATTTACAATTTTATACCGACGTCAGGATAGGGCATTGATAATACAACCTGCCGGGATGTATATGCGTGTGTGTTCACTTATCCATTATTTGAAATAAGCACATATGTAAATATTGATGAAGATTTTGGCTTGGGAAAGATACAAATTTGGGAATGGACCAAACATAAGTGATGAATTATCAGTGAGGGCTTAGGGCCTAGTTATGCATGCAACTCTCCAGACTAGGAATTAAGTGATACCCCAAGATCCCATTCATTTACAGAAAGTCAAGTATAACAACAAAGGAAAATGCTACACCGAAATGACAGTATGTAGAGATGTACGACCAGCTCAGACATAATCCTAGTTTTGTTCCCACATTATGGTTTGTGATGACCAAGCAAGTGGACGGAAGTAGAGGATTACGTCAGCACATTTTTTTTTTAATTATATGGAATACTTCTATCTCTTAAAAATATTTTATTTAAGAGAAGTGTGTTCAAACTGTCACCTTTTACAGCTCCTTCACGATTTAACATTTCATTGTTTGTGCCCCTTGTTTTCCTTCCAGGAAATGATTCTCTCCAGAGTAACTCAACTGGCTCACTCCATGACATCCTTGATAACACTATAATCAGTGTCAGCATTTCTCAGCTTTGGATGTTGTGTAGCCCTGAGTGGAGCTTCAGAAGATTGTATTGTTCCATTCTCAGTGTGTGCCAGTTTGTCATTTGATTGACAGGTGTAGGTAATCTTGCACTACCTTTTAATGGATTGCAATGACTGGTGGACTGTGTAATGGTTGGACTCTTTTCTGGTGAACTGTGGAGTGAAAAGAAGCTGGGAAAATAGCTTTAAAGGAGACCATGTGCTTTTCTATGATCTCTAGAGCTGAAAAAGTGTCTTACAGAGATAAATAATTCAAAATCACTGTCTAACCTCTTTGGAAGAATTGATAAAAAGTAAAAATAAAACGTTTTAAAAACTTTTAAAAGTAAAGGTTGTTTTTTTTTTGTACATCTTTGA
Organism: Albula glossodonta; assembly: GCA_019788955.1. Lineage (NCBI taxonomy): Eukaryota > Metazoa > Chordata > Actinopteri > Albuliformes > Albulidae > Albula > Albula glossodonta. Next base: position 436,186 of record JAFBMS010000170.1, on the reverse strand, counting down.
GACAGACTCAGTTATGCCACCATGGTAAGTATATACAATTATTGCAGGTTATATTTTTTAATCAAGTACATAGTAGCATAGAAGTCTGAAAGACTAAAGTCTGTAGAAACATAAGTATGAGAATTTTTAATCATGGTTACAGCCATTTTCTTCAGAAAAACACAATGGATGTTTGTAGCAGAGTTTCGCAGTCCAAACCCCAATGTTCATGGCCTTTCTGATAATTCATAGTTGGCTGGTCCACTTAGGGTTAATAAAGGAAAAACCAGAAAAGGCCTCCTGGTCAATACAGCCACTCTGACTGACTTCCAGATCGGACTCCTCACTCAGGAACTGGTCCAGCAGACTATCTTCATCAGAGTTACCCTGTTAAAGGCAGACAAATCAGTGGGTGGGTTGAAGAGCCGTGGAGCATGATGGGAACCCAGAAAGGGTCGCTAGCAGTTTGGTTCCCATAAGATTTTAGCAGATGGTGCAACAGATGAAGATATATGGGCTGTTAGATTCACATTATCTCCACCTGTACATCTGAGGTAGTGCAGGAGTGTCACGTATGCACGAGAGGTTTACACTCTGATCCTGCTACTCTTCTGGAGAGACTTCTGTTCCCCTTGATGCTCATTCAAAGAGGCTCAGTCTATGAAATCATTACATTCCTCCTCTCATTTTACGGTTCACCAGGAAAAAAATGTTTGGCATGACTAAAATGCATGACGTGAAGCATTGCTAATCTCCTGTAAAAAGAGCAGCAGGACTCCACATGACATAACAGGCTGCTGAAAACCTCCCCCTAGAAGGGTTTTTTGCTCAAATACACCAGATTACCACACTACATTATACACTCATAGAAAAATGAACATAAAGCTATTTATAATAGGAAAATAATAATAATAATAATAATAAATAATGTACAACTAGTGCATAATACAATTTATCAACGCAACATGTTCAACACATTTTCAAAACATTATACTTGAATTGATATGTAAGTCTCACACACCTGTAGTTAAGAAGAATAAACCTTTGAAACAGTGGGTCATACCATTTGTGGTTTGAAGGGGGGCTCCACCTCCTTTTTTTCCAGGGCTGTCCAGTCAGTGGCACTAAAGAAGGGGTGTGCTCGGATGTCTCCAATCGCACCCAGCCTGAGAGTGGGGTTCTTTTCCATCAGCTGTTTGGGGCAAGGGGGTGGTATACACTCACTGAGATATGTGGGCTGAAAAGCACTCACTGATTCATTAATTCACAGAACCATTTCACTGAAGGACAGCGGTCACCTTGCAAAATTTTTCAATTCCACTGATGGGAAGAGGCACTAGTGATAATGGCCACACGCTTTGAAATAAAGAGAAGCTGACAGAGACTAAAGGGTATTAACCATTCTCTGTTGAGTTATGACTTTTTTAACATGCTCTTTGTTTGCTGCAGCAAAAATATTACTTCGAAAATCAATGATGATGCAGCATTCGGAAAAAAAAAACATGTGCATTTTTTATATCTTTTCGAGGTGTTACACATCTCAACAGTTTCATGACAGACTGATTATGATAGTACCCAAGTATTATTAAAGAGACTAGCTTGTCTTTGAAAGAAAAACTTAAATATTTAATAAAAAATGTAATATCTTATGAGTGTTGGCTTTTATTTATGTGATTAGCAGGTGAGACTTACAGACCTTCTCCATCAGGTCCTTTGACTCCAGGTCAATCCAGCTGGGATACTCAGGGATGTCTGTGCACACGGACACACTGAGCTCGTCGTTATTATCCCCTTGAAAGGGGGAATCCCCAGTCAACATTTCATAGATGAGGACCCCAAGTGACCACCAGTCCACTTCAAATGAGTATTCCTGTCCTTGGAAGATCTTAGAGTAGGCAGAATGACACCGGCTACTCAGTCATCAACATCCTCACAGCCACTGATGTGATCACAAGGAGAGATATTCTGAGAGCCCCATACCTCTGGTGCAATATACTGCTCAGTGCCACAGAAACTCATGGCTTTTCCATCTAGCAATTTGTCTTTGCACAGTCCAAAGTCCACAATCTTAACATGTCCCTCTCCATCCAACATCACATTGCTCAGCTTCAAATCCCTGAGAAGGAAAGAGAGGAGAGGTGAAAACCTGTGAAAACTCCATCATTATGCTAATTGTCAAAGCTAACCCTCCTTCAGAACCATCAAGGATGTGAACCTTAATCAGAATTTGACGATAGATGAACATAGATCCGGTCATTCCATGTTAAATCACCTACAAAAAAGGACCCAACACATACTCTCATGGATCTTAAAGCCACTTTTTCCAGATAGTAAATAATGATTTCAGAGAAAATGTTTGAGCATTTTTTGTATAAAAAAAAAACTCATTGATTGGTTGCAAAGACAAAAATGAATCAATTTGACAGAAGGTGACCATTTTGGCTCAATGTGTTTTCTAAAAATCTTATTTTCAAAACTATGACTTTAAATGAGACCAGATTTCGTCCTGATCAGTGCTGCGCCATGGTGATTTGATGTAGAATGAGTCACCCAAATCCCTGAGGGCTACAATGTCTGTATGTTTTTTTTTTTTATTTGTGCAGCCAATCAGGGGCCAGTATAATCATTTTAAATGTGGTGTGCAGACTATTTCACCAATCAACGATTGATTGGTCCCTTAAGTGCTGAATCACACCAAAAACCAATAGACATGTGGCTCTCAAAGACTGGAGTTACCCCTGCAAAATGTACAGGAGGGCACTTGGTCTAGAACAGGAGGACTTTACCTGTATATGACTCCATTCCTGTGAAGAAACTGCAGTCCACAGATAACCTCTGCAGCATAAAATCTGAGAAGAAGCCAGAGAGAAAGAAGGCAGAAGCAAATTAAAAAGGAGTACCAGAACATTCCAGAACCAGGAGTACCAGAACATAACAATATTGTCATGGAGAAGCTGGGCACATCTGGCAGTATGCTGAAAATCTGCTTGGCTTGTGGTCCGAGGTATATTTACTCACTCTGCGGTGTGGCGTTCAAAGTGCCCCTTTTCTACTATGTAGAAATACAAGTCTCTCCCTCTCACGTACTCCATAACAAAGTAAAGACAATCCTACGGACACAGATAGAATTGTTATTCATCACCTGCCGAAGGGGTATTCAATTTATCTGAGAGGTACAGTATAGGTGTGCAAAGGGGTGGGACATTACCTTGGTGGGGAAGGTGAAGTACTCGTGAGGACAAGGAGCATTGCCTTTGTCTAGATGGCGGGAGTACAGGTGTGTGGGGGAATAGGTATTATTATCCTCTGAAAGGTGACAGGTGTGCAGGTGTGTAGCATGGGTCTGGATCATTACCTTTGTCTGGAACGTGGAGTGGAGGTGGGTGAGAAAAGGGCTCTCTGATGCTAGAGCCAGCACCCTCCTCTCCACCTTAGTGCACTCAACATGGCCGTTTATGAGAATATGGTCCTTCCTCAGGGATTTCACTGCAAAGTGTTCCCCACTCTCTTTCAGCTCTGCTAGCATGACCTGAGAGAACACAGAAAAGATACAGAAAACAGAGGAGAGGAAGGGAAATGGGTGGTGGAGAGGGGAATGAGGAAAGACAGGGCGAAGGGGAGGCAAGAAGAAGAGTCCAGTGGAAGATAGAAGAGTGCAAAGGATGAGAAAAGTGAAGAGGCAGGACAGAGAGATGACAGGAAAGGAGCAGGGCAGGGGAGAGTAAAAGATAAGTGGGACTGATGATAACTGGTGATAAATATGATATGAAATTGTGAATTATGAAATTAATATATATATATATCATAATACCATAATACCATAATGATGAGATTATAAAACACTGCTTCTTCACACATTAACTACACATAACACCAATTGTAACATCTTCACTGTGAAGACAGTATTCTGAGATGATTTTGAAAGACAGTAAATATTACACTGTATTATAATCAGCAATAGACCAAAACTAGATGTGTGAAATTGATAAACTGTGCCACAGCAAGTGACTCCACCATACCTTTCCAAAGGCTCCTTTGCCAAGCACCTTGTGGAACACAAAACAATTAGGGGAGAGGCCTGGACAGGAGCCATTTTTGGCCTTTTCTTCCATTTCATCCTGGAGAGGAGCGAAATTTGGCTGCAAGTCACGTTGGACCTCCGAATATGTTTCCTCCAAGAACCTTCTGTCCATTTCCTCTGGGTTAAACTGAATCTTGGCTACTATGTGTTGTAAATTAAATTGGATCTGGGCAGCAATTTCTTCAAGATTAAGTTGGATCTGGGCCTCCTTGGTGTCCAGGTTAAGTTGAGTCTGGGCTGCCTTTTCTTCCATATTGAGCTGGATTTGGGCAACCATTGCCTCAAGATTGAGTTGAATTTCTGCCTCCTTCTTCTCTAGATTAAACTGGATCTGGGCTGCCTTTTCTTCCAGGGTAAGCTGGATCTGAGCAGCCACATTCTCTAGATTGCATTGGATCTCTGCCTCCTTCCTATCAACATGCAGCTGGATCTGGGCTGCTATCTTCTCCAGATTGCTCAGGATCTGTGCCTCTTTTTGTCCCAGTTTAAGTTGGATCTGTGTTGCCTTTTCCTCAAGCTTTAGTTGGATCTGCGCTGCTCTCTCTTCCAAGTTAAACTGGATCTGCGCTGCCTTGTTTTCCAGGTAAAGCTGGATCTCATGTGCCACCTCCTCCATGTTAGAGCAAGATGGTGAAAACTTTTGAACAGGGAAAGGAGGTGTCAGCATCTTCTCTTGGACAGGTTGATGTGGTGCCATCTTTTGGACGTGATTGGGCAGTGCCACCTTTTGAAAAGGACGGGCCGGTGCCACCTTTCGAACCAGGTGCAGTGGACTTGTTCTCCCCTCTGGATCAGGCTCAGGTGCTTTTGGAAGATTATGAGGTGGTAGCGTCACCTTCTGATCAGGGCGGGTTGGCGCCACCTTTCCAACAGGTTGGGGTGATGTGAGTTTGTCTTTAACAGGGAGCGGGGCTACCTTCTTCTCCTGTGCCGGGCGAGGAGGTGCGCCCCTCTTTTGACCAGCCGATGCCCCACCCATGTCCCGACCAGGGCGGGGTGATGTCACCCTCTTCTCCTTACAAGGGTGGGTCGGTATGTCTCGCTTCTCTGGATAAGGCCGAATCAGTGGTTTTCGCTTCCCTAGTTCAGTCTTCTGCTGGGCCAAAGCCGGGATCCTAAAGTCATCCCTGTATGTAGTCACATATTCCCCTTTAAGCATAGAGCCAGGGGCCTGGGGGAGCAGGACAGCCAAAATTCAGGGCTCATGCAAATCTGATATTACCCACACAGGACTAAAAAGAAGTCAAACCTTGTGGATCTGAGGCAGAATGGGAGCACATGGATCCACATATGGCAGAAAGGAACCACTTGTGTTAAAGTATTACATATTGTACTGATCACTGTGTTACATTACAGGCTGAGCATCCCTAATCCGAAATTCCTAAATCCGAAATGCTCCCAAATCCAAAACATTTTGAACGCCGACATGAATCCACAAAGAAAAATTCCACACATGACCTATGCGACTTACGACCATCCCTGCATATGACCGAAAAAAAAATGTACAGGTGGGCTACGCGCCGCAAAACGTCCGTTCAGGCAAATGTAGAAATTTGCCTTCGGCTTCACAGGTTGGTTAAACACATCACAGTAAATCACAATAAATATGAGAATAAATAACACAACATGCACAACACAGACAACAATAACGGACCTGAATCCAGTAAATGGTGTTTACGCATTTAACAAAGTTAAAAAAGTCCTAGAGTTGGGTAAAAGTCCCAAATGCCAGAAGGGTTAACATGAGCATAGACTATAACCCTGAATGACCTGTTGAAGAAACAAACAGGACCAAATACCAAAAAAACACACTCCAAATACCAAAAACACAACACAACTTAAATCACTGACCTCAGACTGTGTGAAAAAATTCATTTAGATTCTGCTGTCAGGGTATCATAGTGTAAACTGGTTTGTGGAACTGCAATTATAAGCAGTTGTCTTCAATTCCCTATGCACCCATATTTATTCACAGGGGTCCAAATCCTTGGATGATGTCACAGTAACAGCAACACACTGGATCTGGAGTGATGTAACAATACTGCTATTTGGGTGGAGGGGGAATATTCTCATGGTATATTTATTAAACATTTGAAAAAAGATATTTATATAATATGATATAGATATTTATATATTATAGTATGTATTATATCATATACCCCTTTATATTATATTCCTTTGTCATATTATTTTATGGAAATGTCTTTAATGAACCAAACTAATTGTTCTGTCTTTGATTAGACTTTTGGGGTACACGAGATGAGTTTGTGAAAATTAAACCTCAAAACTCAGATTTTAGAGCACACTATACCTTCCAAATTACATTGCAAAGAGGAACAATTGTCTCAGTCTTTCACCATGCAAATTGTGTTTCTGTAATGTAATTGGTTAACAGTCCTCAATGAGGAAAACACCAGGGCCTTCAAAGACAGCATTTCTTCAAACAAGCAGTAGTAGGCCAAAAAGAACATGAGAACTTGGGGCTAATGCCCTTCCGTGCAAGACTTGATCTAGAAATTAACCTGGTGATATGTCTTCCAGGTAAAGCTTGTATGACATATTCACAGAATTCATTTTAAATTGAGAACTTAACCACAATGTGAAAGGCATCAGTGCCTCTCACTAATTATATAACTGTAAGGAATCATCCGACAGCAACCAATCTTCGGCTTTAACTGTGCAGAAAGTAACGTGATCGCGTACACATTATTCGATCAGAGGCACGCCTCTGTCACTCAAGAAACCGCTCTTGTAAACGAGGTACGCATGCGTACTGAGCATTTGTCCTTCCTAAGAAGGCGAGGTTGTCGGTAGAGAATGATAGCGTCGTAATACTGATACGTATTGGTTAGTAAATCAGATAATTTGCTTGCCGGAATATTCTTCGGTCAAAACGCGTTTTCATGGAAGAATCTGGTAGGTAATTTTTCTGGCAGAATTTAGAGAAACAGTCGTATGTATGTGTTAAATGGAAGCAAGTTGTGAATGTTTGCTTTCAGTTGCGATGGTGAGTAGCTAGCAACGGTAGGCCCAAAGCATGCTACACAGGTAGCTTGCACGCCAGCTACGACGAGAAGAGGCGTGTTGGAGTTTTTTTTTTTTTTTTTTTTTTTTTTTTTTTTTGTATTTATGAAAAAAATCTATTTCCAGCCAGCGAACTAGCTCGCTAGCTAGTTGCCGTTATTGCCTAATGCGGCTAATGTAATGTGTAACGAATCGCAGCGGAGGTAATATTGTACTGGTTGCGCGGAATACGTGTGCGTAATGTGCTAGAGGGTTCGCTGTCTTAGGTAATGTGTTGTTAGCAGCTTCGTTCGTTTGTAACACCCTAAACTTGAATCATTTACAGCTAATAATGAGCAAAAGCATACTTGTTAACTAGCTAGTGGAATAGAATTTGAATCACGTTTCATTACCGAGCTGTAGTGTTCACTAACATTCGATGATTGGGGGTAGATGGCAAACAGATATAGTAATTAGAGTAAATCAATAAAGTTCAGTTTGCAAGTTTTCCTCGGGAGAGTAATTTTGTTCAAAACTTAATGGTTGGGTGTGCAGTTGAACGGAATTGAGACCAGTATTTACCACGTCGTGATATGTGATTCATTTTGGTTTGAGAAAAAAATTAAAATATAGTTGTTTGCTGTGGCAATTTAAAAAAAAAAAAAAAAAAAGGATTATACGGAATTCGTTTTATGCTAGCTTTCTGATTGGGAGCCTGGAAAGAAGTTTTGAACACATGAATATACTCATATGTACATACATGACGTCCTATATTTGAAAATCTTTTTAAAAAGTGGTGCAGGTGAGAGTGTGTTGGTACAGGGTGACATTATTGAAATGATTGTGCCATTTTGTCACTTCCAGAGCAGCTCTTCTCTGGAGTGGCCTTGCAGGGGATGCTGGACGTGGATCCCACAGGAGGCTTCAGCTCCCTTGGCATGGACGCCATTGGCCACGGTTTCCTCTCAGAGTCCCTCCTCTCTGCCCAGGATCCGGTCCTGATCCAGAGCTCTGATGCTGCTGCTAGCCCCCTCCCTGAGCTGGGCCAAGAGCAAGACCAGGGCAGGCAGGATCAACCACATGACCAGAATCGGCCGCTAGATCCTCTGGATCACATTCCGGTCGGTCACCTGGAGCCTTTGGGACAGGACCTTCTAGAACAGTCCGAGCCCTTCAAACAGCACCTGTTGCAGTTCTCTGAACCCCTGGTTCAGGATCAGGTGTACCATCCAGAGTCACTGCAGAAGGATCAGGGTGAGTTTTCAGATCCCTTGGAACAAGATGTTTATCAGTCAGATGCATTTCAGAGGGAGCAGTTGGGGTTCCAGGACTCAATGGAGCAGGACGGTGAGGTGTTTGAATCCGAGCCACTGCAGCAGCACCAGGATGAGCTGCTGGGGGCCTCACCAAAGGATCAGGTGGCATTTCTGGACCCCATAGAGCAGAATCAGGTGGAGAAGACTGAACCATTATGTCAGGAAGAAGTGGAACCATCAGAACCTTTACAGCAGGATCATGTGGACCAATCAGAACCATTGGAGCAGAATCAGGTAGACCAATCAGAACCATCACAGGGACAGATTGAAGGATCAGAATTATTACAGCATGATCAACCAGACCAGATGGAAAGGTTAAAGATTGATCAGATGGACAAGTCAGAAGCAGCACAGTTGCATGAAGCAGAGCAATCTGAGCCAGTAGAAAAGGATCTAGAGGAGAATTTGGAATCATCAGAGCCAGTGTCAGCCCAGCCGGCAGAGTCATCAGAGCAGGGAAGCCCAACTAACATGGAGCTGGAGGAGACATCGAAGGATGGCGTGGAGGAGAGCCCCACTGCTTTGGAGGTCCCCTTTCCAGCAGAGTTTGACAAGTTCTACAGGGTTGTGGAGGACAACCCCGAGGACTTCACAGGGTGGACATACCTGCTGCAACATGTGGAGCAAGAGGTAAAACCCCACACTTTTTGTAAACTAAATGCAACATGGAGCCAAGAAATGTCATTGTCCCCCAATTACCTTGGCTGCATAAACCACTTAGTTTAGAGATCAAAGAATGCCCTGAGATGTAATTTCTGAGATGATCAACTAATTCACCCAATCATGGAAATGATTGAGATAAGTAAATTACTAACCACAGCATGTGGTGTGAAACTTGGAAGTAGATTCAGCCCATCTGTTTTCTGTTATTGGCTTGCTTACAGTTTGCTTGGTTTTCCTCCTTCAGAATCACATAGGTGCTGCTCGGAAGGCCTTCAATGCCTTCTTTGCTCATTACCCCTACTGCTACGGCTACTGGAAGAAGTATGCAGACATGGAGAAGAGGCTGGACAGTACACAGATGGCTGATGAGGTAAACTGTTAATGTAGGCAGGGGGAAGAGGGGGTGGGGATCCTCTACCAGCAACTTTACTGAACATCCAGAAAAACTAGAAAGTTGCAAAAGTTTGTTACACCATCCCTTCTTTACTCCTCTTTCTGCCATATTTCAGGCAAAGCAAGAACACAGCTCTTGTGCTACATTATGGTTATTTAGAGGATGCTTTTATACAAAGGGTTTTGCAGTTGATTAGACTAAACTGGGGCCAGTGTCCCCCAGGAGCACTGTGGGGTTAAGGATTCGCTCAAGGACCCATAAGGCTTCTCAAGGGCCCAACAGCGGCAATGATCTCATTGTGGCTCAACTGGGGCTTGAACCACCAACCCAGTCATCACCTTAGCCACAAGGCTATATGCCATGCTTTGTTATTAAGAGGTTTTCATCTGTCCGTCATCTTGAAAACATTGCTAGTTCCTCGACTCTCCATGTGCTTCATGACTTGGACTTTGTGTCCTTGATCAACTTGTTTTACAGTTGCACATGTTACTGAAATGTTGGGCCACAAGGTGGGCCTGTGCAAGTCATATAAACCTTTTTTTTTTTTTGCCAGGTTGCAAGTGTTCATTTGATGCAATTGGCTATATAATGAATTTTAGGAAACTGATTAGTATGTAGCCAAAGCAGGTGCTTATAATTGATGCCTCTGCCTCAACATCTGTTGCCCAGAGATAGATCGAGCCCCTTACCCCTGACAGAAGGACCATTTCAGACTATGTGACGGGTTGTCTGTTGAGTTAAAACTGAATTGGCTTTTGTGACATATCTGCAGTTGTATAAAGTCATTGGCCATCAGGCAAGAGGGAACCATTTAATACCAGGTTCTTGATGTGTTACTGTATATAATTAATGTTGCAACTCATAGGAGGAAAGTTCCCTGGTTGTTCTCTACTAAATTTAGGGAAACTTTTTTTTTTTCCCCAGGAACAAGGAGCTGGTATATTTCTCTGTTTTAAAAATGACATATTTTAGCAGTTCTTGGTAGACTGGTGTCAAATTGCACCTGTCAAATTGTCTTTTGTTTTATTTGTATAACTTTTGCAGTAGGCTAGGTGAAGCTTTGCTCGGGAGCTATCCAGCCATCCAGGTTGTAAGTGTGTGATTTGTGTAGGAAAATTAAGGTTGATTATTGAGAATGACTCAAAGCAGGGCAGGTGAGAACATGGTCACCATAAAACTGAACAAAAATATAATATTTTCAGGAAAGAAGCCTAAATGTCATTGATACTTTTTTGTTTGATTGGACATAAACATAAACCATAAACATAAGGATTACCAATCTGTTAGCTGAGTGAGGTTTTCACAGCCATTTAAAGATGTCAGCTAAATGACATTGAACAGGGTGCATTGCAATGTCTTTACAACTGGTAAGTTCAATTTAAAAAGCAAGTGGGCTTTAGTACAGATGAGTGGTTGATTTGCAGTGCTCTTTCATCCCTCTTTTAAAGGTGTGTCAAGGTAATTTATTGGCTTAAGATTTCACGCACATAAAGCTGGGTGCTGCTTCAAAATTGTTATCAAATCAGGACAGGAAGGGCTTAACAGTCGTCATAAATATAGGGAGCACATTATTTAGTCATAAAAATGACTCAGTGGCTTTGTGTCTGTAGTCACCTCTCCCATTTTAATGTATTTCTTACCTACTTGTATTCTCCATCTGTTTCCTTTTTGGTATTTTGAATTAAAGAAGTGCACCCTCACCACAGTCCATATGCAAAATTGCACTGAGCTAGGGTTTTTTTTTTTTTTGAGACTCAAAACATTCACACAAATTGAGACTATGTCCTTGTATTCCTTTGTCTGTTTGCCATGTTTTACTGCTGTTTTCATCAGAACTTGGTATAAATCTTGCAGTGGGTATTTGTGGTGTGACCTTCACTCCTTTGCCCCAAGTCTTACCCCTGCAGGAACCATATGACCTAAACAACAGCCCCCAGTCCTCTCGGTGAAACACACACACACACACACACAGATAATGCTCATGAATAATACTTTTACCTTCAGGTGTGAGATAAAGTTTGCCCTAACGTGCCCCCCCTCCCCCCACTAGGTGTACCGTCGGGGACTGCAGGCTATCCCCCTCAGCGTGGACCTGTGGCTGCACTTCATCGGCTTCCTGAGGGAGACGGCCGACGCCAGTGACAGCACCGCTGAGAGCCGCATTCGAGCGTGAGTCAAGCCCAGCTTCACCCCATTTTATTTTTTATTTACTTTCCTCCCCAGTTGCCTTTCTGTTCTCTCTTGCCATGTTTTGGCCCGCCATCTGTGGCTGATCCCAGATCAGATATAATATCTACCTTTGTTTGGTCATGATTTAGTAAAACTCAGCAAAAAAAGAGATGTGCACAGAGCAAGTGTTTTTAAATAGTGTGTCACTTGAAGGACTTAGTCTCAGAAAGGCTTCCTCACCCCTCTTGTTTCTTTCAAGGTGGTCAGTGGGATATCTTTGTCTGTTTGGCCTCAGGAGAGGTCAGAATAACAGGAAAAGTATTGACGTCTGAGGTCCCCATTTTGGCTATGGATAGGACAGACATCAGCATTGGTGGATGAGGTCAGGGCTGTGTGGGGGTATTTCGGGGTGCATGGATAAAGCTTGTTGCGTCATTGAGGTCTTGGCACGCCCCCCCGGGTCTCACCGCCGCTGTGTCATACCTTGCCAGGGCCTATGAGCATGCAGTGCTGGCGGCGGGCACAGATTTCCGCTCCGACCGCCTGTGGGAGGCCTACATCAACTGGGAGGCTGAGCTCGGCAACCTGGCCAATGTCACCGCCATCTACGACCGGATCCTGGGCATCCCTACCCAGCTCTACAGCCACCACTTCCAGAGGTAAGGCACCGGCCTGGGCCTCCCAAATTGAAACAGAGCTGGCCTGAGCATCTGCGTGGAGAGTGCTTTCACAGTGGCCACTGACATTTCTGGTTTTTCTGGTTTCACCTTAGCACTCTCCACATCCCAAAGACGATATCTAACATTCTGCCTTTTATGCCCAGGATCCGGTCGTAGATGGCGGTGACATTGTTTCCATTTGTTTTAGGTTCAGAGAGCACGTGCAGAACAACCTCCCCAAGCACTTCCTGTCACAGGAGGAGTTTGTCCAGTTGCGAATCGAGCTGGCCAAGGTGGGTGGGCTCAGTGGTGAGGAGGCCACACCCACTGAGGACCTGCCACCTGGCACAGAGGACCTTGCTGATCCTGCCAAGGTACTGGCAAAACCTTAAGAGGCATTCCCTTCAGGGAAAATAACCATAACAGCTGTAAATAACTGCCTTACACCAAGAATATTTTAATGCAGTGTTTGCATTTAAAGCGACACTCCAATACCTTCTGTGATTGGTACCTTGAATATGAGGTCATTATTAAAGCTTTTGTCAGTGAGTTGGGTAGAGGAGCAGAAGCAAGTGTAGCAGCTAATGAACTTTGGAATACCATATTGGAGTATTTCACTAGAATGTTTCACTTTGGTAACAGTTTAAGCTCTGTAGTTTTCTTACCTCTGATGTGTTTTTGTGAATACATCATTATCTGAACAAATAAAATCTTGTCCCAGTCCATTTCGACCTTATCTAGGCTTGGGCGGTATTGCAGTGATGTAGGCAGTGTGGTTTTTGATACCATCGTTAAAGGTTGTAAAGTTGAAACTGGTAAAGTAACTGAGGAGATGCATTGTAGTCTGTCTGTTGCTGTCAAGATGTTTTTATTCCTGTCCTTTTGTCCGTGTCCCAGCATGTGACAGAGATCGAGAACATGCGGCACAGGGTGTTGGAGTCGCGTCAGGAGGTTTTCAATCACAACGAGCATGAGGTCAGCAAGCGCTGGACCTTCGAGGAAGGGGTGAGTGCAGCCAGGGGCGACACCGGTCCCCCTCTGAAACACGAGAGGCATCCCTCTCTAGCGCCCACCATTGATCAGGCCAGTGTGCTGAACATGACTCGGGAAACACTTTTTCCGTTCACAGCTGAAATGGATAGCATTTATTGTGTTGTTATTTGTTAACTTTCTAAGTCAGGAGCATTTCGAACGCTGGCAGCCATTTTTTAAAACATTTTGGTTAATTGTGTTCCTCTCTTACAGCATGAAACAACCCACCACATGTTATACATCACTGTAAAACTTATCATCTTGGCTGTAAAATATCAGACAGTAAAACAGCAGGGATATCGATGATAATATTAAGGCAGTGCTCACCGGAAATGGGCTCAAATTCCTGCTTCTGGTTGAAGTTTTCTTTGTTTTATAATCCAAAATATTATTCCATTTGCCTAAACCGCATGTATTTTCATTACTGACACTTTACAACACAAAGCACAAATGGTTTCAGGCAGAGAAGACGAGATATCTCCAGTATAGCCATTGACATGGACTGTCGATGGTCGCTTCCCCTATGATTTTCATTGTGTTTCAATGTGACATGAAAAATTAATATTTCTGACAGGAGCATGATGTTTTACAGACAAAAACTGTTGATTACTGTTGTGGTCTATTACTAACCATGTAAATGGTGAAAGAATTATCTGAATCGGGCATTCCAGTCTAGAGATATTAGCAAGAAACGACATAATGTACGTACACTCTGTGAACTACATGTCCCATCTTCCTTCGGTATACCAAAAAGGCATGGCCTAATTCTGTGACACGACCACCACATTATCAACGCCTAAAAGTGTCGGATTACTATGCAATTTACCCAATGTCTCTAGAATATACGAGCCCAGATGTTCCCACATTACTCCTTGTGTTTTATTTTAACTATTCAGATCAGTTGCAACTATTTTCCAAGCTAAGTAAGTGTATGTTTTTATCATGTGTACCGTTACTGTTTTAACGGCAGATAAAACCAGCTTCATCATGGCGACTGGACAACAGACATTAGCTAAGCTAAATTTGCTAGCTAGCATGGTCTTGGTTTTTTTACACCGTAAAGCAATAGTGTGACGTTCACTGCTGAGAGTGAGTGGGATGTCAGGCACCCAAGATGAGATGGTATATATTTCCACATTTTAACAGTGCAATTAATAAGTAAAAATACAGTAAAAATGTGCTGACAAAATGTATTTTGCAGTTTGCCTTTATTGATAGCCTAAATTTAGCTGGGAAAAAAACTATCTGAATCCCATAATTGAAAACCGAATACCTACACAATGAACGAATATCCGAATAGTCAAATATTCAGGTCCAGCTCTACTACCTTTCCTAGTTAATTAGTTCATAACTGGCTCCAAAAATCTGCAGCAAAGTTCTCCACCTATTTTAGAAAAAGATTATAGTCTGAAAAGTGTAGCCAGGAATCATGTCACTGCTAATAAGACTGTAAATTCATCATCAAAATAAAAGGACTGGCAATAGTTCTCTGGAACGATTTCCTTTATTTTCCACTAAAGTCATTTTTGGGGGGAAAAAAAATCCATTAACGCTTTTCCTCTGTCTTTACCCCACTAGATAAAACGACCTTACTTTCACGTGAAGGGCCTGGAGAAGGCCCAGCTCAGTAACTGGAAGGAGTACTTGGACTTCGAGATCGAAAATGGGACCCCAGAGAGGGTGGTGGTGCTTTTCGAGCGTTGCCTCATCGCCTGCGCCCTCTACGAGGAATTCTGGATCAAGGTAACCGTAGCATCCTGGTCGCCCCCCCCCCCCCCCCTTGCCCCCCCCAACACCCCATAACTCCCCTTTAAACCATTATCAGCTCCTCACTGACTTTCTGCACTGTGTTACCCTGTCATGTTGATATGTGACTGTCTGTTGTATTAGGGGATGGCCTGCTTGCCAGCAGATTTGACTGCAGAATTTGCCAACTGCGTTGCATCTCTTCGTCCTACCTTACAGAAACTAATCTTTATGGTTTGATGAAGGTGCTGATGGGTTTAAAAGACATTTTAAATGTTCTTGTCAATGGATTTTACTGGCCCGTACCAGAGAATGGAAACGTAGTCATGTGTTTTTTCTCTCTTCCCCCATTCTTTTTTTTTCTGTCTCCCCGTCTCCCTCTAGTATGCAAAGTACCTGGAGAACTACAGCATTGAGGGTGTGAGGCACGTGTACAGGAAGGCATGTACGATTCACCTGCCCAAGAAGCCCACCCTTCACCTTCTGTGGGCTGGATTTGAGGAGCAGCAGGGTGAGTCTCTTTGCTCTTTGTAGTGCTTTAAGTATTCAGAAGGTGTGACTCACCATAGCTGAATTCATTTTCAAAAGCTACAGAACGTGCGCCGAGGCCTGACTGTGATTCTAGGCCTGTCCGATCACTACACACTGTCAGCCAAAAGGGAACCTTCCTCAGGTCTGTGATGCAGTGTGTTGTAACTGTGTGTGTCCGCTGCAGGATTTAATACAATTTTAATACAACTTTATTTCGATCAATGATCATGTCGATCAAAAACGGCGGTTGTGATTTATTAGACACGTTAGGATACCAGCAAGGAATTTTTGCCCCAATTTCAAGAAAAAAAATAATACTACTCCAGTGAGAGAGGTTAGTCATGCATGTACAGTAAAACTTAATTTATCTGGAATACAGAAACAGCAGTCTAATCCAAATGTGGCAAATACATTGAAACACCTTTCTATTTACTCCATTATAATTACAAGCGTGAATGCAAAAGATTGAGCATTAAACTGAAGCACTATCCTACTGTCAAACTGAATAGCAAAAGCTAGGTCATGGATATTACAACTTTATATAAGCTGGCAGCAATTGTCAGGGAGGGTGAAAACTAGCTAGACACAATGAAAAATGAAAGAAAATGAAGCTAACTCACTTGTTTTCATCTGAATTTATTTTTACTTTGGTATCAACTTACTCTGTAGATTTTACTTTATTCATAAATATAACACACTTTATTCCCACCAATACAAAATGGCAAACAAAGGTAACAATACTTCCCATTAGTAGTAATTTATAATTCAACCTCTCCTGCCAGAATTTGTGTGTTTAGAGGAAATGCAGACTTTTCTGTTGAATTTTGCTCCCTGAAGGCAGGTTGTGCAACAATTTTGTTTTTGGGAGTAGAAGATGAATGTAAAGTCTTTGTTTTTCCGGAGTAGTTATTCAGTTATCAGCTGTTCACACAAATGTGTAATTGCGGTGTCCACAAACTCCTACTGCTGGATTATTAATGTCAGCGATACTGCAAGAGCACCCTATATGGAGATAAGACATGATGTGATGGTTGCAGTTAAATACATTTTGTAAATTGTATTGTAAAGCCATTTTCAGTAATCCAGAACTCCTAGTAATCAGAGCCACCATGGTCCTAAGAAGCTGTAGTCTAAACGCAGTAAAGGCAGCTAGCATGGAGGTGCTGCGCGGGGATTGTGAACGCGTGTTACCCTTCTCCCTCAGGGAACATCGAGGAGGCCCGGGGAATCCTGAAGGGCCTGGAGGAGGCTGTGCCAGGCCTGGCCATGGTGAGACTGAGGCGGGTCAGCCTGGAGCGTCGCCACGGCAACATGGAGGAGGCGGAGTCCCTGCTGCGGGAAGCCATCAGCAACGGGAAGAACACCACCGAGTCGTCCTTCTACTCCATCAAGCTGGCACGGCAGCTGCTGAAAGTGCAGAGGAGCCTGGAGAGGGCCAGGAAAGTGCTGCTGGAGGCTATTGAGAGGGACAAGGTGAGGCCAGAAGCACGCCACATCATCTCTACAGATTTTTACGACTGCACTGTTACGGCCAACCACTTCTGATACCACCAAAACATATAGAAAGTCCCGACAAGTCAATATATGAAAACAAACACACAAAGTTTATTAAAAAACCAATGCAGCAGATTCAACACATACAAATACATCACAGTCAAACGGAAATCAAAGCCGTTAACCTGGCAGGGAGGTTGAGGGGTCCCTCGCACCTCGCAGGGTGCGACCCCAGGGCTGACGACGGTTCTAAGAACATGTTCTAAGAACATTAGGTACCGCTCCCCACCGTAACAAAAATACTGCTACAATGGAATTAGACTAACAAAAGCAAAAAGAACTAAATTAATAAAGTACTTTAAACAATCAAGAAAACTCAGGAGCCTTGTTTGAGTGCATCCGACTAGAGAGAGAGAGAGCGTCAGCCTTTTGCTGCCATCCTTTTAAATCAAAAGCTCCTCCCCCGGATTACCTGTAGAACAGGTAAAGGAAAAAAGAAAACACGGAGCGGAATCGCATACCAGCACCCTCTCAACCCAGCTTACACCTGCAGTCCCTGGAACCTCTGTGTGATAGATCACTTATGTAATAACAAGGGACATCTCATGTTGTTCGTAACTAAACAGTTTGGGGCTTATATCCCATTTGCCAGAAAGCTACAAAATGCATTACACAGGTCCCTTTCCATGTGAGGACCATAGTTTCTGCTCGGACCTGTACAGCTCTCCACACTGCATTTTCCACCAGTTTACATTTTTGGAAATTTTACTTAATACTTAAAGTACTAAAATACTACTTGGACAGATACAGTCTCTTTTGACATCCCTCTCTAAATTTATCATTTTTTCATGGGTTATCTCAAAAAACTGCCACGTGACAAGCCATTCAATTAGCAGTGTCTGTAGCTTTTCACAATGATGTGAATAAATCCAAAACCATTTGACATGAAATGATAAAAGTTGGTGTGTACATTGTCAACCACATCGAGTCCACCCTTAAAAGTGATGGGCAAATCAAAACACATGGGGACACTATAGTGATCAAAAAATGAAACCAAATTAAAAAAATCACCAAAAATCCCTGTTCTTTGTTCACTGCATAAAGTCTGAAATCTCTACAAACTCCTCATTAGAAGACCGATGTCTGTTTTTTTTTTTTAAATTATAATATTATTCTCATGTACTTATTACTTTTAAACCATGCCTGTGCATGCTTTTGATTAAACTGTTGTTATTGCTTGAAGTTGCTTCCTAGCAACAGTTGGCCCCTTGGTGGCACTGTAACAGTCAGCTGAAATTGTAATATTAAAACGATTGTTTTTTGTGCCCTGTGACACCAGTGCCTCAAAAAAAAAAACACATTTGCATCAAAGATACATGTAATCTGAGACATTGGATTTACACCATTTTGACTTTTCCTGAAAACACGTACAATGTTACTCCACTGAAAATGTACCTATTTATATTTGGTTCAGTGCTTGTTTACACCTCTCTGTCTTTTCTTTATGGTGTTTGGACCACAGCAGTAGTAGCTGCATTTGTTTTTGTTATCATTTTAGATGAGCCCCAAGCTGTACCTGAACCTGCTGGAGCTGGAGTACAGTGGAGATGTGAAGCAGAACGAGGAGCAGATACTGTCCTGTTTCAACCAGGCCCTGACCAGCCCCCTGCCCCTGGAGGCCCGCCTCGCCTTCTCCCAGCGCAAGGTCGAGTTCCTGGAGGACTTCGGCTCCGACATCAACACGTATGTGCCCGCAGCAGTATCCTGGGAGATGCAGTAGAAGGGATACACAGGACTGGAGTGTATGCTGGCTCTGTGTGGATCACCACTGAAATGTGTAGAATTTAAGTCATTCTAAACCTTTCTTTTCTTGGATGTAGCTGATTTGTTGCTGGTAAAAGGCTGCAACTTCCTGGAACAAAATTGAATGTCCCTGAATCTGAATATTGTTCCCCCTCCCCCGGACGCCCAAGCGATGCATCTTTTATCTTTTACTGCTTTTGTGTCTGCCACTTCCAGGTTCATACCACGCTGGGTTGACTGGACAAACCGTAAATCAAAGCTTTGTAGCTCTGTGATTTTGCCGTATTTTCGGAATTGAAGGTAACTGAGTGACTGTCTCCCCCATAGGCTTGTGGCTGCCCATGAGGAACACCAAAAGCTTTCACAGGCAAATGAAGTGACAAAGAGGAAAGCTGAAAACGGGTAAGAGATGAGGATGCAATCAGTTCCCCTGCTGGAGTTCTTATGTAATGGACCACTAAATTCAGATATTCAAAAGTCCACCCAATGAGGAAACCTTATGCAACAGCTGTAAACTGCAACAACAAACTGGCAAATTGGCACTTTGAACCACTCTTTGGTGTATACAGCCACTCATTGATTTGAACATAAAAGTAAGGGACATAAAATAATATTCAGCTGTAATTCATAAGATTATCAATAAATTAAGATTAAATGTCAGTTTACACAATTGATGGGACCAAAAAAATTGGTTAGAGCAAGCCTTAAGAGTTTTTGAATAACTATCCCATCAGCTAGGAGGCTTTTAATTGCATCCACTAAGTGCCCTTGATTGACTTTTTTGTCTCAACACACTTTATATTATAACATTTCACTGTGAACTGTATGTGTTGTGCTGCTGTTTGTGGTATAATTGTTTTTTTATGTCTTGCGTACAATTTTGTGTGTAGCCTTGTGCTAAGGATTGCAGTAGAAGTTTCCCTTCTGGGGAAAAAATGAAAGTATATTTGAGAGTAAATTTAAGAGGTGCTTGCCTGGTTCCCCCTCAGGAGTGTGCAGGAACCAGAGACGAAGAAACCGCGAACAGAGGACACTTCCATGGCGACCGGTCACATGATGCCAGACATGCAGCCCAACCACTCTGCCTACAATTACAACTACAACTGGTACCAGGTGTGTACCGCATGCTAACAATTACAACACAAAATGGAAGAAAGTATATTGCTGACAGAGGACTTTCTCAGAAATCATCATTATATAGCATAGAGAGTAGCATATTTCACTGATCTGATTGTAACAGGGGAGTAGCTATCTCCTCATAATAAAACCCCAAGTTGTGGGTTTGAGTTAAGTTAAACAGAAGAGAAAGGCCATGCCGCATTCCTGTGAAGGCTAACGCAGACTTGAAATGATTGGTCCAGATTTAAGCCTTGGAGTTGCTGTACATCATGTGTCATCTTACAAGAAGAGTTACCAGTTAGCCAGTATTCTATAAACCTGTCAAAGGTAGAGGCATTCTTGCCGATAAAATGAGTAATAGCTCAGCACTAGCTATTAGCGGATAGAAAAATTGATCGTTCAAACAAGTTATTTCCTGTAATGTGGTTGAAATGTCATCTTGTGACTGAACCAACAGTGTTCCTCTCACTTCCTGCAACAAAAATGAATAGCCTACATCACATTTACCATCCAAATCCTGTATACGTGTGAAAAATTTGTGGGATCTCACAGACTCACAGCGTCTGGCAACTAAAAAACAACCAAGGAAGATGGTATAAATAGGTAGTAGACAGTTTAAAAAAAAGGCAAAATTCTAGGGCACCGGTTGCATATAACTCTGCATTTCACAAGTTAAAATATTATTTGTATAACAGAAATAAGTTGTATACGACAGGACTAATTGGGCACATTGAACTAATGTCCTGATCGAGAGCAGAGGCTAGCCTAAAAACAGCTATGCCATGATCCTTTTTGTCTAAATTGACCTCACCTTGTTGCAGAGAGGTTGTCTGTTGATGCTGTTCGATGTATATGGACAGGCACTTTTCCCCTGAAATCTGATATTTTTCCCTTGTTTCCTTTGTCTCCCCTCATAGCAATACAACTACCAGAACCCATGGGGCTATGGGCAGTACTACCCTCCTCCCCCAACATGATGCTTGTGTCTCTCTGGGTCATCCATGTCTGCTTTTAAATCATCACTGAGAGTCCTCCTGGCCCATCCCAAGATTGTTCTACCTTTTATGTCCTTTTATTTGGATCTCTTCGCTTTATCTTTAGTAAGGAAGATGGCCATTATGGATTTATTGGAATGTTTGCCATGACAGGCACAAAAGGAGTGACTTTTTTTTTTTTTTGATGATGAGGATGGTGATGATACCTTAATGGAAAAAATCCAAACCAGACCCCGTAATTTGGTCTTGATGGTCTGGGAAGTTATGTTTAGCAAAGATTTATATATTTGCGTGAATTCAAAACTAAAACTCTTCATTTTAAACCCATGCTTTCTGTCTGCATTTCTTGGTGTGAGCCTTTTAAAATCCCAGAGTTTTTTTGTTTTCCTCTTTTCAACAAAAGCTGAAATGAAGAATATACTTTTTTTGTTTTCACATATTAATTTCTTAATAAACAGATGAATATACTGGGTCTTTTGGTTTTTGTTTGTGACCTCCTTTCAATTTTTTTTTAAATGATCCTCTAAACTTATTTATTGTCAACTGATATTACTCTTTACTGCTCTAGAGAATTGGAAATGGTTTCTTTCAGGTATAACTCAAGTATAAACTGCTCTGTATGAAACAATAAAAATGTGCATCTTTTCAAGTTTAACAACTGACAAATTAATGAAAAATACACTTATCAGTAAATGAAATAGGTATATTGTCTCAAAATACAGCCAGCAATAAAAAAATTTCATGGACAAATGAGTGCAGAAAAGATACCTAGCATTGCCTGGACTAGAACTTGTGGTATGACAGATCCACTTGTCACCTTTTAACCTACCAAGTTAGAAAAAACACTAAGTGCTGCTATCTTTGGGAAGTTTCTCAGGTACACTGTATGCAATACCTTCTCTGTTGGTAATACACCAGGCACTTATTCATGACCCTCCAAAATGTCCCAGATAAATTTGAATGGCATTTCGGCTCCACACCACCCTAAACTGAGCCTTGGGAAGACAGAGCCACTCTACATCCCTGCTAAATCTCCTATGACCATAACCTTATGCGCCACTGAGGACTCGGCAGTGGATCTTCCAATGCGCCTCGAGGTGAGCCTGAATGATGTCACTGCACCAGCAGCCAGTCACTGTCCATGTCTAGTTTCAGACTGTGAAGCTGGTCCTTCACTGCCAACTTTTGGCTGCCCTGTGGTCGAATACCACAATCGCAACTGCACTCTGTTCTTGCTCTGGTTCCTCAGTGGAATGACCTACCCACCACCGGCAGAAGAGCTGAGTCCCTTCCCACATTTTGCCAAAGACCATAAACTTTTCAGATTGTACCTTGCCTATCCTGAACCACCCCCCCTCTCCCTCAGTTCAGACTTAATTTTAAAAATAACTTTTTTCTCCACATGCATATACTAGACCTATTATTGTTTGCTTGCTGCTGCACTGAATGTGTTATTTTGTAATTCACAGGTGAGATGGTATTGCACTTGTTGAATTTACATACTTCCTGTAAGTTGTTTGAAATTAAAAGAATCTGCCAAATGAAGTCTAACCTTTGTGTCTGTGGACATATATGACATTTGATATTACTCTCTGAACGGCTCCTCAGTAGCAGCACCCACCGTAGTAAAATAAACAGTTCAAAGATAAAACTTCTTTCATTTTTTTTTTTTTATCATTGTTCTTAAAAGACAAAGCAATGTAAAGTGCATGGATAAAACTGTACAAACATTATTCAGGCCAGGGATGTGGACACATTTAGTTTAACAAGAGTAACCTAAAAATGGTTACTTTTAAATGATCATATAGTTTTTGAAAAGAGTGAGTTATCTATGACTTTGCCTTTATCAATTTGAAATTTTACAAAGAAAATATTAATGTAATGTTTTGCATTGCTGTGGCTGTTATTACTGAAATCAATCAGAAAAATATCAGTTACGTTCTTCAGTAAAAAGGACTGGACGCAGATATTAGGTATAAAGGTATTGATATCAAGACGCAATTCATTAATTTCGTGTAATACCAAAATATTGTTATGGAAGTCTGCCGCCTCCCTATTGACGTCATATTTCCCATAATTCCCGCACACGCACATGCGCCGAGAAAGAACGCAGGACAGGCCTTTTCTTTGCTGAGCGTGGAGAGAGACAGAGCGAGGTGTGCCAGTGCTGGGTATATGTGATATAATATTCAATGTTTTAGCGTCTGAAATTGGCCATTACCTATCTATGTTTGTTTTGAGATGTGTTTTGGTAGTTCAGGTAACTCACAGTCACGTATTTAAGCGTATATTTGATCATTTAATGACTTCTTTTGAAATCCAGTAGGCCGCATTGACGGTTTCGCTAACTGGCTAACTCAGAAGCTAGCATCGTACGACCATGGCATAGCAGCGATAGGCAGATATCCC
This sequence comes from Albula glossodonta, assembly GCA_019788955.1. Lineage (NCBI taxonomy): Eukaryota > Metazoa > Chordata > Actinopteri > Albuliformes > Albulidae > Albula > Albula glossodonta. The sequence continues at coordinate 412,793 of JAFBMS010000170.1, read as the reverse complement.
TTAGTTTTCTGGAATAAGTTAATTCATATAGGTATATTCAACTGGACAACTGTTTAATGTCGAAATGTGTGTAGCAAATTAAAAGTCTTGGGAACTGAAGTTCGGTTGTCCGGGTGTTTCGGTTCGCGCTTGTCAGCTTGCTGGCGATTGAATATTCAGGAATATTGCTTGGCAGCATGTTTCTATAGCCAAGTTGTTCAATTTAACAGTTGACGAAAAACTGGTTGCGATTTATCCAGTAATAATTTGGTCTACGAGAATGCCATAATCCTTCAGTTGTTACATAAATTCGGGGCATCCTCAATACTCTAACTTACGAACTTCTCGATAAACGTTGAAAGAAGCGTCCGCATATTGTCATATCGCATAGCAAGTCAGCGTGAGAGCTTAAATAAAGTAAAATATCGATATCAGATACTATGACATTTTGTTTTCATTGGAAGGTTTCACGAATATTCTGTAGGCGGCGGTGATTTCTGAATACATCGAACTTTTCCCAGTTTCTGTGCGTGCACGCCTCGGTGATGCTGATGTCAGTGTCATGATGTTTCCCACAGACTCAAGATGCAGCTCTTCGTACGCGCACAGAATACCCACACCCTTCACCTGACTGGCCAGGAGACGGTCGGTGATATTAAGGTGAGACTGCAGCTTACAACGTTGTAATGGGACGACCGAATTTAAATGGCTTTAGTTTTGTTGTGTAGTTCTTTAAGTACTTCGTGACGTACAGGTAAGCCAGACCGCAAAATGCCCCATTGGATCATCCACTACATCAAGGGTGGGCAATCCTGGTCCTTGAGTGCCAGAGCCGTTTCGGGATTTCATTCTGCCCTGAGTTCTTGAGTACAGTTTGAGTAATTATGAAGTGCCTAATCCTGAATGGTGAAGCTCCTCTTCCGGCTCCAGCACCTGGTCCACTGCAGTCATTAAAGCCTGATAAATAACTCTGTCTGTTAATTAACCCCTGTCTGATTACACTGTCAGGGGTTTGGCTGGAGTGAAAACCAGAAATGTCTCTGGCACTCAAGGACCAGGGTTGCCCACCCTTGCACTACATACACCATAGAAGTAAGCAGGAATATTGATAGGCAGTTACAATGCATCTAGGCTCCTCATTTGTTGTAGAAACATCGTAGCTCTCCATAACCTACATGAGTGTACCTCCCCACACTCACACTTAACAGCCACTGCTAGGAAAGATTATTTCATAGCATATATCACACCAACATTGTTTTGGTGTGACTGTATACTAGACCAAGTGGACCATGTGTCACTGCCAGATGATTTGAAATGATTGTGTATGTTTGGGCTGTACCACTAACATGGATGTGATCTCTGTGGTGCAGGCTCATGTTGCAGCTCTTGAGGGGATTGCAGTTGAGGATCAGGTGCTGGTGCTGTCTGGAACCCCCCTGGAGGATGGAGCATTCCTGGAGCACTGTGGGGTCTCTGAGAACTGCACCCTGGAAGTGACTGCCAGGCTTCTGGGAGGTTTGTCACTTTAGTTCTCATTAAAGCTCCATGCCATAGATGTCCAGTCTTAGGGCTAGCATAGGTTCAGGCTTTTCAACTTCTATTGTACCTTAAATTAGTTGAATTTTTTTGTGTTGGATTGTCAGCTACCCTACTTCAATGACTAATCATACAGTCAGACACCCCTTTTCCCTGAACCTGGTTGTTCAGCTCTCTGCCTGTAATGTTGCAACCTAGTCTGGGCTGAGAAGGCCATGGCTGACAGGAGGGGTTAGCAACCCAGCAGACACATTCACTCACTAACATAGGAGAGGCAAGCGTATGTGCTGGAGGGCTGTAGGGTTTTTTCCCCTTCCAATCAGTAGCTAATTTTGACCTTGTAAATAAGGTGAATGGACTTGGTCAGTCAAGTGCTGAAAGGCACCATGGCCATCTTCAAGATGAGTCTTGACAGCCGTGAACAAACCACACCTGACTATCTACTTGGCATCCTAGTTGGGGAAGGATGCTGATTCAATTCATACAAGGTTCACAGGTTCTTGCCATTTCTGGTTCCAGATCTCAGACCTTTTACTATGTTAGTAATGTGCAGAGCAGTCTATATATGTTGTTTTGGTGAAGCTGGGTCTGAACTGAAAGATTGGTTTTTATTTCCACACAGGTAAAGTCCACGGGTCCTTGGCTCGTGCTGGTAAAGTGCGGGGACAGACACCCAAGGTCTGTATTGTCACTGTTACATTGTCACTATGAATGGATTATTTGTTGTTGTATTGAGGCTTTATAAGGATCATTAAATGTTCTGCATTTCATGAGAAAGAAAGGGCTTGCCAACAGCTTTGATTTGAGGAGAGCTGCAGTGTCTCTGATTGCTAGCTGACTCCATTCATTGTCTGGGTTCATTTTTTCCAGTCAGGCATGTGAAAAGCTTAATTTTATAGATTTTTGTGATGATTGGAACTTCTTGGCAGCTCATCCCTAGTCATGTATGTAATGTCTTAAATAGTTGTGAAATGTGTACTGGACATCAAAGTTTTGTTCTTCATCAAAATGACCTGTGTCATAATTCTTCCTCTTTATCCAGGTGGACAAACAGGAGAAGAAGAAGAAGAAGACCGGCCGTGCCAAGCGTCGCATCCAGTACAACCGCCGCTTCGTCAATGTGGTGCCCACATTTGGCAAGAAGAAGGGCCCCAATGCCAACTCTTAAATCCCCCTTCATCCCCAAGCTGCCCAAGGACCTGGAGCATATTCTACATTAGTGTGTTCTCCAGATCTGTCGCAAGAAAAAAATCAATGCACCAAATTCTTATTGTGCTTCATCGAATGCATTAACTATGGTTTTTGGCTTCGTTGGTTTTTTTTTTTGGCTTGTGATCAAAATTTGATTTTGAGGATCTGAACAGAAACTCAGAATCAGGTTTCTCCTGCTCTTTGTAAGAATTTAAATAAAGTGGCACAAAAGAATGAAGCAGAGTGATTTATTTCCATCTTAATACCACAAAACACTAATAGAAAAAACATTTCAGTATCAGTATGGTTGGGGGGGGCTTTATTTAGTGGTTTTTGTCTAAAATTGGTGTTAATGTCAAGTCCTAGGGGGCTGCAGTGTCTGCTGCTCATTGGTGTGTTTCAGCAGTTTCTTTGATAAATTTAAATCACTGATTGGCTATGGAGGCCATGCAGCCAGTTTCCAAGGTGTAAAGTGACTGCTAATTGAAAGGAAACAAAAACCTGTAAGCACTGCAGCCCTCCAGGACTGAAGTTTGACACCTCTGTTCTAAAGGAACATTTAGGTGAGTTCATTTTTGTTGAACTTTCCCAACTGCTGATGGAAAAACATGTACAGTTGCATTTAAATGTTAGCCACATCTAAGAGAAATGTTGATTGAATCTTGGCCCTTGTCTATTTCAAAAGCCTAAAATGGTCGCCAACCATAAAACCTGTACTGTGACACTCCATGGTTGGATTTTGATATGCTTGGTCTAATTTAATTCCATATTGGGAAACTGGCACTAAGGTAAGATGTGTGACTGGGCAAATCTTCATTTATCTGGGTAATGATGACGAGCCTGATGAACTACTCTGGTCATTGATACTTTTGACTCGCCCCAACACTGTTTATACAGAACAGACAGCTGCAAAATTATAGTTTCTCTTTAATACAGAGGGGCCAAGTACATCCACCATTAGAATTATGACAGCATTAATAAGATGGCAGATAGCCTAAAGCAATTCAGGTTTCATAAGGTACATCAGCAATGACCCACTGACTATTTGAACCTGAAACCTTGGATTACAAGCCTAGTACTGTAATACTACACTTCTTCATGCTCATTTAGCACTCCTGTTTGGTAGTGCTGGTTTGCAGCTGTAGGCAAGCTTTATTTCTCCCTCCACATCCATTAAATGAGCCACAGTCAAATGAAACCAGTTATGAAAACCTATCTTGAAAGACAAAATGAGTCCTACATGCTGTAACTGCTGCACAAATTTAACACCTGCACATGGGAAAACATCTTAAATTGAAGGATGATTCACCAAATGCGAATTGAGTTAGTCCCACCAAAATGAAAGGACATGGATGCCATGTTCACAGTCACCTCAATAAGAGTACTGGCAGGAACTATGTACCACAATACACAGGGATACCCAGGGGCTTAAACAGGCTAGTGTAAGACTGAAGGATGGCTGCACCCCACTGCCCTCCCACAATTACAACTCAACACCCACTGCTATCTGATCGCTTTGTGTGCTGAATAAGACAAAACAAGGAATACGAAAAGTTGTTCCCAAAATTGGTTTATTAAGCTTTACAACAAACATGCAATTTTTTGGGAAAATATACCAAGGAAACAAACAAAAAAAGCTTCTTTGTGTCATCTGAATACCGTTATCCAAATGCGTTCAGTTGAGGTCGAAGTGCTCAGCTCATGTACAGTGTTTCTGTGCGACATAAGGCCGGTTTCACGGGGATGGCTTGATTCTGTTCCAGGGGCCGTCCACTGCATGCGTCAGTCAATACTCACAAGCTCAACCTCAAAGATGAGCTTTGCATTGGGTGGAATTCTGGGAAGGGCCAGGTTAAGGAAAAGTGATGGTGTGATAGAACCAGGAAAAAATAGCGACCTTCCTTGATGCTAGTTGCCTCTGTCAATTTATTAGTCTTGATAGAATACATTACAGCATGTCAAAGTTTTTAAATTAAAAGTGTATTATGAATAACTTCCTCTTTGGCGTAATTTTACAAGGAAAGGATACTTGGAATCAGGCTGCCCTTTCTTGCCATAGGCCCACTCTGGCTCAATCTCCAGCCTGGCTGTCTCTCCCTTACTCATTGTTAGGAGGGCTTCATCCCACTAAAGACCATTAAAACACACATGTATGCACACATGCACGCACGCACACACACAAAACACATTTTAATTACATCACATGTATCGCTAATCACTACTCTAGACAATTACACGTGTTATCTCATGTAATTTCTTAACCAAAAATATTTTTGTACACCTTTATTTTGTAAAATGAAAATCTTTATCCTTATTTCTCTTTTCTTCAAATATGAAATTGTTGAATGGAGGGTCAGTTGACTTTCTCATGGATCAAAACATTCCTTTTCCAAAATAAACTGGATGTTAGGGTACAATCCTCTCAAACAGACCTGCAGGGAAGCTGATCATTCTGACCATATTAACTGATGATCAGTGAATCAATATTAATAGGTTAACTTGACTGCCAATCCACTGTTCTTTGTTTCTTTTCTTTTGCCCTCTCAACATGTCTCCTCCTACAGCTTTCACACTAGAACTACCAAACTTGACCAGTGGCCTCAGATTTTTGATACACCATTAATTTTAGAGTTACTCAGGATTAAAATCAAAGCGGAGAGTGGTGGTGTAGGGGTTATTAAAAACATTGTATCTTTGACAAACCCCATCACAATAATCCTGCCACTTTAGGAAACTGCAGACCAGCATGCACCTCTACTGCTGCCAGCCAATCAGCACCATCTGATGCAAATATCACAGAATGTGGCTACTGACGTAATGGCAGCCCATTTAATCTTGTCCACCTCCCTTACCTCCTCCCTTCCAACGCTGGATGGACACACAGTTTTTGTCTTACCCCTCTGATAACTCTCCCCACTCCGACTTTGAAGGAAAGTGGCTTGGCCTGCTTCTTCTTTCTGGCAGCTGCAATAAAGACAGGCTCAGTTGCAGCATAGCTCTTTTCTCTAAAGTAGAAGCAACTCTCACAAACAGCATGATACCTGCACAAAAACATGAGTGCTGCAATATTTCTATCAATCACAACTAATGCTACACGTGAGCTAAAGGCTGCAGCACAAGTTAATTATTTTTATATATTTTTTTTTTCCTCGCAAAGTGTTTTTGCAAGTGTTTCTTGAGAATGGGTCATGTCTTTCTGTTTAAGTTCCTCAATGCAACAGTTAAAAAAACCACAAAAAGACATGTAAAAGTTTTTAAACCATTTCGTATTTTTTCCAGATAATTTGTACATATATTTTGATAAATCACAATCAATTAACTGATCTGGGTACAGATGAGCACAAGCTTTGATCTGAAATCCTTGGCAACCATGACTTCTTTTATAAAAAAACATTCCTAAAGTAAAAAAAGGGTCATTTTGCATATGCATACAATGTAACACCTTCTTGCACCCTTGAAACCCTAAAACATACCTGTGGGGATGTTGGTGTCAAATACTGTGCCATCCTCCAGCGTCCCTGTGTACCAACAGCTGACGGTGTCACCCTTCTTGGGGAAGTTGACCTTATCTCCTTTCTTCAGCACCGATCTGGTGTACTTTGGAGGACCCTGCCCAATCATTTATACCCAATCATTTACTGCAGAGCCAAAGAGGCAGAATATTATAAAGAAAGCCAAATTCTAGCAACATTAAAAGCATAAGGGTTGAAATACGAGCCAAACTGTCAAAGCTGTCTAAAGCAGGGGTTTCGCACTCTGTTCTTGGAGACCCCTCTGTTTGCTGGCTTTAATTAGGTGCTTATAGTCTATCAAAACTATTTCCTAAAACTTTTCCATTTGTTCTGTCATTGAGCTCTTCATTTTTCATGAACGGTTTAGTTTCATAACCTTGTATTCACACTTTAAGCTATTGGAACTGCACTGATTTCACCTGTTGGTCTACAATTCAATCAAGTGAAAAATTTGAACAGTTTCTAAAGGAGCCATCTGCAGTATTGCTGGAAGCGAGAGTAGCAGATGTCAGAGACCTGACAGGACTGATTACTCTTCATGGTACTCTTCAGCTATTCCTGAACTCCTACTCAATTATGATACAGCAAAATTTATTATTCTATAGACATTCAAACTGTCCAGTTAATGGCTTGTTACATGTTGGGGTTTCTAGTCAGTTTAAGGCAGTGTACACAGTGGGTACCCAAGGACTGATTAACATTACATTACATTAAAGGACATTTGTTAGATGCTCTTATCCAGAGTGACTTACAAGGCAAAGTGCATAAGAATGGTACAAAAAGTGCAAAGATAACCCTAGAGAGGGGTAAAGTCCCAAGTGCCAAAGTGATTGAATAGATTAGGACTCCCCTACCAACTATCTAAAGAGAAAGTAAACAACAGCCTAGGTTAAAAACAAATCCCAGTTAAAACAAGAGCAACAAGGGTTGAGACATTATCATAGAGACATTAACCCTTTTCTACAAGCATCCCAGTCTTATCAGACACACATTACATTACATTCAGTGAGCACTCTTATCAAAACCAACCTACAATGTGTCACACAATGTGCTACACACTAACATGCTCCCTCTACCGCCTGTTCTTTCCAGATTCTGGAGATAAACAACTTCTGGCAAGCAGAATGAGCCAGTCCTCAGGGTCTACCTCATCAACTGGATCCACTTTGACTTCTTTAGGTTTGTCATCAACCTTCACATCTTTCACCTGTTCTGTGATGTCCTCCACAGGATCGGTGCCTTTGAACCTCTAGACCAAGGAGGATAGAGGGAAAGCACTTGTTAGAGAATATTCAGCTTGCCGGACTGATTTGTTCTCATGGTGCTGGGGTGAGGACACTTCTAGAAGACAACGAAAAGGCCAGAACTGACTAAATTATTAACTCTTAGCAAATGTGACATTCCTCTACAGTCTCTTGTATTATTAGGAGATGTTTTGGCATCCAATCTTCAATGTTCGCAAGATAATAACAAAGCATAACATTTAAAAACAATATGTGACTTGGTTACTCAAAGGGATGTGGAGCACATGCATTCAGTAAATGTTCAGGGTAACCCCCCACCCATCAACAGTTTGAAAAATACAGGGGGAAAACTTTGGACATCGGTACACCGCTCATGGCGTTTTAGCCAGTTCTCAGGCAGGTTCACTGTCTCTGGTCCAGTCAATGCTAACTTACAATAAGACTGTGTCCTGAAACTGAGAAGTACTTTAGAACTGAACAAAATTCAGTTTTACTGTTATGTTTTATCTCATCTTACGACCCAAAGTTTTCATCGAAATATTGAAGCATGTGAGGTTTGAGCAGGCCTTTCACAAATTTGCAGACCCTTATGTCAGCTGTATGACCCCATCGCAGACAAATGCAATCTAGACTGGTGCATCCAGTGCGGATACAGGTTTGTTGATGGCAACACGCCGCCTCAAACTGATCCCTCCAACTTCACCAAAATGATAACGGACCATTGCCCACCTACCTTGCTCTCGAAAAGCTGATTGTAGGCTGTAATCAACTGTTCCTTTTTCGCAGTTTTTGCAACGTTTTTAATATTGCCCATTAGTTTGTGTTCTGCAAGAAACTGGCAGAGGAGAAGAGTACGTGACAAAATGAACGAGTTCATTATTCGGCCAAGACCTAAATCTATCACTAGCTGGTTAGCAAGCTAGAAATATGAAATCTGTGCTTAAACACAATTCACATGGTCGGAGGCTTAAGCTAAACATGCACCGACCCTATATTCAAGATACATTCATTCATAAAGTCATTTTATTTATAAACGTCGTATGACATGCTCAAAAGAGTATGCAAGGAAAGTGCTTAGCAAGAGAGCTAGCCTCCGCAGTAAGCAAGCCGGCTCGACATGTGCGCATAAATACTTGAGGTGAATAACTTCGAATACGTGACATACTACGGCATGAATCACATTCGGAGACATACCGAATTGGCTGCATTGTCCTGCAAAAATTTTATTATGTCTTTTTTGGGGAGATCATCACTTTTGAGCTGTTCATCGCTCCATTCTCTGGTCGGTTCAGCAGCCATCTTACAGTCAGCTCTGACGACCTTTCACCTCACTGTGGGACGGACTAAGAACGGTTTGAGCGTCTGGCGGGCCACCAGGAAGCAGCGCATTAACAGACCCTACTTCCTGAGGCACACCCCCTTTGTAATACCAAGCATTACACCATCCTGAAACAAAAATCCTTTAAAAAAAGGATTTTAAAAAACCCTGTAATATTTTGTGGTACCCCTGTAAATGGTCATGGTAACAGCGATTAGTTTATTTAACTAATTAATTTATTTTACATTTCAAGCGTCGTGCAGATTGACGGCAATGAGATGTTGGACTATTAAAGAAAAAAAATTGTTTTGATCTCTCTTCCCGTGAGCTGTCAGTTGCTACGCACCATCGTCTTCTCTTGTATGCTCTGTTGCCTTCACATACCGTCTTTTTCACTCCCTCTCTCGCTCACAAACACACCCCTTACTTGTGTGCGAGCGTAACTCTATTAGTTATGTCCAAGTAAGAGGTCCTGATTCTGCTCAACACCAAAAGCCCCCATCACCATAGCAACTGCGAATGATTAAAATATTAATATAGACTAATGATGCTTCGAATCACAAAATCTATTATATTTGACAACAATTTAAGAAATACTTACAATACAAAAATGAATATGCTACATCTTATCAAAATAAAATTCGGGTAAAAGTACATTATTTGCTAGCGCAACTTGGTATATATTATAAGGTGGCAAAACACTGAAACCAAATTTCTGGAACTGGAACCTTTTCATATTAATAGTCATAATACATACAGCAACAATGACAAAAGGAGTATAGATGAGTTTGTGCCATAAGTGGCATGTACAGAATGGAAACATAATGGTTTGTCCAATCGTTTGAATAACCAAGGTCTTAATGTGGACACTCACCTCCGTTTTCATGAACTGGTTGCTCACACACATTTTAATTATGACAGAACAAATATTTATATTGCATTTAGTGTTTAATGAAATATTTAAATACATACAAATAATTCAACGGTAGTGTCTGTTGCACTTTTGCACACAAATCAGCAATATCTGTTTAACATTAATTTTCTTTTTGGAAATCACTGAAAATATTTACCTAAAAGAAAGCATGAAGGCTTACCTTTTTTAGTTTTAATAATTCAGGCAAAATCATTAAAAGAAAGGTGGCAAGTATGCACATATGCACAAATGTTTTCTAATTTTGCAACACCTTTCACGAATTGTGAGGTCTTCAAATCTGGGATGAGAGAATACCGTAGAGAAACCACCTTTTATTTTTGGAATAAATCCAGAATAGAATGTTTCTTTCAAAATGGTCATAGTTCCATCCAGCTCATAGTCCTGGCTCTTAGGGGTAGTTTAGTGATGATCAGTTAAGTGCTGACTAACCATGGGTACAAGCAGACCCTGTAGCTCCCAAGACACTGGAGAGGCTCCACACTGCCCTACATTGATGTGAGTGTTCAGTTTCTTATTGTTGATCACGTTCTCATTTTATATTTTATTTTGTTCCACGAATTCTTCCTGCCTGGTGCCTGCTTATCTCAATGAATATGCAGGTTTGATCCGTCAATTACCTACTTTCAATTATGATGAATAAAAACGAATGACAAACATCTTCTGAAGACAGTGCTGCCCTCTGGGACATGAGTTTGACATGTGCAGGACTCCCCAGTGTTATCTGAGAGGGCCTAGTGTGTGCCCAGGTTGTGCTCCAGCTTGGCAATTGGTTGAGTCTGGTGGCTTAAAGTTTAATTTGAACAAAACCCCACATCCACACTGGCCTACTCAGATAGCATTGAGGAGAAAAAAAGCACAATGGGAGGAGTTACTATACAGTGTCAGTGACTTGGTGATTTGGCATAATGACTGCATTGGCTGTGGAGAGGAAAACATTTTTGATTGGTTAAAACAAGCCAATGATAGACAACTTGTAGCTCCACCATAACTGGGCTCATGAACCTTCATTTTAACCATTGATTGATTGAGGACCCTGGTGCTAAACAAACATTTTTTATGTAACTTTGATCCCTTTTTGTTTATGTCCAATGGGGTTTATGTCCAATTCAACAGTTGCCTGGCTAACTGCAGACCATGAAAATATTTACAATTTGGAAAAATTATATTGAATTAAATCCTTATTTTTTCAAATATTTAGGAAAGTTACCCAGCTAATTTCCTAATCCTACTTCAAGAAATATACCCCCTGATCTATTCGGTCAATTCCAGATTGCATTTTCTGTGAAAATGCTGGCCTGACTCATGTTCCAGGAATGTTTTCAGGAAATAAGTACAAAACAATCGATCTGCACTGGCTTGCCATTTCATCAGGGGTGGCCAACCCTGTTCCTGGACAGTCAGTGTCAGATGGTGTTTGATTAAATCAAGCGTAATCCCTGCTCTGCAATTAAATGCACACATTAGTCCCACAGCACTGATGAGACAAGCAGTGCATAGCTAGAGTGGCAGTCCCATCTTTTCAGTAAACGTCCTCAAAACCAGTTTCTGTGGTTCAGGCCTTTGCTGAGAGACTGAGCCTGTTGTTATGGGAAATAATTTATTTTTACAACAACATTTACAACAAATGCTGTTGAGACATTGAAATATTTAATAAATAAACAAACAATCACAACACACTAAAAGAGTGGTGGGGGTGTTGAGCAGCTGGGATCTGTGGATGTCAGGTGTGTGTGTGTGTGTGTGTGTGTGTGTGTGTATGTGTGTGTGTGGAGAGCTCATAGCTGCTCCAGGAACCAGATCTCATTGTGCCGGTTGGCCGTGGCAGGGCTGGAGTAGCTTGCAACGATGAAGGGGTCACGCAAGCGGACCCGCGGTGACCCCAGAACTTCAGCCAATCCATTCATCTCAATTAGAATGGAGCGCTCGTTGGTGACTCCGCTGAATGACCTGGGAGAAGAAGATGGGAAATGACTGTGAAGCTTGGAATATGGGTGTCAAACTGTCCTGGAGCGACTCTCCTGATTTTATACATTTGCTAGTGGATGCTATGTTGAGCTGTTCCTTTTTACTATACTGTCAGAAAAGCTCATGTCCTGTCTGGAACAATAAAGGGATGGATGGATTTCAATAAGAGGGAGACAGAAAAAGAGTAGGGTTACACACATTTATCTCTCTTATCTTATCCAAAACAACTTACAAAAGTGCGTACAAAAGGGTTAGAGCAGAGATGATAGCAAATTGTTAATCTTTTTGAGTATGTACTAGTGATATCTATTGTTTGTGTTTTAATTTTGACTTGCTTGGCTATCCTGCAGTATTTGCTAAGTGATGCTACTAAAGTACTTGCTAGTTGGGAAATGTGGTTAGCTAAGGTCTGGCACTATTACTCATAATCAGGTGGATGCACTCAATGATCTCCTGCTTTGTAGGTCACTCTGGATAAGTGTCTGCATAATGACTGTGATGCAACGTTATGTAATCTTGTTCCCATTAAACAAATCTGAGGGAAATAAAAGCGTGAGACGCACCCTCCTGATAGTGGTCTGGTGACATGCCCACCTGCTGTAGATGACAGTAGCAGGCCACTCCTGCATGGTGATGTCAGGGTCCAGTGGGCGGGGTGGGTGGGCCTGCCACTGCAGGGGCATGTAGTACGCCACCGTCACGTCCCTGGAGAGGGCCGATCTCGCCTCGTCCATGCACACTACTGTCACTATGGGAACGGTCATCCCCAGGTACTGTTCTATGGGGGGAGGGAGCACAGCATGACTTTAACCAATCAGCACACATTTTGGCACACATTGGCCACTCAAGGGTGACTGACTACATCATGAGCACAGGACTGGTGTTATAGTCAATATGCTCTTAGTCAACCAAGATATTTTCAGTCCAGCAATCATTTTCTGCAGCCTGTCCATGCAAACATAAGATGACTTACTCATATATTCAACTTCTGCTGTTACTAATTTATATAGGTTTCTATTGTACCTGAAATATGATAGGAGACTTTTAAGTAAAAAATACAAAATAAGTCTATAGCAATGGTTGGGACCACGCTAAAGGCAGCATGGAAGTCACAGTACGCAAAAGCTAAAATGATTTGGAACTTTCACTGATGAGCTAGTCAGGAATCTCTATGGCATATATCCTCACCAATCATAATTAAGATGAGGTGACTTCCTATGTTTCTACATGCTAGCCCACATAGCTACACATGCTAGATAGATAGCTATGAGAGCATGTGTCACTTGTCTAGCCACGTATTATCATATTGTCACAACAATCTTGCTAAACTCAGAAGGTATCCCAATATCATTTTGTAGGTCCATCAAGTACAATAAAATATGGTTATCAGAAGAGGAATTTGGTGAAACAAAGGGCTCTCCCTAAATTGCATACATGATAAGCCATTTCCCCATGGACTCCTTTTTGCAAAAAAAAAAAAGGCTGATGAGGAGTTTGGAGTTAGCACCCCCTGGTGGAGGCAGGTGGCAGTGGCAATACTTGCCTGAGGAGTTCTGTTGGCAGATGTATCTCATGAGCTTCATGAACCCCAGGCATACACTCTGCTCATACGTGTCCTCATGCACTATGACGCAAGCCCAGTTGGCTTTCTCATAGCGACGTGTCTCATACAGCACGTCCTCGCACTGCGGACAAACACACACACAGTCCCCAGGCTAAAGGCATACACGTGCGAAACGTTCAGAAGAGAGCAAAAGATGCATGCCTCGAGAAAAGTGACATGTGAGACAAAGTGAAGGCAAGGAACACAGATGTCAGCCATGATGACAGTTAGAACTTACATATATGAGAAAAACAGAAGAAAGTGAGTGTTCTCAGGAACATCAACAGTTTTTTTGTCTCATCCTCCCTGCCAATCAGTGACAATGTGCATGCGTACATGCTGGGGAAGAGAAAGGGAGAGAGGGGAGGAGTCTCACCTTTTCCTTGCGGCTGATAAGGGTGAAGGGGATCATCTCGCGATCCAGTGCACTCTCAGTGTTAGTGGTCAGCTGCTGAATTGGAGCTGCCATGTCTTGAGAAGAGAATGCAATTCCTTTAGAATCGTTAAACACACACACTCACCTGTTTTGCATTGCCAAATAGGTCAATGTTTAAACACATACAAAACCAAATTAGGAGTTTATTCATACCCATATATTAAATTTGTGCGCAACAGTGTATATGTGCACATTTAAATGTAATCTGGGATTCTTGTTGACCAGGATGAAGGAGGATATAGCATACAGAACACGCTCTCATTCTCATTCATGGGCTGTAGCCTGCAGACTGTATAATTAAATTTGTTAAAAAAGGGTGAATAAACTCCAGGATTTCAAAAGTAAGTTTAAGGTACTAGTCTTTTCTTATGTTTTTTTTTTTATTTTTGTGTGTGGTGGGGACATGAAGATCTGTATGGGTGGGGGATTTATCAATCTATTGCATTACCTAGGTTAAATGCACAAGTGATTTCTGAACAAAAGAGATTACAATTATTGGTGTGAACCACATGGAAATGTAATTTAAAGGTTAATATGAAAGCAAATTCTTTAAGACCCTGTAACTGTAGACCCCACACACTCCAGCAAAAGCAGGGGCGCAGATGGTGGAGGTACAGGGGGGATACGTGCCCCCTAGTTTCATAGGGACCCCAGCACCAGCAGCAACGTCACTGACTGTGTGGGACACTATTTGGCTGATACCAAACAGATATTCACACTTGGACTATTCTTCCAAACAATGCAGAGCAACTTTCACATCGCTTCACCTGACCGTATTGTTGCCATATCTAAAGGGCAGGCTGTTTATATCGTTGATTTTAAATGTTAATTTCTACTCTTGGAATGTGGAGATGAAACAGCAACTTTTGTTGTGTTATATTAGATTGTATTAGGTTCAATTAGATTAGCGATTATTGATTCCATGCGTTTGTAAGATTTGTATAAAGGTTGGCTGTGCGTCTTAATAGCGCCAGTAACAGTACCGATTTGCAACTACGTGCAAAAGCATAGCCGCACATGCTGCTCCGTATAGTAGACCATACAACGCGCGTCGCTAATGCAAGAACAGCAGAATTTGGACAAGGACATTTAGGTAACTTTACCACAGGGATGCTAAAAGCAAGACTGGAAAGTGTGCCTTTTAAGGTAGCAAATTTATCCATGTTCGTGCGTATGATTATTACTGAATTAGTTGCATGGACCTGTAGATTTACGACCTGTTACATTTACTGTGGCTGGCGAGTCCATACAACCTGTTCACATCCTAGTTCACATAAGAAGCCAAAGCAATTCGATAAAGCGACTGCTGAAAATTCTCTAAAATCATACACTTTTTCTGTCAACAGAACGAGCCTAAATGGTCACGATCGTTTTAGTTATGCGATATATGCAAGCGAAACTACCTCAACATGATTTTCAACAAACGTTTGCTATTCACTCACATTTCATCTGCTCTGTTAAGTGATCAAAACATAAATTGGTCTACTTATTAGTGGTTTTCAAGAGGTGGAATTTTACTAAGCAACAACTTAAAACAAAATATACGAAGGGCATAAATTTCAGATGCATAATCTGTCGCCTGTAGTAGCGCAGTCTCACCCTGGGGAACGGTCACTTGATGCACTCTACCGATGTCTTGCCAATAGTGAAGCAACCTGTCCTGCTCTTCTTCCTCCATGGCTTCACCGTCCTCCTCTGAACTATCGTCGCCACTTGGGATCTGGTCCTCCGAGAAAGATTCTAAGTCTTCTACCGTGATCACCCTGAGTCGTGATCCACCACCCTGGTTTTCACCTCCACCGCCACCGCTTAAGCGACAAGCTCCTTGATCCATTGGTGACCCGTGGAAAATGTAACTTGTTTGCAGAATGTTAACTCCGCTGCCGCAAGTGGTAGCACATCGCACCAAGGCTGTATATATAAGCCTAGCAAAGTCGTTGGGCTGCGATCCTCAGAGTTATAGGTAGCCGTAAGTGATCATGTGACTCAACCATCCTCTCCCCGTTGAAAACACTCTAAACTACACTCGAAAAAAAGAAAATAGCATGGGCTAATTCCAATAATAAATTTCTGAGCCGCTATAAACCATAAAAAAAATTAATTACCGTTTAATTTGGAAAAAAGGAAATATTCATATTTCAGGTGTTTCCGCACATTGTTTGTCCCATCGGTATATTGATTGCTTTTGGGATTATTGCAGTTTGCAAAATAATTTTATACTATATGTATTTTTATACTATATATCTTCATACTTTCCATAGTACATCCGATTTGCAAATTTAAGGCTATGCAGTTTAACTGTAAGGCTATACATAAAAGTATTGGAGACTAATTTTTAATAAAACTATTATCTATATTTTACCAATAGGCAAGTTCAAAAGTAAAACACATTCCCACCTCGGCAATTAGATCACAACCACAGCTGCTATTTGTTATTGTGTTGGCCACAGTGGGAAGTTTCACTTCGCAGTGGTTTTATGTCATAGTGCACACGATTCTGAGAAAACAGAATCGTGTTGAGTCGAGCTGTTGACAGGTGGACAACAGCACGTACTGTTCATCAGGAAATGGCAAAAATCGTAACAGAAACATCTTTTCAGTGAGCAGGCAGCTCAACGTTTCTTTTCGCACGGTCCATAACTTCCCTTAGCCTGGCGTTCGGGACGTGATTAGGAGAGAGAGGTCAAGAACGAGCCTCATTACACTGGTTGATAACTGTCTCCTTGTAATTTTCCATATTTCAAACAAATAAGGGATTTTGCAAAATGCCACAGTGAATGTATTTCTAAGCAACATTTTTAATCCCAGTTTGAATTTTATTTCCTAAATAAAATATATTATTTACATTTCTTATGAATATATGTTTTATTTAATATGTTGTATTCATTGTATTCATGAAATGGTAAATTTCAGTGTCTTATATTTAAATTATGTACATTTCCTGCATCTTACTTTTAGATCTTATTTGTAAATTGTATACCTGCACCTTATTTGCAACTTAATCTCTTCTCATCATCTGTATAATTTCTGTTTATGCATATGCAACAGCTCACGAACGTACCCAGTACAGACGTGCTACTGATTCTTCTGATTGTAAATATACAGTATAGTTTAATGACCAATTGTAGCTTTATCTCAATCCAGTAACGTACAAATCCCCTCGAGTTGTGAGGGTGTAGATTGCTAAATGTGTCTTCAAGGGCACATCCAGTTCTTCTTTTCACCTATGCATTATGTTGTCTGTGCATATAAGCCCCTCAAAATTAGCACATGCGAAACAAATGCATGACTCTTGTGTTTGTGATCACGATATTTTCCCCTCTGTAGTTGCATCTGTTCTCTCACTGAACCAGTCTCCTTCAGACTGTGTAAGGTGACTGTGCCCATGTGACTGATGTGGGTATACATGGAATTATGGAATGGATCCACAACAGATCACAGCTGCAGCAATGAAAATGTAATAAGAGAACATGACAAATATGGAGAGGAGAGGAGTTGAACAGCAGCATATTTTTACAGGGGCAGGAAATGTGAAGTATGGTGGCTATGGGGTTTATGAGATTGATATTGCCCATTGTTAATCAAACTGCATTGAGAGCAGGTGACAGTAAGACCAGAGTGAGCTGCTACTTCACTCAGCTGGCACTGCGCTCAGCTACCCACTTATCCAGTTAAGACAAACATTTCCTAATAATTCTCTCATTTTTTTTTCTGAATTATGGAGCTTCTTTGGCCATTCTTTGTAAAGCAGAGCTTTAAACCCGGAACACAAAGCCCTTCAGGTGAACTCCACCTTCAGTGGAAAAGATAATGTTATCCAACATCCAATTATTATCATTGCCTAATCATTGGCAGCCTCTGTGAGGGCGGGTATCCACAAGTCTATTGCGTCAAGAGTAAGGGTCCTTTTTTGTCCTAGTTCTAGCTAGACCTTGAACATGATGTTCTTGGTTCTGCAGATGAAAAAAAACCCAAAGACAGAGAAGACACAGGCTGTAAAATAGATTTTGGTAACCAGGCTATATGACAGCTGTGAACAGATCAGTGTGAAACCATTGACAGGTGTTAAGACCAGGGGACTTTGTAATAAAGGCAAGCACCAGACATAAACCAATCCACTCCAAAACATTAAAATAACCTGTCACAATTCTGCAGTAATGATGTGTAAGGGTTCACAATGCCGTATTAATATTGTCTACGTTCAAAGTAAAAATAATGCTCTGGCAGGAAAACTCATATTTTTCTGAAAAACTCAGCTTCCTAGCTGGGCTGTTAATAGATCCTCAAAACATTATGTCTCCATGGCAAAACATTTTATGTACATTTTAAATACATAACATAGAACATGCACATAAAAACAGTTTAAAATGTGGTTTGGTCGGACCTCCAGACGACTCATGCACTTAAAGTTTGTGTGGGGAGCAGACAGAAGCCCTGGTCATGGATGTTAAGGTCCCCCAGATGTGCCATTACTGACCATGCCTCTGGGGTCCATACTGGGAAATAAACAACTGCCTCTGCCGTGCTGGGGAATAATAAGATTGTATCATTTCTCAATTGCATTCCACATTTAGTGCCAATTTGAAATAAAAAAATGTCATTATTGTTCTCATTTTTGGAAAAAAATAAAGTAAGTCGCTGAATTCTACATTTTGTGTTGATTTCCATTTTGGGGTATTATGTTGTTTCTGACAGATTTGTAGATGGGGAATTCTTTTTAAGACATTTCGCTATTCTTCAGTGGGTGAAAACTCTGGATTAGGTTTACTGTGACCTCCCAAACATTTTCCTTTGAACAGCTTTTTTTTCTTGTCCATTATGAATTTGTCATAGCACACCAGTGCTGTTTACCGTTGCTTTCTAATCTTATCCAAATCATGATCTCAATCATTTGGGGGAAAAAGTAAAACTGACCTCAGAGCAGTGGTCACTGTCAACCTCCACCGTCACAATCCTTGGCTGTTTTTGTACGAAGGCAGCCAATTGATTTAAATAATACAACATAACTGTATGATTTGCTGCAATAAATAGAAATTAATACAATAAATAAAAATAAAATTTCTTGTAAAATCAAGGATTTTAACGTGTGGAAGCAAACCAACCATCAAATTAATGTAGAATCATCACAGAGAAAGTATATCAAGTGATATTGTTAAATAGCATCATTTTAACAAAGCAGAAAAAAGTTTAGGATTATGGTATATGAATATACGAGATCTGTGGTGGCTGGTGAACATAAAACTGGGAAGGACGAACTTTACCTTTAAATCTATCATTATGTTCACAGATTCTTCCCGGTTTTGAGCTCACCAGCCGCAACTGGCAGATATATATAAAACTAATTAGAGATAATTCTATACTGTATGGCTGCCATTGACTACAGGCAGGCCTTGTTTTTTTTTTCTTTTTAAATGACAGTAATTCAAAGCCACTTTTTTTGGGGGGTGGGCTTTGCTTTCACAAAAGAACCTTTGTAGGGTGTAACTATGGAAATTGAAGATGGATTTACCACCCTTTCCCTCAGAAGGATTGTGTTTCCTGCAATACAGAGGAAAAGGCTGTGATGAACTGCTTTTCATTTCCATGGAGACCAAAGCAAATGGCTATTGTGCAGTCAACCTGGTAGTCAAAATGTAATCTGTTTTCCGTCACCATAAAAGGTCCACCATCAAATGCTCTCAGGTGGACTGGAATCAGGGCAAGCTTGAGTTTCACAGAAAATTTTTGATTTGAAAAAGACAGAGAAAGCAGTTGACCAAGCCATTAAAGAAATTTTTTAAAACTCTAGTGCAAGAGAAAAGACTCTGTTGTTTTTATTATACCTATGTCATCCATTATTTGGAAAGAAAATGCAGAAATTAGAAAAATGCATTTGGTCACACACCACATTAATCAGGAAATATTTCATAAAGAAAATACTCTGCAACTGTTGTGCAATTTAATGTTATATAAATTGTGACATGCTATTATTGGCTTGGTTTGTGAATGCATGTAACTGAATCTAATAAATCATCTGGTTTATGGTTGCCATTACAGTAAAGTGTTTAGGACTCGTACACCAAAGCTGCTGTTGTATAAGTTAGGAGTGTTTAGTCTTGGTGGGTCATTGTGGTTTCTTTTAAATCAACATAGCAAGTTGATGTTGGGTTTTGGGAAAAATATGTGTGGAGTCTTTAGCCCATCAGTGACATAAACTGATCGCTGCAGAGGTGTTAAGTAATGACTCACAGTAAGGCTAGGATATTACTGTAAATGAGTTGCTTTTGCTTGCATTTGTACTTTTTTGAGTATTTTGATTTTGAGTGAGTTGATTTTACTTCACAACTTTAAAAATCGTTCATTATAGGGGCCTCTGGGTGGCTCACAGGTTAGACGTTTGCCTGGGAGCCCGGAGATCATTTGAATCCCAGTCTCGCCATTGCCAGCTATAGTCTGAGGTCCCCCCTGGCGAGGCAACAATTGGCCCAGCAGTCACCGGGGGTAATGCCACAAGGCCAGTCATCTCTGCCCTTAGACTGTCCTATCATTGCTATGACACCCAACTCTTTTTCTCATTCTCTCCATCTGACACACAGGTCTCGGATCTCTGCTTGACTGATGGACATCTAGACTTGGATGAACGCCCCCCCAACTTAAGCTCATCCCAGACAAGACAGAGCTCATCTTCTTTCTCGTCCCATTTTCCCTCCTGCTGGACTTCTCCATCTCCCTGGGTGACACCATCCTATCACCATTATTCTGCACCAGGAACCTCAGAGTGGTGTTTGATAACAAACTGACCATCTCTGAGAACATCACAGCAGTGAGCCGGTTGTGCAGATTCTTCTTGTACAACATCAGGAGAATCTGCTCCTTTCTCACGCAACTGCGAGTCCAAGTGACAGTACTCTCCTGCCTGGACTACTGCAACTCTTTAAAAACTTTTTATTTAGTACCATGATTTATTTGTATATTTGTTAAATGTGCTAGCGCAGGCTTTGTCTCTGGTGCCTTATATCTGTAGTACAGACTTCTTAGCTTTGTTCTCTCAGTCTGCTGCCACAAGAACTGAGAGAACCCTCATGAGGCACAAATAGAAATTTATAATGAACAGACAGTTGAAAAAAAGACAGTGAAAAGAGTATTGTTATAGGTGTTAATTTGCAGGTCTGAGTTCCAGCTAGGACTATAATGTTGTACTTTATGTGTGTTGTTGTGTAAATGGTGTACCTAAAGCTCTTGAGCTCTGTATAAATCACTCAGGACATTGGCTACATGCCTGAATGTGGTGTAGAATGTAAATTGTATGGTTCTGTTTAGATGATCATGTACAAACCTCCACCAAATCTCAGCTCTTTAAAAAGCAATGACAATATAAATAAAAAAAGTCACACTGATAGTTTAAATCTTGTTTAGTTTGGTTTTGTGGCAACTGGATGCAAGAACGAACAAAGTTTTTTTTTTTTTAAGACATGCATGCATAATGAATAAGTAAAGTTACAGAGTACTTTAAAGTCACAGTGTAAAGAAAGGGCCACAATACCTACTGGCTTTTACTATGTCTCAACAATTAAGTTATTCGTTTTACAAGCCTAGAACTAGCTTACAAGGCCTAAACTGGTCTCCGTAACTAATAATAATCTGTAGACATGGTGGCCTGGGAGGAGCTTCAGGTAAAACACCCCTCAGTACATAAACCAGCTTCTTTTGCATAAGTCTACTTATTATACATTTATTATCAGTATGGTAACAGAAACTAAATGTATTATATAAAATGGGGTCTGTGCATATCATTAAACATTTGGTTATCAGTATTTGAGAACAGAGTTGTTTATTTACTTTATGGGATAGAGTGTCTTCTTACTCAGAGATTGTGTGAAATCTTACCTCTGTTCAAAACCATATGAGCCACTAAATCTGTCCTCGCTCTTTCCAGGTGAAACATAGCACACCGTCAGATTGCAGTGTTTATCACGACCCCATTAAATCAGCTCAACATCCATGCCCAGACTCACTGTATCCTTTTATTTTTTCTTTATTGACAGAAGCAGCCATGGCTAGTTTGTGGTTATGAAACACTTCTCAGAACTACTTATTTAATCACTGTAAGCACTAAAGTAGGCCAAGCCTAATTACCTCATGTCTCACCATTGCCCATGAATGTAACAGAATATGGGGACATCTGTCTCTTTCAGTTTTTATGACCAAATTCGTTTTCTTTCCCTTTAGTGTAAAATCAAAAGAGGGCTCCAGCTTCAGACTGGTGAATGGATAACCTGTCTGACCCCGGTGTTTTGTACTTAGGGATCTGGATCCTTCTCATATCCAAAAAAGCTGTGGAAAGCCAAACTGCAGTGACTGTTTCGTCTCATACAATAAGACACATCCTGCAGAGAAGTGGAACGCATGGTTGTCATCCATATTATAAGCACTGCTCAGGCCAAAGTACAGAGTCAGTTTAGCGTTTGCTGAGAGCCATATTCATAAAGGTGAAGATTTTTGGGAATCTATGAGACAAAAATCAATCTTTTTTGATCTGATGGTGCCCAAAATGCATGACGTCGCAAGGGGAAAGGAGTTCAGTGAGAAATGTATGACTCCCTCCGTGAAGCATGCAGTGCTAGAGCTCTTTTATGGGGATGTATGAGTGCTTAAGGTGTGGGAGAACTGTACTTTGTTAATGGCACCATGAATTCACAGATGGCACAACTGTAGAGTTTGCTTTGCTCTATATTGTCTATGACCACGGAAGTTGCTTATTGATTCTGCCCCAAATAATCTGTCTCTAAAGAATTATTTCTTGCTGTCATACTGAACTCCTGTTTATTTCATAGGTTGAGGGGACACATTTTTTGCTACAAAATAATAAATAGTGAGCCAAATAGTCATAATCCATTTAAATTTTCATTCATTCAGTGTTAGTATGTTACTGCAGTCTACAATTATGTGATCTGCTGCTTGGGTCCATATAATGTGATCGTCTTCCCCACTTAATCAGCCAATTGCTGGTCACTCTTGGATTTTGGATACTTTTTTACACAAAAGCATGCTTTTTAAGAGGGGCTAAAATATAAATATGAGTACTGCTATGAGCCAGGATCTCATCAAGAATTTAAAAAAAAAATCATATTAGGACTATTCGTTCAACGACTCTGGAAAAATTGTTTGCATTGAGGTGGATGATGAGCATCTCTGTGGGTGAGAACAGATGGTTACTCACAAGTTTTGCCTTGTGCTTGAACTGAATTGAATGCACAGACATCACAGACCAAGTGTTCATGAGTCCATCCACTGCCCTGTGCTCCTGTTGTGTTTCCATACAGCCAATCCAAAATAGTTACATTCTTTGTGCTGTTGGAAAAAAGTGTTATTGGTGAATCCCATATGGACACCCAGATTGTGCCAATTTGACACTCATGGTGTTAACTTTGCTGTTTGGGATTTGCTTAGTCCCATGACTATGTCACCTTTTTTCTTGACTGATGGCAAGTTAAATAAAAAAAAATATAATATCGAAGGTTATGACAAGATGTTAAGTGAAAGTGCAAATATTTACACTTTGTTGTTGTACTGTGTTCTCCCATTCACGGTGGTACAGACTGACCAGTAATCATGGCATGATAATCTGTGTAAGCCAGGATGATATTGATACCTGAGCTTCAGAACACCACAGAACATGCCAGCTTTAGCTCCAACTGGGCTTGGTTAGTCACACAAGACTGAGAACAGTAATACACTGCTAGGGATTTTAAATTACTTAAAGTTTACCTGTAAAAATCTAAATATATCAATACTGTATGTGCTAATACATTTGCCATTGGGGGTGTATTCATAGCTCTGTATGTGAAAGGCCAGAAACAAGGTGAACATTTTGCCAATTATGAAGTGAATTTTTTTTTCAGCTCTAAGTGGACTCTTTTGTTTTGAAGAGAACTCCTTAAACATTTAAAAACAAAGTAGTCTTTAAGTGTTTATTTTGTATACTTAAAAATGATTACGTATCTGAATAATTTTAAATACTTTCTAAGATGACTGCCACTTATTTGGAAATACATTTATGTATTTTAAATACACAGTTTTGGAACAATTTGGAAAAATTACTTTGCAGACACTGTATTTTAAAGTATTTAAATACATCAAGTATGTATTTGACCCAGGTCTGTAATTAGGTAGTCTTATAGGCGTTATAGTTAAAACTCCATTACATTTAGAAGTTCTTGTTAATTCCTCCTTTAAACACCAATGCACAGCCTGTTGTTTTTTATTACTACGAACAAGTTGCTGGGCCCCTCTCTGCTCTGGCAGATAATTAATACCATCCCTGCCCTCTGGTGGAGATGAAGGAAAACTGCATGTTGAATAAACACCTATTTAAACTCCATCATCAACAGGGCTGAGGTCAAACACTGTTGTCTGCACCTTAACAAAAGATCTGAGTCATTTTATTCTATCTATAAATATTAGAAGAAATATGTTACCCCACAAAAAATTACAATTACAATGCCATTACTATGTCTTACTATGTATATTACTCAAAAATGTTGTACAAACATTGTACCCTTTCATATCAAAATTTATGTTTAGTACAGCCACCCATCTTACAGCGTAAATAAACATACTGGTTTACCAGTATTGTGAACAAGAAATAAGACAAGTAAAATCTAATATATGCATGCAAAATGGAAAAAGTAGCCAGTGTTTGTTTTCATGACTGGATATTGAACAGGGGTCATGGTTGAAAATCAAACACAATAATTGAGTAACTGGAAAATTTTAATTTCTTGCAGAGGCAAATGGAGTCATGGTAGTCGTTTCTGTCCTTATTAGCTGCTGTGTTACCTGATATGGCTGTGTATCAGTGAATCTGTGTACAGGGACTCTAATACAGTCATGTGACTGAATCAGAGTACATGTACTGCTTCATTACAGTTGAGTGACTGAATCTGATTACATGTACTCTAATACAGTAATGTGACTCTGAATCTGCAATGGACAGCAGGGGCATTCACTTCTGGAGCGAACTCGGTTTATGAATGCAGCTTATGCATGTAAAGGACAGAAGTTTCTCCAGTGCTTTTTTTGCTATAACCCCATCAATTAAGTGTCTGACATCTTTCTGCTTGATGTAGATGTCAATACTTAGCAGTGGAGCACAGGTACTAATTTGACTTAATTATTCTAATGACCAAAAAAAAAATCAACAGAATGAAATTTCTTATACATTTTTGCATGCAACTTGATGGATGTCCCTGCGCATATACAAATGGACACAGTAAGAGTCACAAACTGCATTTGTACCATAAAGTGCAGACATTTAAGCGCACCTAATGAAAGACCCTAAACCAGGCTGACTTGTCAGGTTCATTGCTTCTCAGTAAATCTTCACCTGGAGATGTCCTCTCTTAATGAGCTAACCATCAGTGGGTGCGTTCTAATACTTTTTAACGTCTCCTCGTCTCCAATCCAAGACGTATGTGGAGGAAAAGACGAGTGGAGGAGACAAGGAAACGAGATGAAATGAAAAGTGGAACAGCTAAATTGATTAGCCCCCAAATCAAAGTCAACCTTGGCTATTGATGAAGTCGTGTAACTTAAACTGATTCCGAGGGTACCCAAGCCAATCAAAACATTCTATGGAATGGTTTTTTAATCTGGTCATGAGCACGATGATGTCACCCAGAAATGTGAAACATAGGATACACTGACATAATCTTAGTTTGCAGGAAACTAAGAGATGAGAGGAGGAGGTGAAATCCTGTCTCCTACCTTTTTAGTGGAGGGAGGGAAGACACATAGATAAGTTTCCAGGGCACGGAGGAGAGGAGGAGACAAGTGGAGGAGATGAGGAAACAAAATTTGAGTACTGGGTCGCACCCACTGATTACCTCTGTTGAATCACAAGTTGCTGCGCTAAAAAAGCCAAAGGCAAAAAACTTAACATGCCTTTCCCCAACTGTTCCTGGGTATTTTTGAGATGATTTAGTCTCACCAATGAAAACAACCACAATGATGAAACAAGACAGTTTATTTCACAGTTGTTTTAGAGCTTACACACGGTTTGACAACCTAGCTGTCAGCAATTCTGTAACAATGCTTTATCACTTCTGTCTAAACCCAACAAACCATTACATCACCATTCAGGAACTGGAAGAATGACCTTTTTTTAAAAAAAAAAAAAATTAAAAAAATTAAAAAAAACACACACATTTTTGAACATCAATTGTAACCGTTTCTATTGAATTATTCCAAAGTGAACATTTCCAAAGTTAGGGATATATATGACATTAAAGACATAACAGAAATGATTTCTGTTGAAGTATTGTACCAAGACCATTATGCTTCGTTTCCTCTCACTGTTAATTGGCTAACAGTCTCTCCCCTTCCCGGCGTTTATACGGTTCTCAAATCACAGTAGCTGGACCACGCTATTGTCATATGCTTATTAAAAACTATAGCTTCAACTGCCCCAGGCAACGGGGGTGGGGTGGGAGGGGGGGCTCATTATGAACTTTGTAACTGAAAAACTGTGGAGAGGTCATCCTCACTACAAGTCCTGGAGAGTTGCAGTACAGTATATGCTGGATTCTATTTTCACGTGAAATTGCAATTCCACATCAAGTACAGAAGCAAGAGCCCAGACGGGGGGCTGTGTAATCAGACCAATAAGTGCTAAGTCCTAACTAGCACTGGTTCTTCAGGACCCAGAGGTCCATTGGGGTAATGTAACAACTGTGTTTATTGATCAATAAGTGCTGAGCAACAGAAAGCACACTCTGTATCCCCTCAGGACCAGGGGTGAGAACCACTGCTGTAGAGGTTGCTATATTAAACACTGCAGACTCCACCAGCAAGACTCCTGCAGCGAACTCTTTCTCATTCTCTCCAGCTATGCTTCTGGAGATGTAGCAGACGGGTAGGTATATGCAGCAACAAACAAGAAGAGGAACAAGACAGGGGTGGACATCAGTGTGGCTTTTCTGAGATGGAGAGAACTAAGGGAGCTGAAGGGGTTGCAGTCCAGGGCTGTATTTGCTCTTATCAGGTGACATTAAATCTCGATCTCATCTGTCAGCAAAGCAAAAACTGATATATGCAGTATATTCTACAGTGATAGTGCAATGCGCAAAAGGAAGGGGAATATTCAGTTGTCCATAGCTTGCATTTCTAATAAATGGCTTACTGGAGAAGTGAATGTATGCTCACTCTGGCTGCTGGCCATGGATGTACTGTCTGAGCCAGAAAACTGACAGCTCAGTCTGCATTTATGTGTTATTCTATAGCAGCAGTGATAATGTAAAAAGCTCAGGCTGAAGGTAATCAGTAATATCTAGCTAATTATGCTTGAGCTTTGAATCTGGTGTTCACTGGCTAACAATGACAGCTAACGTTAGACTGTTTGGTGATAAAATTGACAGATTTACAATAAAATATCCAAAACCATCTTGTAGCTGCTATGCTAGGGTACTAGTGACAATCAAAATTCATAAAATTTGGATTTGTTTTGCTATGCTTTTACACCATGGCAATTAGATGGGTAACAACATATCCAATCAGAACGGAAACTTTTTTGATATACGTGCTCACGTTGTGAACTTATACCTTGAAGCGGACCCTTTAGAAATTTACATTACAAAATGACCAATGGATTATACACCTCAAAAACAGGAACTAAAACACTTTGATCATTTCTTTAGGCCAATTTTTAGGCCTTCAGGCATTTTTTGGCCTTTCTTCATTTCTTTAAAAAATTTTTTTTTTTATATACAGGAGGTCCTTGGGTTACGACAGTCTCGAGTTACGACGGTTTTGTGGTTAAGACGCACTCCCATAAATTACTTAAAAAACCTAGTTTCGACCTAAGCGGTTTGGTTCATAAATACGACCACAGAAATAAAGATAAGAAATTGTTCTCTCTCTTTTTTTTTATTAATGTTTCATTTAATTATTGTATCTTATATGTCCTTCATGTGTTGTGTGTACAGTGTGAGTGACTTAAGGTGTTAATTTAGGTATAATTTAGGTATAAATTCTGACTTACGTCGAAAAAAGGCTTACGATAAGTCATAGGAACAGAACTCGTTCGTAAGTCGAGGACCACCTGTATATATGTATATATATATATATATATATACACACACTTATATATATATATAACTTGGGATATATATAACTTGCCATAACTTGGGAACCACTGGTAAAATTGAAAAAAAAAAATCCTGATAATTTTGACAAAGAGAGATTTTCATTATACCTTAAAACTAACAAAATCCCTGGTAAGGGTTTACACAGCCTTTTACTCTCGTAATAGAATGGTCTGGCACTGTTTTTGGGAAGGCTTGATGAAAACTACCCAAAAAAGTTTAGTTGTGGGGATGTCACTGAGGTCACAGAGACGGGGGAGGAATAGACAATTTTATCGTTTCATTTGACCTGTTTATGTAACTCGTCTTTTGACCATTAGAGGCATGTACTTGCCTATTGTACCTTCAAAGGATTATAACAACCGCATGATTGTCAGCTTGTCTGCTCTCTGGCCATCATTCCTCTAGGAAGCCATTTTTCACTACCTGAATAGAGGCATTACATCCAGGTAACCAAACTCTTAATTACACAAGCACACAACCCCCAAACTACTGGCAACTTACACAATAAACAACACATTCATAATGTTGACGCCATACATACTGCACCTATTTGTTGAGTTGTCATGCTTCGGGTGTTCTTCCTCTCAGCTTCTGACAGTCAAAACTCCACATTATCAGACACAGAAACACAGAGAGCTCAAGCAGCCACCAGGCCCTACAGAGACTGAACTTACCCTGGGTTTCAACACCTCCACCCCACATAGAATAATGTGGATGGAAATGAAAAGATTTTGATTCCTTTTTTAAATAAGTATTAGACTCTGGCTAACCAAATGCTCCATAATATTTGGAGCCAGGAAGTTTAGTTCCAAAACTATTGCGATTAAATAATTAAAAAGTACACAGTACTGCAGTGCTTTAAATTAAGGGTGATGATAAATACAGAGGTGGGGTGTGACCATGGTGCTCTTAAAAACGAGAAACTCATCCACCCTGAACTTTGCGGCCACATATACACTATATACATACTGTACATACATCCATGCTTCCAGAATAAATAAACAAATGTGCAAGGGTGTTAGGATGGGGAATTTCCTGCATTGATCAATCACAAAATAACATTGGCCTCCTCGACCTGAACGAGCACAGTGCACAAAACCACCTGCCAGAAAACAAAATGATGCCTCTGGAAAACTCTCTGAAGAGATGACCCCAAGTGTGCGGACCCACAGTCCAATGAACTCCTTCCCTCCCTCCACAGTCCTCACCTTCTGTGTTCAGAATGGGGGACATCAACCCTGTATCGTTCACCTGACTCTCTGAATTCATACTCTCTAACGCTGAGGTCAGCAGTGCTACCAGCTCAAGACAGGAAGGGAGCGTTATAACACTATAGAGGAAGAGGAAGCAGGGTAGTATTTTCACCATCTGGAGGACCTTATGGGGGAGGGGAGAGCTAGTTTCCCTTCGTCACTCTCACATTCCTTTTTAAATCAGCAAGGCTACATTTCATTATCACAAACCGTAAATATGTTAATGTAAGGCAAACTCCGAAATAAAAACATTTTAAAAAAGACAAGTTTTATACAAATCAGAATAAAACCGTAGATACATAATATTTACAAGTATAGAGGTTAACTCTGAACATATATATAATTATATATGTATTATAAAAATATATTCCATCAGGCAGCTGTAAGGAGGAGGGGTTAAGGGGAGGGAGGAGTCACCTGACCATAGCAGCCATGCAGGGACATTTCCATTACCCCACAGCAGGGGGAGCCAAAGTCACAGGCTGGATGCCTGAGGCTGCTGCTGCTGGAGGCTCCTGGAAGGGCTGGGCTCACAGTCCTTCCCCTCCTCCTCGTCCCGCATGTACATGAGGAAGAGAGTCACGGTGGCGAAGGTGGCGGCGTTGACGGGGAAGGCCCGGAGCAATGTGGAGGTGAGGCCTCGCGTGAACACCCGCCACCCTTCCTGCTTCATGCTCTGGCGCACACAGTCCGCGATGCCGCTGTACTGATTGACCCCGCCCACCCCGTCCGCCTGCAGTCGGGATTTGATGACGTCGACTGGGTAGGTGGACAGCCAGGAGGCGATGCCTGACATGCCTCCGGCAAAGAGCAGCTTGGGGATCATGTAGGGGTCATCGGGCTCACAGCCCAGCGAGCGGGTGAGCACGTCGTAGGCCAGGAAGTAGACACCGAACCCGGGTGTCTCGCGGATGAGCGTGGTCACCATGCCACGGTTGATGCCCCGCATGCCCTCCCGGTTGTAGATGCGCAGCAGGCAGTCCAGTGAGTTCTTGTAGAGCTTGCGCTTGGATTTCTTCTCGCCCGTGCCCTGCATCTGCATGCGCGTTTTAGCCAGCTCCATGGGGCAGCAGATGACGCACTGGATGGTGCCCGCTGCTGCGCCCGCCAGGAACTGGTTGGTGGGCGTGTCCCGACCCAGCAGGCGCATGGTGTTGCCCTGGACGCCAAAGACGATGGCGTTGATGAAGGTCAGGCCCATCATTGGAGAGCCAATGCCCTTGTACAACCCAAACATCTGCACATGAACAAAAGGGGTGGGAGTTGGGGAGAGAGGGGGGGCAGACCACAGGAGGTAAAGCTCATTACTTTATTTCACAAGTCATGGATCCAAAAGATCCCTCCACACTGTTCCCAGAAGACCACAGGATATGCTGGTGTATGAGGTTATTCGGCACTTCATTTATCTACACAACCAATTACACATTAAACCAAATTCAGCTGGCTTGCAGTCAAAAGTTGCTGCTGATTTTGAAAGTGAAACCACAAACCAGCAGACCGGAGAACAACGAGGACTGAATATCCACAGAGTAAAACAGTTGCTGCATCCCTTGAATCTCTAAGGATTTCATTCATTAATACTTTTGGTGTGGTCAGTGATTAGATTTCATCCCCCAAAGCAATGATCTTGCCTTTTAAATATTTTATATGAAAAGGACCACTACCCAATTTTCATGAAGAAATCTTGAGACCAATATTTAACCAGCATTTTAAACATCCAATATGGGAGATGAAACCTTTCATTAAGCATCATGGACGTTTCCCTAAATCACTGCAGTATTCCAGTATATAGCCCCCTTCCCTCCCCAGCCTGTCCTCTCTGTCCTGATCCGGATACAGGACGTTCCAGTGGGTTTTCAGCCAGTAATACCACACTGTCAATCGTATCCCTTTCAAGGCGAGGAACGAGAAGGAACGGCAAAGGTGCCAGGTCTAAAATCCTGCCCATACCCAGGTCACAGCAACCTTTAAGCAGGTACAAAGAGTCTCTAATGACAGCCAGGGTACACAAATTCCAAAGGGCTCTCATGAGGCTTCCATTTCAAGCTGCCAGCACTGCAAACCAAAGCTGTGAAGCAGCCATGCCCAAACTCTTGTAGAGTACGTTCACATATGGAATTCCAACGTCGACAACAAGCCTTAACGTAGCGGCAGGCGGACTGTTAGCAGCGCTTCGCTGTTTTTATTTAGACTACTGTGAATGTCAACAGTGAGTCACAGTTTGTCACATCTGTCTCATGACCCATGCCATGAGGATTCCAGACTGAGTCACCTGACAATGCCCACCCACACCCAGAACAAACCTCTTTACATGCACTATAACCTACAGGGCTATTTAAAATTGGAACTCACTATTTCATAGCACAAGTACTGAGCAAATCTGTTTTTAAAAGGAGATCTGTTTTTCTTGCCTTTCATTAAACTTGGACAGATGGGCCACTGAGTGCCTCATATGTTCATATGGGAGGCAGATAAGAGCCCTGCAGATGGGCGTTGGGAGTTCCAGCTGTGCCTTTACTGGCTATAGCCAGGTCCACAGGGGCAAGGCGACAATTGGCCCAGCCTTGCCAAGAAAAGAGCTGTTAAGCCGATTGATTAAATTGGTCTCATCGCTCTCTACCGGCCACTCCTGTTTGGCCAGGTGCCTGCTGACTTTATCATACCCCAATGACATCAGCAGTATGTGCTTTAATCGGTGGTGCATCTGCAGTGTGAATCAGAGGAGTCCCATATGATGGACGCCTCCTCCTAAGTCAAAGGGAGAGGGTTGCTGAATTCGGCTTAATTTTTCGGCTGTGCTTTGGTAAATGGGGTGGGGGGGAGGGGTATGGGAAAATTATTTTAAAAATATGATAGACAAAATTGCTAAGGTATTAGTTGATGGAGATCCAAGTAAGGAGCCCTCTCAAGGCCCAACACCAGGTCATGACCCATAGTCTGTACAGATGGACATCAGTGTAAGACACTTACGGATTCCTGCCTCACAATGGACTGGAAGCAGTGAAAGGTCCCCCGATACAATGGCTTATCCACACTCTGCACCTGCAGCCTCACCTGGGAAAAAAAACAAACACGGCCTGCCATCAGGAACCAATACACAAGTCAGCTCAAAGACATTTTCCACATGTCAATGACATCGACCACAACAAAAAACATTTTCCACGTATCACAACATCAGGACATCAGCTTAACATGAAAGAGGAACAAGGGAAAAACGAGACAAAAAAATGTAAAAATCCATCCTCATTCACTACACTATTACAAAATCTTTTTGAACTGTTACAACATACATAAAACAAAATTCAAGATGATTTTAGCCCGACTGTCAAAATACAAATATCGTATTTATTGAGCCTGTTTATTTTTTCTGCTCACAGAATCAAGATTCAGACTGGGAGAAATGGAAGGATTCACCATGACTGTACTTACAGTGTTACACTTCCAATCAGATGATGTTTATCCCTCATCTACAACAAAGTAACGCTTTTGCAGGTTAAATCATACAGCCCCTGGCTCAGAAATAAAGGACATTAAAAGCAACAAGGGAAACGGATAAGAAGAGAGAAAAAACACACCAATCAAAGAGCATCTCATGGTGTTCCCAAATGAGAGCTAAGAAATCTACAGATGGAATTAACATTTGTAATTGTTTACGCAATTGCTATTTTGTTCGTAGCTAAGGTCTGGGGTCAAGTCTGATAATCATGTTTAGAGAACTCATCTTGGCCGAAGGTCAGATGTAGTACCCTGCCCAATGCATAGTGCATTTCAGCACTGACATGGGTGAGGAGAGGTCATGCATGCCCTCTGAATAAGGGAGAGTCAATTATGAGAATGTACTGCAGTGCTCAGGGAGGTTGGCTTGTAACTCAGATGTTACAGTGAAGTGTAACGGCAAGGGAGCCGGGCTTGTCATCCAGAGGTTACAATGTGGCATAACGGTTTGAGAGCTGGGGTTATAGCTCAGACGTTATAATGCAAGATAACGGTTCAAGAGCTGGGTTTGCATCTCACAGGTTGTAGTGTAGTATAATGGTTAACGAACTGGGCCTGAACCTGGGAGGTTACAGTGAGGTATAATGGACAGGGAGCTGGGCCCATAACTAAGAGGCTGCAGGTTCCTGCTTTACAAAATCACTCCTGATCACTCCTGGGCATCGGGTAAATAG
The DNA here is from genome assembly GCA_019788955.1 of Albula glossodonta. Taxonomy (NCBI): domain Eukaryota; kingdom Metazoa; phylum Chordata; class Actinopteri; order Albuliformes; family Albulidae; genus Albula; species Albula glossodonta. The sequence continues at coordinate 379,530 of JAFBMS010000170.1, read as the reverse complement.
CAAAAAGGTATCATAACGTATTTTAACTGCTATCTCTCCATGCAGCGTCCAGCCTACTAAAGCACAGCAGCTGCAGCAGTACAGTAAAGTACCTCTGGCCTTGTCAGATTGCAGGTGCCCAGTCATTATCTAGGTGGGGGGTATCCAGGAATACTAAACCCTCCCTCCCTGGGTGACACTTTGGTGAACTAGTCATCAGCTGGTGAGACTCCACACCACAGGCTGCTGCAGCAAGGTCTGGATTCAGTCCAGGAATGAAAAATGTAGGATGCAGAATACAATCAAAGCACTAAGCACTTTGATGTGTTTTTAACAGAGAGGTTTGTGAAAATCATAGGCTGGGTCAAACTGGAGTATGCATAAACAAATGCAGCTGAAAAGCCTACAGGTCTGCAGGGCCAGCTCTCCCCTGCAGCTTCATGCTTCCTACTCCAGAAATAACGAGATCACAAGAAAGGAAGCCACATCACTGCAGCCTTGCACATTCCAACAGAGCAAAGACCTCAAAATACACTGCAAACACAGTCATTCAAATGCATACACAATCATTTTGCTTGTGTTCCTGTCAATATATCAATTATAAAACAAAAAAAGTACACAATAAAAGAAATTGTGTTATTCAAAAATTATATTAATTTTACCGGCAAGTTGAGTGGGGCATCTTGTATACGGGGGGATCCTGGAGTTAACAAAACAAAGCATTCAAAAATACAGACCCCTAAAATGTTAAGAGAAATAGAGCAGACACAGTACTACACCTGCACTGTACTATTTATGGAGTATAGATATTCTAGGGGTATAATAGTAAAATCATTTTGAAAGGGGAAGGGAGTGAAGATTATTTGGGGGGGTGGGGTGGGAGTCAAAACTGCCACGATCGCCTTTCAAAGAAGCAAAGTCTGTAGAAAGCCCCCCTGGACTTCACCAAGCAAATGGGGGCGTGTTAGGCCGTGTAAGGCCGTGCTGGCATGCACCAAACATCTCCATTTTCCACGAAATGGACTGAGCTCCATGGACACCAGCCCAACGTCTCTTGTTGAGAGAGTTGGGAGAGTTTTTTGTTAAACTTGGCTGACCCGTTTCAGACCAAACCTAATCGTTTTTCACAGTGCCTTAAAGTAGTCCTCTGGCGTCCTTACTATAGCCCAGAAAATACAGTACACACACTAGAAAGTGCAAATACGGAACACTCTTGTAAAACGGGGTGCAGAGAGAATGTAGGGACTTCGGGTAAACCGGCTTGAGCTTTGCAGACACATATCATCACAAGCAGAAGGCCAGTAACAGCCTTCTCAATGAATCTGTAAATATTATGCAACATTCACAATTAGCATGCTGCATTTTTGGGATTTTTGAGTTAGGTTTTAACAGTGGTGGGATGGGGACTGCAATGTATTCTTGTTTCCTCTGTGCTTGCCATTCGTATTTGATTAATTTGACATTTTTTAGAAAAGTCATGCATTAATATAGTTGCAAAAACAAAATAAGCAAATGCACAGCAAAGCCAATTCTGACAAAATGACAAACCCACCTTGACCGTGTCAAAGGGGTGCCCAACAAGGACACCAGCAGCACCTGTAATTAAACAAAAGACACAGATGTCAGACACTGCCCAACTCTGCCAGTGGGGACACATAAACAAGAGCACATTTCACGGAGTAAGAGAGAAAACGAGAGAAAGAAAGAGAGGTAGCATTCTGCAAACACTGTTATACGTCATCAGTTTCAAGGACCATTCGTCACAAGTTTAGACATATATTGGGACAAATCCCAAAAAACTCATGGCCTGGCTCCATGTAGATGGCTGTGCTTTCACCCCAGCTCACAGGTCATGGTTTTAAACTAGCTGGTAGAATTTATGTCAGAGCTCTGGTGTAGTTCCAGCCCTCAGAGGTATGAAGCAAGGCATCCCACAGAGAATCAGACTACCTGCATGGCGATCAGGGAAATCTTCCTAGAAATACAGCTGAGATCACAATACTAAAGATAACTCGTGACTTGAGGAAATATGCCTACATGAGTAAATCAGACTGAGAGGCCAGTGTCTTGTCGGTCTCTTTTTGAGCACTTGGTGAGTCTCTTTGGGGATAGTGAGTTCTTAGGATCCCTGAAGCCGCTGCTATAGAGTCAAGTCACTTTTGTTGATGTATGTACAGATCCAACCAAATAAGCTTAGAAGAGTATTACTTCAAGAAAATGGGGGAAAAAAAAAAAAAAAAAAAAAAAAAAAAAAAATCCACAATCTTGCATCATAGCTTCCATGTTCTACGTAGCTTGATATATTGCGAATCACTTGGGCTGTTCCGCAATGCTACTTCATCTCACAAAAACAGTGCTGCATGATCTGATGACAGGATCATTTTAAACTCACTCTATCAGGTGAATGGATGACGAATGTCTCATCAGTAGAAACTCGCTTCTTTTGAAACATGCTGTGTCATCCAGATGGGGACAGCATGGGCACCAGTGCAGGTCTGTCAACAGGTCCTGCCCTCAGGGACACCCTTGTATTAATTCAGTAGGGGCTTGCATAATCAGTGTTTATGGGGTATCAGGCTTCTGTTGCTGGTCAAGGTTTCTCTGACACCCGGTCTTGCCTCTCAGCGTAATACAAAACCGCTATGGCTGCATCTGACCTCAGGGGCTTTCCTATTGGTCCCCGCCCACAGCCAGTACCATTTCAGTGGCCAATCACACTCCAGGGTTTTAACTCCCTACGTTAAGCTCTAACGAATAAAAGGGGCTTGGCTGTCCTGACCAATCTGGGGGCTGAACCTGCAGAACTCAGTGGAAATACACCAGGAGACCTTGCAAGTGGCATGCTGCTGACCTGTCAGCTGTTCGCCAACCACAGCACATGGACCAATGGCCTTGGACTATGAAAATGAGGGGGGCAGACACAGTGTTACAATCGCTGTGTTTGTCATAGAAACCAAACATTGAGGACCACTGAGAGCTCCGCTCGTTTGCATAAAGAGGGAGAGCAGAAGGACTATGGCATAGAATGTGTTTGACCATTACTCCTATGCACTATGATCAGACACTAACAGTACAAAAAGTTCTTAAACAAGGTCAAAGCAACTTCACACATGCAACTGGGCAGAATCTGGTAAGCTGGGATAAATTAACTTTCTAAAGAATTCATCAACAACCCAGCAATGTTTCTGTGAGGATGCAGTCTTTCAAGGCCTGTGCCCACTTAAACAATTGCACATGCTGGAGACAACTCATCCTGCATTACTATCGGTCTTCAGTGTGAAAACGATACACTGGACATCAAAATCAATTATTCACAAACTACTGAATATGTCAAAGGAACATGTGCCCTCATATGGAACAGTATATAGTCCTGACACGTCTGTGAATGAACAGTAAACCTTTCATTAGGTAAGCTCTGAATTCCAGAAATTCCATGAGAAAAGATGGCAGTGTCTGGGAATAGCCTCATAAGATTCCCTAACCACTCTACTGCATACAGGCTAATTGTTAGCTCTTATACTTTGATAAAACTGGTGGTGGTACCATCAGGCTACACTGTGTGCCAAAATGTAATCTGAGTGTATTACTGGTAGAAGTCCTGGCACAGCAACAGTGACACGATGATAGATTTTATGATTGGCCACCGCAAGTGTGTGTATGTATCTTTCTACCTTTTCTGGAGGGCTATTCTTGCTGTCATTTCTTGGAAGTGGTGTTACAAACCATGAGTGCCTATGATTCTCGACAGTGCATACCAACCTCAGAGTGCATTGAAAACACCTGGAGCAGGCTGCTGTTAGCCTATTTCAGGAACCTAAATGGTATATGAACTAAAACGGTCAAGGTCGTCTAAACATGTGTGTATGACCTGAGATACAGTCCGACCGGCACTGTGCCTTGTGTGTTGCATGACGTCACCACCACCTCGATCGTCGTCACTAGCTGTGAAATGTGGCTGTTTCGCCAAGATTCAAATCATGAATAAATAAAGGTGAGCAGTCAAGAGGAGATAAAAGCTGGACAGTTGCCTGTGTACACAGCCATCAAAGCATAGCCAACGGTTCCATCGAGAGCCGATCAATTTTTCCGAGGCCCAGTCAAGAGCTACTTATTTACAGAGGTATGTTAGTCAATCGAAGTACTTGGTTTACCAGGGATTTGCTAAGTGCTAAATCCAAAAACATGCGACACTTGATTAGTTTTTGATTAGTCTCTTTTCACTTGTATGGGGACAACTGATATTATCCACGACTGCTTTATCAAAACAGTTACCTGAAATATTTTCACAAATTTTCTTAGCAATGGTATAACGTTATTTACGTTTTACATGGAAAAGATGTTATTACATGTTTTATTGAATCATATTACTGGGATATTTACTAAACCATCCTTGGACAGCTGTGGAAAAACCTTGTCCTAATAGAAAACGGAACCTGTACTATAAGCTTCGGCTCATGCGCGTCAACATCTTCCCACACAGCTACAAAAGAGCGGATTTTCAAAGTGACATTGGCAAAATGTATGATTATTCTATAACACGTCAAAGTGTGTGTCCGCCACAACTTGTTGTCAAGCTACCTGAAATTCAAAAGACTGTGCGAGTGTCATAACAACAACAAAAGTTAGGATTAAAACACTGAAGCTTCCAGACATAAACTACGACTTCAAATTGACACTAAACTACGCGGAAGACCACAGAACTGTCCTGGCTTCTCGGGTCAAGTCAAATCTCCCACACAGGATAGCCTTGCCACCTCGCTGACAAGGCATTTATAAAGAATATCCTGTAAAATACTGACATATCAAAAAAATGGTGTTACCATTATTATTATCATCGTCATCGTTATTGATTTTGTTGAGAGAATGCGCACAGGTGGTATTAAAGTAGTAAACCAGGAGACGATTGATATTCTAATGAGAAAAAAAATATCAAGCAGCCAACACAAGAAATAAGTTAGTCAAATCGTTTTGGAGACAGGAAACGTCTGCTGAATTGTACAACTAAATTATGTAAATAACATTTATAGTATAAACATTTGCCTACTTAGAAAGGCAATTTCTAATTTTGTGGCAGGTAATGTTGCTGCAGAGGGACGTTATCAGCGTGACTCAACTAAATAGACACTCATCATGGCTCATAGTCAGCACCCGTATAAGCTGTGTAACATTGCATTAGCTCCATAACGAACTATTGACGGAGCCGCTTATTGTTTGTTCTTAATTAAATGGAATACAAGGCATGCTGCAGTAGTCTTAAATCTTGTCAATTCCGCTCATGTTTATGGCTACATCACTGAGCGCCACAGTGCGGAAGCACACACTGGCTTCATCTTATGCAGCAAAGTGCAACCTGGTATCAATCAGTTCAAACTCTTACAAACGCACTGCTCTCCATGTGTGCGACACACTTCCAGACCTATATCCATGAATTAAAAGTCCAGCGTATATCATCCTGCTTTGGGAATTAATTTCCGGAAAGATAGCTGGCTAAAGTTAGCCAACGTTCACGTATCCGTTACTGGTTTGCTCTTTACAGCCGTAACTAGCTAATCTTCGCGAAAATAAAATTCGCCACAACTCATTCAGAACATATTATTCTTTGTTACACACCCAGCAATTCAACCCATGTTCAGCAAGCCCAGTAAGACGATCGTTTACTTAAGTTTATCTCATTCCATTTGTTTCGTTAGTAAATGTTAACTGCATGCAGCGAGTTAGTTGAAGTAACCAGCTGCGTGTAGCTAGCCGCATAGATCTACTCAACATAAGGCCAGCTAGGTACACATCTACTCAGTCCCATAACTGCACTAGATGTTGTAATCATTTTTTTACCACCAGCTATGCACTTACCTCCTATGCATCCCGCGAGGAAGTCCATTACAACTCTTGTACAATATTAGGGGATATTTAACTAGCTAGCTAGTTAACACTGTAACTAGCTAATGTTCTGTTATGTCCTTGGTTTTAGTCGCAGCAGCTGTGTTTCGTTAACTGTTGGGGTTTCTCTGCTATTTTTACGGGTAAATCCTACGTAATTTACTGTGTGTTAAGTAGCTGCGTATCGTGTCTCAGCCCAGTCAAAAAAAAATCAGTGCCTAAAACCCCTTGAACAATGTGAGGACTATGAAATGATGCGGGTGATTCTACAGTCTCCTGGAACCGTCGTGAAAAAAATTTACCCAACAACGTAGATAACACGGGCTATTTCTATTTCGGTACAGGGATGTGACGTCACGGGAGGTGTTACATGTATCCTTTTGTGGAGGAGTAATTGAGCCAATCGTAGCTTTGTGACCAAGACAACTCCCCCTTTACATTCCACCCAACACGCTCATTGGTTCCCACCGCAAGGTTATGTATTGCGTTGTAGTAGAGCGGCGCAATAAAGCCATTCGAAAACAAGGGGAAGCGCGTCACCATCACCGCAAACTCGTGAACTGAGAAACAGCGGTGGCAGTTAATTCTACAGCCTAAATTCAAATGTATTTAATATTAAACGACATTAGTAAAACACTGTGCATTGCATATGAGTAAAACAGTAGCCTACTCAATTAAGTATTGTAGAATGTTCTAATAACAGCCAAAGTCTCTCTTGAGGACTTAATACAGTTCATTTCTCTGTATCTCTTTTATCAGGTTTGAGAACATGTAACTCAAGGCTTACTGGACTGGGTACAGAACACACTGTGCCACAATGTCATACTGGTGTGAAAGGTGGGTTTGTGTTTAGATTCACTGTAAATGAAAACACCAGTCCCGTAAGTAGTAAGAATTGCTTTCAAATGCACATATCTGGCACTAATCATGTACGGTATACCCAGCTCTCATCGTCCCTGTCTCCAGCCCCATTCCGGAAATATAATAATTAGTATTCCTGATGTTCAGATCATGCTAAACTGTAATACACATGGGTTTATCTCCCTCCCTCTCTCTCTCTCTCGCTCGCTCTCACACTGTTTTTGGGGCTGGGGGTGGGGTTATTTAAGTGTAATCTTTTTGACCCAGCGAGCCCCCACTGGCAGAAACCAACATGCTGGTACGTCAGTCTTTCATAACACATACATGCTTATTACAGATTAGAACATCCTATAATTAGAAGGTCAGATGCTGTATTACAGTGTGTGGGTGATTTCCCTTGGCTTGCCAAACAGTAGGCATTGGCTTATGTTCCAGGTTTTGAGTAGCTGTGTAGTCCTAGATTAACACTGTCTCTCAGTTTGTAACACACCTGCAGATTAAATTTACTTTATTGAGCACTGTAATACAAAACAATATACTGTAGTGATTTTTTTTTTTAAAGAAGCAGTGCACAGTTCTCTGTTGGCTGGATCTAACATTTCATCAGACACATCAATGGCTGCCAACATTTTTGCATTAGACTGGACTTCCCTAATTACAACATAAAACGGTATGTCCTGTTCAGGAAGAAAATGCATTTTATCCTGTGCTTTGCACTGTTGGGAAAATCCAGCTTTATTTCTACTGTGTGCCGCAAATGCAATAAAAAACACAATAAATAACACTTGCCAGTAAGGAGTATAATTTTATCAAGGTGGTTATAACACATAATTATTTCATTAAAATACAATTAATCTTTTAAGCTTTAACAATTAAGCTTTTAACAATGGGCAAATTCTGATATTCAAATGACTCATAGACCTTGGAATGCATTGAGATGAAAACCTAAAATTCTGATAATGAACATGATTCAATTTGTATTTTGCTTGTACAAGTGTTTTGAATTTATGCACCTCTAACTGGTTGATATAGAATGGCTCATACCCACTCCATCATTGTTATGTAAGGCAGCTGCATTGCATTGGGAGCTATGATCTTGTGATTATATCCACCTAAAATCAATTAACGAATGTAATTAAACTGTAGGTGCACAGTTAATTTATTAATTTATTATCAATTTACAAAACTGCAGTCCAAACAAACAATTTAAACTCTGGCTCAAATGAATGCTGGTGAACACTTTGATCTTCATTGACACAGTTTGGGAAATACAGTACTCATGAAAACAAAAACTTAAAATAGATTAGAGAAAGTTAATTATTAGTAATTATATTTTGCTATTTTGTGTGTATATAAAACATTGTCATTCAAACACATTTTCGTCTTTTGTACACATATATATGTTGTGATATAACATGTCTTCTTTGTATATAAAACACTTTCATTCAAACACATTTTTCGTCTTTTGTATAAATATATATGTTGTTGATATAACATTTCTTCTTTGTAATGTTTGAATCTTTGGGATCAATGAAATGCAATCAATTGAATGACATCATGCAATGCAACAACAAAAACAATAACGATTATTATATTATTACTATTAGAAACAACATTCAATCATATCAATGATATAAACACATTAAACCTTTCCTGAATTCTGACGAGAATTCGAATAAGCAGTGTTAAATTTAATTGCTGAATGTATAAGTCCCATTTATACATTTAATTACCTAACAGCAAACTTTATTATTTCACCCAAAAGTACTCGTAACACCATGCAACATTTAAGAACGTTCAATAAAGAAATTACCGCGTTTTAGAGGTAACAATTCTCAAAATAATTATTAAGCGTATCGGGCTTTTATTTTGACGGATTTCATGGGGTTAATGCAGCTAGCGGGATGCTACTCTGTCCGACATGAGGATAAGGATAGCTACATAACTCAATGACAAGTACAGCCTACATCTACAGAGAAGAACTTTGTGATCCAGGCACGACTATCCCATAAGGCGATAATACTCACTTGACTGCTTTTAACCACTGTTTTCTAGATTAATTTTCATAGGGAAGGGGATGCACTTTGCAGATTTTGTAGCCGGATCGGCAGCAGGTAACGTTAATATAAGATTGTGGATATACAGAATTACTACTAGTGAACTTTTGTAAGATTGCTTGCGGACAGAAGAGCAAAACTAAACTTAAATAATAACAAATTGAACCAATCTTGTTGTGTAAAAGACTGAAATGCTGTCTGTACTTGTTCCTGAAACTGCTGTCAGATTTGTTACGCAAGTTTAGCCATTCATATGCTTGCGGACAGAACAGCAGAACTAAACTTAAATAATAATAACAAACTGAACCAATCTTGTTTTGTAGAAGACTGAAATGATGTCTATACTTGTTCCTGAAAATGCAGTCAGATTTGTTACGCAAGTTTAGCCATTCATACCTTACCCTGCATTCATACCTTACCTAACCTACTCCCGAGCTTGTCGATTTGCACTTTTCAAGTCGTAATTTAAAAGACATTGAAACTTAAAAGACAGGGATTTATCAGGAATAAGAAATTCATTATAACTTAAAAGTCAGCTTTGATTATTAACGATAAACTTGTCACATCTTCTGTTAACTGGTGTCCAACACATTCGTGTCTGTCGCTAAAGGATTGTGAAGCATGAGACAAGAGGGAAGTACTTCCGTAGCAAATAGGTGGGGATTTTCAAAATAACGGCTGTATCCAGAGATACTCCATAAGGGATCTGGAGATTTTATTGCACAACCAGAATTTAATCGCTTACGTAAGCAAACCTAAATACTGTACATTTTACCAGCATAACACTTTATGCTACTGGCAAAATATTTCAGCTGGCACAAATGTAACTTTCTTGGAAACCCAGGTATTCCTCAAAGTGTTTTATTTTTAAATCCGTTGAGTTTGTGACCACTGTCTTTGTGTGATATTCAAGGTCATCCAGACAACGGGAGCACATGTGCATATGGAATAGGAATGTTTATCCTGACTTACCCTAGCGTTCTATGAATGTGCTAAACCAAAAACGTTTGCCGCATAATAAATATAATTTTTACAGGGGCCTTTGGAGTCGTAGTAGGGTACCCGTTTGACACAGTCAAGGTAGGTTCATATGTTCCGATTTATTTTTACATTTGGGTTTATAAAATGCCATTTCAGTTTTGCATTCTTGCCCTGCAGAATCATCAGAGAGAATTTTTGAAAAAATCCACATAATCTAAGATTGATTTACAGCAGATTGAGGTCATAAATGAGAACTCATTAACATTTTGTTGACAATGATGAGTGTATGATGATAACAAAGAGAGTATAATTCTGTTAAATTAATATTTTTTTCTTTAGGTGAGGATACAGACACAGAGCAAGTTTACTGGTATTTGGCACTGTTTCCGAAGTACCTTTAAGAATGAAGGGGTAAGGTCCTGAACCCTCCATGTCACTGCTTAAAAAAACTGTAGTGATTTGAGATGAATGTGATCAAAACAACTGCCTCTACACTTTTTAAATGCACTGTATTGGTTTCATTGGTTAAATATTGGTATATAGTTTTGACATGCATGTATATACCATATTTGAATAAGTTGAGCTACCATTTAATAAGGGATGGCTTACAGAAAATGTATGTGTGTATGAAGTATAGGTTCAGAGGGTTTTTTGTTTTTTTTGCTGCTTGGGGCCCTAATGGCAATCTTATCCTTCTTTTGTTTGTTTAGGTGTACGGGTTCTTCAAGGGCATGTCAGTGCCTTTCACCACACTGTCCATCACCTCTTCTGTGGTCTTTGGGGTCTACAGGAATTGTCTGCAGTGTTTGCTCCAGCTGCATTCTGGGAGCCCAGATGCCAAACCCACTAGGCTGGATTTCTTCCTATCAGGGCTCGCAGGAGGTGTTGCCCAGGTGACTGATACCTGCCATGGATACAGATGACAGAGTAGAAAGGGATCATTTCTGCATTTAGACTGTCACCTGTCATTCTCACTGTTTTAAATACATCTTCATAACCTTGTGTTAATTTTATTTAAAGGAGCTGTAATACAGTTTATGGATTTTATGGTTACTTTCTTTCATAACATACAACAAGCTCTACTTCTGATGTGTCAAACAGGCCCAGCTATGTGACAGGGCAGTTTGTAGAGCAATTGATAGATTTTAATGACTTTAACGACAAGGGAATCATCAAAATTGTTTTAAAAAAATCTATTTTAATATTTTCCATGAAAGGTAGCTAAGACTATAGGATGTAATTTTTTTATCCTGTGAAGGTGTCTGTCCTGTCCCCGTTGGACACTGTAAAAGTGCGGTTACAGTGTCAGTTGGATCCCCGTCACACCGCCGCCTCCAAATACCGGGGACCCGCCCACTGCATGTTGACAATGATCCGTGAGGAGGGAGCGCTGAGCCTGTACAGGGGGGCCCCTGCCCTGGCCCTGCGAGATGGCCCCTCCTTCGCCACCTACTTCCTTACCTACAACATGCTCTGTGAGTGGCTGACACCAGCGGGACAGAAACAGCCAGGTAACCAATCAGGCGAGCCAACACATATTTCAAAATTAAAATCCCGAAATATGAAAATGTATGGTGATGAAAATGGGCCGTTCAACTTTTTGGAGCATAATCATCAATCTGGACCCGTCTGCTTGTGCTCTCCAGTTTAGGCCTACATATTACTTAGTCCAAGACCATGAGCTCAGAATATAACGAGCACTGTGCTCAGTATAGGCCAGACATGTGGTCTTGGCACTGTGTCACAGAGAGCTGCTTAGTGAATGTTAGCGAACGATAAAGAGATACATAGATACGTGATTGGCACCTTATGTACTGTATTTTTTTCAGTCCAATACACATTAAAAAGTAATGTTAAATATGATATTTGAGTCACAAATTGTTACAATAATAAAGAGACGTTGGAAAATGAAGCCTAACACAGTAACCTGATGTATGGGATGAGGGATGGGCAGGGCGGGTGGCTTGGGTGGCGGCTGATTGGGTTCTGCCTTCTTCCAGACTGGCATGTAATTATGCTGGCGGGGGGACTGGCTGGGATCAGTGGCTGGACTCTGGGAACACCCATGGACGTGATCAAGGCCCGGCTGCAGATGGACGGGATGGGGGAGAGGAAGTACAGGGGCTTTCTGCACTGCATCTCCAGCACTGTGCGCCAAGAGGGGCCCGGCGTCTTCTTCAACAGCCTGGGACTCAACTGCATCCGCGCCTTCCCCGTCAACCTGGTGGTGTTCTTCACGTACGAGCAGCTGCTGGCCCTGCTCAGGGTGCCCCAGTGAGTCAGTTCCTGAAGGCCCAGAAGGACCACGACACCTGGAGCTAGGCGTTTATTTTAGTGATGATTCCAAGGAAATATATTACATGAATGAAACTACCTCCACAACACGAGGGCCAAGTATAGAGATTACAAGCTACTCCCAGCAATAATGCTCAGTGCATGTTCACAGGAGAACATATGCAAAGCCTGGCGTTAGCAGCGGGGTTCACAGGTTTTACTCCATTCACTGCTGCGTTTGGGGTGTTCATGTTGCCTTTGCAGTGCAGCTAGATTTTGTTTTTTCAGTACTTGAATTTAACGCAGATGATGGTGAAATAACAGTAACTGCAAACCTTTATACAACCCCATTCCTATCTGGTTGTACTGTAGTTCTGCTGGCACAATCAAAAAAACTCATAAAAGAAGCAGCAAAACAAGCCTTAGGCTCTGTCTGTAAAAGACTCCAAAATAGCTAGTCATTTAATTTACACAATCCTGCTGCATGTTATTAAGTACAAAGAAAAACAAAAATTTCCAGTTCTGCAAAAATTTCCTTGAGTACCATTTGATTTGCCATCCATCTCCTAAACCATGAATTAAATCCAAACCTCTCTCTGTACAGTGGAGATTGGAATACATAAAATGAAGCACTTAGATACTGTAAGTTTCATCAGAGCTCATTGATATGAAGTATGCATGGATATAATAAGCAAGAAATTCCATTAGTTAACACCGATTTTATTCCAGATGTATTATTGAAAACTCGGTTTTGGGACAGGAGGGTAATTTTTTTGGCTAAATTGACCCCTATATATCTGATGTTCAAATAAAGAAGTGCTACTCGACTCTGGCTCATGTGGACTGCCCCTTGGCTTTGCATTTTTGGGTTTACAGAACTGGCATACAGCTCAGAGTGCAGAAACCAAAGGCCAGCCTTACTGCTTTTTTAATGGATATGTGGTCTGCATGGATATGCACTTGATAGACCAAAAACTGGGGTTATCTGGCTGTTTGGGTGGGGGGGGGGGTGATGTGGTGATTTGTGTAAATGTGTTTGCATTGACAGCTCTCGGGAAAAGTCTGTTACTCATGTGTAATGTGTTACATTGTTTTAGCAATGCCAGTGGTTTATTCTTTGCTGTTACTAAATGCTGGAATGTGCAATTATTATTTAAAAGCCTTAATCCAAGTGGAAATGTTTTAAAGTGTATTTTTATGGTGTGAGTGGTTTAAAGAAAAATTTGAAATGCACAAAATGTAACTAAACAGTGTCATGGATGATTATGACCATGTTTATGATTTTTTATTAAATTAATCAATGGACATGTTAAATTATTTTCTATTCTTTTCAGTGTGTGTTTACAGTAAGGCAGTGCAGTGTGGTTTTTAACTGAAGAAGCAGAGCCAAACTGCAGACATAGTGTGTCTGTCCATAGGAAAATGAAACCGAGGGAAAGGTTGGCTGGTGGCATCAGGGCATTTAGAACTTTTGGAGCAGACAGAGACACATTTTTTCTTGTTTTGGCTCTGTACTCCAGTTTTAAATTTGCAATCTATCAAACAATTCAAGGAGTAAAAAGTATAGATTCTCAGGTTTTATTAAAGGGTATTTTAATGCATTTTGGTTTTACCATGTAGAAATTACACCACCTTACATGCATAGCCCCCTCCTTTCAGGGCACTGTAATGTTTTTTTTAGGCCATACTGATGTTATGACAATGAAAGTAGTCATGGTCAGTATCCTTCGCATGTGGTAACTGCTCAAAGTCTGTGACATCACCAGGTGCTGTGTATCTTCTCTGGTGATGCTCTTACCAAGGCCTGTACTGTAGCCATCTTCAGCTCCTACTTGTTTTGATGGCCAGTTGCCTTACATTTTCACTTCAGCCAATGAAACACATGTTCAGGTGGATACATATTTGGTGACTGACCTGGCCCATTAAAAATGTTCCAGTTTTTGGTTTGGAAGAACTCCCTTTATTGCTTTAGCCGTATGCTTTGGATCACTGTCTTGCTGTAGGATGAGGTGCCATCCAATGAGTTGGGAGGTATTGGCTTGAACCTGAGCTTGAGATGTTTCTGTACACATGTGAGGTAGTGCCTGGGGCAGCCATACATGCCTTAACCATAACACTCCTATGTTTCACAGATGAGGTGGTATGCTTTGTGAAAGCTTAACTGGCTCAGAAACAAGAGACAAGCTTCTGTAAAACGTGAGCATCTCCCCCACTATGTCTGTAAAATGGCTTTCCACAATCACACTTACTACCACAATCACACTGAGAATAAACATTTCCTGCTGAAATCACACTTGCAGGGTTTTACAATATATATAAAGTAATAGCTAGCCAGCTAAACTAAAGCATTGTAAAGTTTAGGAAGCTAACAAGCAAGACACTGGCAGCAAGTAAACATCTAGCTGTGTGAGCAGCTAATTAAAAGAACAGAAGACCTGATGGAGTCTAGTGTTGTGCCAGGTGCCCAAAATGACCTGGCCTATCTGGCTGCATTCATTGAAGTTCTCTGCAAAATTACAGAAACTGGTGGACAGCCTGAAATTGCAAACAGAATTTGTGTGCTTTTGACCTTGGACAAATATGGCAATACATGTATTTACTGACATGCAGTACATGCACTGATTACAATATGATTGGTCTCCTCTTGATATTTGTGCACAGACTTCTCCATCAACCACATATGGAAATGTAAAAATTCTGTATACTATGATGTTATATTACAAATGCGTACTAGTTTTTGAGCTTCTAGGGTTTCTTTTTGTGTATTGAATTTCATCCTTGGTGCATTGTTTTTGTGCACAAAAACGATTAACTACAGAACTATGGAATGATGGATTGCAGTCCAAGAAGAACAGGATGAAGGACCCCTTCAGCCCTGACAAAAAGAAGAAGCCGGTCATCGTCTCTTATATCCTCCATGATGTTTTTCCTAGTCTTAATTTTCTTCTTATCGTTGAGTAATGTGATGCATGGCATAATACACTGATCAGCCATAACATTATGACCACTGACAGGTGAAGTGAATAACACTGATTATCTCGATATCATGGCACCTGTCAGTGGGTGGGATATATTTGGCGGCAAGTGAACATTTTATCCTCAAAGTTGATGTGTTAGAAGCAGGAAAAACAGGCAAGCTTACGGATTTGAGTGACTTTGACAAGGGCCAAATTGTGATGGCTAGTCGACTGGGTCAGAGCATCTCCAAAACTGTAGCTCTTGTGGGGTTCCTGGTCTGCAGTGTTCAGCACCTATCAAAAGTGGTCCATGGAAGGAAAAGTGGTGAACCCCATGGATGACCTGTTTCTGCAACAGTGGATGTGGATGGTACTTTGACACGTACCACCTACTTAATCATTAGAATATAAGAGCATAAGAACATATTATGATGAGAACAGACCGTGGCAGGTTAGGCGGTGGTCAGAGTGTGGAAGTGTAACTCCTCGTCTCACTGCTCAAACACTTCCCTGCTTCCCGTAAGGTAATGTTTGAGCCGTCTCCTCAGACCTACCGTCCCTGCATTGATGTAACTGGGTATGAAATACTGGCTGCCTTCCAACAATGTCTGTGGATATTGGTCAGTGGGTCTATGTATCTGCTCTTCTGAGTTGGTCTATGTACCTGCTCTTTTGAGTGGGTCTATGTATCTGCTCTTCTAATAGAAGTGGCTGGTGAAAACATAGCCTTACTGTGTAGTCCTGAGAGAAGGACAGAAATTTGACCTGACACGAACTGTTGTTAATTATTTTGTGAGCGCGTGTTTGCACAAGCCATTATGGGGTATGTCATTTTTAAAAAATGTTTTGAAGGTCATTTGTGGAAAAAGGTCTTAGAAATGTATGAGAAGTACAGTCTCGTCATCATTTCATTTTTGAATGCAGAAGAGTGTTTCCAATCCATTGTTAGTTTTAATTTTAAGGTTTTATAGAGACAATTCCCAGACAATTCTTACCATGAAATTGCATTGTGGCTGTATTTTCAGACAAGAGAGCCTCCATCATAGGCAACATCCAAAACGCTTAGTGCTCTCTTTCCTTCCCTCACCTGATCAACACAGCACATACACACCTTACCTACCTTAGATCAGTGAAAAAAGGAGGGAGAAGGGGAGTGGTCTCTCCTGTTGCTCTGACTCCAGCTCATGTCTCTCCTGCTGCGTTGACTCAGTGCAAGCTGCTAACTGCTCCAAGATCATGTTTGTGGCCCTCCATCTTGTAAGTAAGGCAGGGGTGACAAGCTGAACAGCACCTTCCAGTACTCCTCTCTGTATTTGGCTTCAAGGCGTTAATTTTATTTCCTTTTTTGGAAGTCCTCTCTTTTTAACTGTCGCTTGTCTCCTTGTAGATAAGAAACAATCATAGAATATGAGCCAGGAGCCTGCTGGAGCGACATTAACAGTATATTGCCGAATACTTTCTGACAGATAGGTCAAAGAATCCCTCCAGAGAATGATGTATAGTGATTTCAAAGTGAGGTTTCGTGAACCCCATAATGGGTGGATCATCGGTGAGCTGCAAACCAGTGGAAGTGTTTAAACCAATCATCATGATTTGCTGACTACGTCAGGTAAGAATGATAGGTCAGTGAGCGTATGGTAGTTCCTCCCATTTCGGGATCCACAAGCCCTGTTTCTCTGCCGTTGCTGGTGAATGGCTGGAATAAAGATCTGTATGCACACAGGCCCACTTATACTATTAGTGCATACCAATGAACAGTCTTCAGTATCGCTGCATGCTGTCCAGCTTTTTCCTGTTCTAGCTCTGAATTAAGGCTCGCTTATGCTGTTATCTTTCTCTTTCTCCTTTAAGTAAATGGAGAGATGAATGTGGGAGAGAGAATTCTGTGGCAAAGGGGATGTGTTAATTTATTCAATCTTGGTTGAAAACATGAATATGACCAATTAGATGTGTCCGCAATAACGTCATGCTTAGCTTTGGCACATTTCAGCACAGATGGGTGCTTTAGTTCTGGTGCGAGAGAATATGCCAGCAGAATTGCAGGTTTTCCCTGGTAAATTTTTGTCAGTTTTGTACATGATATTATAACCTCAAAAGCCCAGCTGCAGGTATGCATTCATGCCAAAAATGAAGTGTTACATTTTAATGAAGTGTAGAATGCTCCAACTCATGAGGACCTTTTTAATATGCATCTTTGGAGCAGTACGATGAGTCATCAGACTCTATTTAATACGCAGATTACCAGTGTCGGTCTTGTGAGGTTATGCGGGTATTTTATTTTCAGTGTTTTTAGTCCATTTTCAGTCAGTTCCTTCATTTATCCCATATTGGTTTGTGCAAGAGGATTAACCATATTACTTTTCACATTGTATTTTAAAATTTCCCTCTTTTAAAAAATCTTTGTATCATTATTATGCTACAAATGCAAAAAATTTAATTCTTGTTTGTGTAAGAAAATTTTTTCCTGTATGTTTTTTTCCCTGTGAATGTGAATAATGTGTCTCAGTTTTAATGGAGTGCATGGATGATGTCATTATCCTTTCCAGCCAATGCTTCTGCTATCCTGATCGGCGCCCGCGGAGTTCTAATGTTGAATTTAGTTTAAGTGGTTTATCATTTCTCGTTCCCTCCGGTTAGGTTTTTTCAGAAGTTGGTGCTGGCCTAGTTTATTAGAAAGCATATGCACTTGAAGTTAGCAAGGATAACCGCCACTTGGGGTAAAGATCTAAGGCTGGTAAACATAACCCTGTCAAGTGAGGCCGAATCTTGACACAAAATTGCCTGTGGTAACTTGTTACTGCAAGTAGATGGCAGCACCGCTCCAATCGCCTGTCACTGACAGCCCACGAGGAGAGCGCTCACTCGGGTCACCTGAGCCCATCCCCTGCCCTTTTACTACCGATTTCAGAGTCCATCTGTCATCCCACCCCGCAGTATCCCTCTCTGCTACTTTCCCTTCATGCTTTGTATATTTATAGGGGGATAAGACCCAATTGCCTTTAGTTTATAGTGTATGGTTATATCCAAGTAAATGGGCAAAGTAAAGAAGCCACATTGGTAGCAGTAAAACAGATTATATTAAAGCTCTAAATACTCAGTTCTCTGCTCTTGCTACACTTAATATTAAAACTTCTGTTTCCCTTCCCTTCTTTATTAAGGTAGCCTCTGGTAATTTGTTTGTTAAAGTCAGCTTTAATGTCATAACATGTATGGCAATGTATGAAATGCTTGTGCGGACAGTCTCCGTTTCTTTACAGTATTAAAAAAAATAATGGTAATAAATAATAACAGTAATTAAAGATAAATATAATATTAATACAAGGCTGGACAGCAAGAGTTTGCCATTTATGGTTCAGATTGCCCTTTGAAAGAAACTATCCTTGAGTCTGGTGGCTCTGGGCTGGATGCTCCAATATTGTTTTCCAGATGGAAGCTGCTGGAAAAAGGTGAAGTGCTGGATGGCTAGAGTCCTTAATTATTGAGCGGGCTTTTGTCCAGCAGTGCTTATTGAACAGGTGGTTTCCATAGAGGGGAGGTCTTCACCGATGATACACAGGGCTGACCGCACCAATCATTGAAGAGCTTGACGGTTACAGGTGGCGGTGTTGCCATAACATCCATTGATGCAGCCAGTCAGGATGCTTTCTACAGTGCAGCTATAGAAATTCCACAGGATGTTAGGACGCACGCCAAACCTCTTCAACCGCCTCAGGAAGAAGAGTCTCTGCGGAGCCTTTTTTACCACGATGTTTGGTAGTGTGGGTATCCCAAGACAGGTCTTCAGTGATATGGGTGCTGAGGAAGTTGAAATCACTGACCTTCTCTACAGCCGTGTTGTTGATCATAATGTGATATTAAGTGACATTGCCATGCACAATACAGTCGGCCCGCCTTATCCATGGGTATATGGTTCCGGACCCCTGTGGATGTGAAAAAACCAAGGATGCTCAGGACACATAAAATGACATAATTTTACCCTGTACAAGTTAACGTCCCCGCCTATATGTACTACAAAGAACTGCTAAAACCCACGTAAATCATACTGACTACAGTATTGTAGCATAAGCTGGGTGCGGGAATTTCAAATGTTCTTTTTCGAGAATATTCTGGATTTAAAAAAATATATATATTTTCGAACCGCAGTTCGAAAATATATCAAAACCACGGATGCCAAACCCGCAGATAAAGCGGGCTGACTGTTCTGCCAGAGTAGCAATGTTAGAACTCTATTGATTGGGTCTACTGAGGGGGTGAAAACAAACTGCAGGCCCCATTGCTCTTGACCAGGGTTGGCTACCCCTGGTCTACACAATCTGTGATAGTCCCAGTCCATTCCAATGAGGTTATGGGAATGACTGACAGTATGGGCAGTGTGTCTCAGGTCTGTTTGGAGAAGTGTGGGCAGTGGAGCTAATGAAGGGTCATGAAAGTACAACTTGGTAATGAATTATTCACTCAAGGCCTGGCACCAGAAAATCCTGCATGGTTTTGGCTCTGTCCGCCTCATGAGTAACTATATACTGTGGGGGTGTCACAGATGTCCACTTCTGATTTGTCAATTGGCCTCTTGTCAGTTGTATAACAGGCTACCATGGATGGTAACCACAGATCGCCACCTGCATGACACAATAATGCTGCTGAATAATTCAGCATGATGTAATCCATTAAAGTTAATTATACTGATAGGAAGCTCTATCTTCCCCGCCTCGCCCTGTCCCTCTACACCTGGGTCAGGAAAACCACCCTCTCCTCTGCTTGATAACATAGCTTCTCCTGTGTACCCCTTACTCTTACTCCATTAACCAACTTCATTCAGCACTTTTCAGAGCTTGACAATAAAATAGTTTAATACAATACATAACAAACCAATACATTTTCAAGCATAAAGGCAGAGGACAGTAAAAATGCAGAATTGTTATGACAGGTAGCATGACACCAAGAATGGGTGGAGCTACCATATGTTCCCTGGGACTCACCATTTAATCATTTGTCATAATATCTAACTCTCACTTCCGATGTCTCAGGCTCACTTTATAATCTGCCTGGGACAAGATATTATGGGCTGGGTATTATGCTCAGCCCCCTTACATCATAAAATGAATTCTCCTGTACAACCCTCAATATGACATTGAATGCTAATTTACAAATGTAAAAATAAATTATCATATTCTAGTGCATTCTTTTATGTTTTTTTTTAATTCTCATCACTTGAAGTGGTTTTGCTATGGTCCAGGTGTTGTACAAGAGAATTAAATACTGAAGGATGATGTCCAAAAAAAGGTGAATACAAATTGTCAATCAAATGGTTCAGTCCACACAACAGCATATAATGTAAAAGTGAAGAGTGAAAGTAGTTATTATGAAGGTAGAAGTAGAATGTGGGATTGATGGAATCAATTGGAGGAAGTTAGAGGAAGAGCAGGTTTTGCAGGTGTGGTTTGCTTGTATTGGTGGGGGTAGTCTGGGCATTCCGGTCTCAGACTGAGGCCCTTCACTGACCCGGAACTGTGGCAGGGCACCAGGACATGACCACTTCACCCTCGCTCTCTCAGGACAGGGTGCTCCCCAGTTCAGCCCTATTCCCAGGTCTCAGGACGAGGTTCTCCCCAGTTCAGCCTCAGTATTAGGTCTTAGGACGAGGTGCTCCCACCCCAGCCCTCAACAGCTTGACTAGCACTGACCTTGTGTGCATTATTTGTTCACTCAACATACACCTCTTTATCCAGACCTTACATCCACCTGTGTGCATTTCACCTAATGTGAACCAGCCTCTGCACAACCCCTGCACCTGACCCCCACACTTTCTGTCCTGTTACTGACCTTGCACTGTTAATGAGAATGTTTAGGGGTGCATGTGAAGGGAGCGGGTATTTCAGTGTATACATAAGCAATAAAAAGGGTTCCTACCTGTGATCTGTCAGCAAAAGAGCATATGTGGAAATGTATTTTTTCCACAAGGAGAGTTGTCCTCTTCTAGAAGTGTTTTGTCAGGTAAGGTGATGTAGTTGAAGCAAAGGCTGTTGGGTGTTCCAAAACAGGGTGGACACAGCAAGATATTCTCAAAGCAGTAGGAAACATGGTAAATAAGTCCAGATGGGTTTAATTACCTGGTCTTGTTATACAATATGCTCAATTTACTTTTTCCTACATCATTGTTTGTAAATCTGGACATATTTATGGGAGTAAATTAATCGTATCAGATTTTAAGCAAGTTTCAAGCTGTGTGCATTAGCTGGCAATGTAAGGGACTGAATACACACTGTTTAATGTTCCCATATGGATACTGAAATGAAAGAATAGAAAATATTAATTCATATTGATTCAGTTAGAGTTAGACTGACTGGATATTCATAGCATCATTGAAACCGGCAAACTTTGAGTTTACTCCTCTTAGACAGTGCACAGCTCATTTAGCACCCACATCTGCTTGTTAAATAGGAGCTGGGGAAATCACCGCCCAATGTGTATACTTAATCGAGCCAAAATGGCAGACATACAAACTGTGTGTTATGTTACAGTATTGAGCAATGGAGAGGAGCTTCAAGGTCTGAAACACTGGCAATAACAACTATGACATAAAAATGCAAAAAATTAAATAGAAAAAAAATTCCCATGGTCATGAGTAAGTAAAATAGACATAAGGGGATGTTGTTGGGTTTTTGTGTCAGCACCATTTTGTTTCATATAGTGACAGGTCTGAATTTGAGCAGAGCTACATGACCTGTAAGACACAGCAGACGTTATATCAGAATGATTACAGATCTGCAACATGTGCCATGTTGAGCTCCATACTCACTGTTTCTACTTTTCTCCATGTCAACCAATGGGACACCTCAGGCAGCCTCACCTGCCACTGTCTGATTATGAGACTGACTAGTTACTCAGTTGAATGTGGCATAACTCTGACCAATTCTCTTTTATTTTTGTAAACATGGGGGGGAGGTAGGTGCTGTTACACACCATTTCTTAAATTGTGTTGCCAGCCCTTGCCAAAATGCCCATGATTCCTTCTATAAAGTTGTTATAATCCTTGGACAAAAAACGTGAGAGAAACAGGAAGGTAGAGCAAAACATGGAGAGAGAGACAAACAAGTGTGTCGTTTCAGTGGTTTTTGTGATGTGAATGTATGGCACCAAGAGAGCGGAAATTTCTTATAGATTTTCATCTGTGTCAGTGGGGAGGAGACAGGAGAAAGCACTGTTTGCAGCCTGGATCGCATCATTGGCCCATTATCCACTCATACGCCCTGCCCCCTCCTGGAGCCATGCAGCCAGAGCACCAGGCCAGCGTCTGTGTGGGAGAGAGCCCTCTCATCCACCTCCCCTAATCAGAAACACAAGCCTCTGAGTGCATCTCTGCCACCAATCAAATCACCTTATTGTACCAGGCAATTTAATGTTCCATGCCTCTTTCTTGGGGTCAGAGGAATCCTACAGAATCAGGCCATGCTGAACTGAAACCTTCCACCCACACAGTTAAGGTGGCTGGATGAGTAAACTGCCAGTTACACTGTCCAAATGGGTGATGTTCAGGGACTTTCCTACACAACAAGAAATTAATTATTCTGTAAATTAAAGACAATGCTCTATTAGTACATTTGAACAGCAGTAATTGACAGCAATATGTCTAAGAGCGGGAGTTGAAACAACCAAGTTTTCCTTTGTCTTGTTATGTCACTTCCTGTCTGCCTTTTTCTCTTAGAGATTCTTTATAAAAAGATGGTTCAGTTGCTGTAAAGCCATTCAAGTCTATGAGCTGTACTATCACACAGTTGGGCAGTTTCACACCACAGAGGAAGAGCTTTTTGAGCTGACTGGCTGACCCATGATGGAGATGATCTATTTTATGACAAGAGGGATTGATTGTGTTAATTGGAACCTTCAAATACAATCAGCTCCTTACAACTCCTTTAAAAAAGGGTAACCTATCTGGGGGAAAACAATGGGGAAAAAACTAATATTGAATATCTTTTCTGTAAATAACATTTTGGTTTCTTTCAAGTGACCAGTTACTTCTAAACATCTGCAACTTCCCTCCCTGTCTCCCCTCATCGTATGCCCAAGTCTGCCTAATTCTGGCATGTACATTACCAGGAACCATTGCAAAGCTAGCATTAGCAACATAGCAGGTTTTACTAACAAGGGAACCATCTTTGCCTTTGGTGAAGAGTAGGTGAGGTAAATAGATATAGAGAGGTGAAAAAGATGTGGTAAGGTAAAGGTGAGGTAAATGGTTATAAGTGAAATAAATGGTGAGAGGTAACTGGCTATAGGGATGATGAAGGTAAGTGAGAGGTAAGAGGTAAGTGGCATGGGTGAAGTCAAAGGAAACAGCGTTTGTGTGGATCTCTTGGCTGAATCTCGGACCACTATGCAGCCCCTTCAAACGTCCCCCAAGGCCCTTTCTTGTATTCTCTGATGTTGTTTTGTTCTGTTCCTTCTTTTTTTTATTGTTTCTGTAACTTCCCTCATCTCTGTGGGTTCTTGCCACTACACCTGATGCATTTTAATGGCTGGTGCAGTCTTTGATAAAAAGAAAACAGCCCAGAGGAACAGCTTCTGTCAATAGCAGCAAGATATCTACTAGTGGGATGTGACTCTAAGTGCTGCAGTCTTATACAAATGTCTGTTTTATACCTCTCTTACATCCTCCGTGTTATTTGTTGTTTAATTACCGTGGTGTTCATAATTGATTTTATTTCTGTATTTTATCATTTGGTTGTAAAACATTGAGTGCAAGGTACAGTATCACTAAAGTGTATGACTTATGATGTTAATTATGATGGCAATGATGACTGTCAACAATAATCATCATCAAAATTCATAAATGCAAACACATCTACAGTACTGTGGAAAAGTCTTGGGCACCCTGAATTTTTTATATTAATTTTGTCTTAGATGTTTCTATTTTGTCTTCTGCATTAGTATTGTGTGTTAGTAGAACCAAGAAAATTTTAAATTTACAAACATTCATTCCTGAAAAAAAAATTAAACGTTAAGAGAGATTTGATATTTCTAAGAAACTAATAGGCCACTTTTCAGATAAAAATGCGATTTGCTGGTATATAGCCCAGTGCGTGATTACTCAAAGATAAAAAAAAACAGGTGCTAATGATAGATGCTAAACTGATTAACTTAAATAAACAAGTGTAGAAAGGTCAAACTGGGAAAAGGAAAACCAAACAAAAAGGTGATAGACTAAATGGTTTAACCTTCAAATCATCTATTCTTACACCATGGCAAGAGTGAACATAGCAACAAGGTGGTCATCATGCATCAGCAAGGTCTCTCCCAAACAGAAATTTCACAGCAGACAGGATGTGCTACCTTTGCTCATTTCAAACACAATGAAATGAGCAAAGCTGTGGACCAGAATTACAGTGGTTGGCCTCAGAAACACTGAGTGCAGCATACAATAGATACGTCAAACCTATGTCCCTTCGAAATCAGAAGTTGTCCAGCACTGCTAAACAGCTTCTAACTCACAGAAACCTCTGGAACCCAAGTACACCCCTCTACAGTTCAGAGAAATCTGATCAGAACTAGTTTTCATGGAAAAGCTGAGGCCAAAAAGCCGATGTGGAAACAAAGCCAAGGGACTCACCTACACACAAAAACACAAGGACTAGGGTGGTGAACAATGGCAGCAAGTGGTCTGGATAAGTTCAAATTTGAGTTAAAAGTTTAATTGGCTCAGACACAAGACAGTTAATTCAAAGAAGAGCTGGTGAGGATTACATGGATGAGTGTCTGCAGCCAACAGTGAAGCACAGTGAAGGTGTCCTGCAGGTCTGGGGCTGCATTTTTGCAATTGGAGTTGGTGATCTGGTCAGAAATGATAGCAACCTAAATTCTGAAGCACAAACAGATTCTCATCCATCAGGAAGGCATCAGTCCTAACTACATTCTGCAGCAGGACAATGACCCCCAACACACAGCCAAGATTAGAAAGAACTGTCTGCAGCAAAACCAACAGGAAGAGTAGTTGCAACAGGTGGTACAGGCTCCAAAGAACCCTGACCTCAACCTCATTGAGGCTGCCTGGGATTACCTGAAGAGACAGCAGCAAGCGAGACAGCCAAACTCTGCAGGAGAACTGTGGAATGTCTGGCATAATGAATCAACTGATTTTATTTCAAAACTGCACAGCAGTATACCTAAGAGAATTGATGCAAAATTAAAGGCAAAAGGTGGACACGCCAAACATTGATTTTGTGTTGTTTTTACTGTTTACTCCTTTTTGAAGTACATTTTTTGATATTTAGAAACTTGCTGTTTTATTTTTTTTTGAACGCATCTTCCCTTTACAGAATTTTTTAAGCATCTGACTATGACTTTTGCACAGTACTGCACATGTTAAATGTGTGTGTGTGTACTCATGGAACATACCGCACCATACACTGTATATTTTGACAGAAATGTGCATATGTTACAATAGGGAAAAAAAAACGTACAAGAAACAATAAAGTGATTAATGTCTCAGACATTTATCCAGCGCCCTCTACTGTGGCAATGTCATGTCTGTTAAACACACCATTATACTTAAGTGAGTCTAGATCATGGTCTTTTCAATATTATAGATCCATACGATGTGTCTAGTGTTTAATCTGAATTGTTCTGATAATTATTGTAGATTATTGAGTTAAACATTTTTTTAGCAAATATCAGGAGGTCCTGGCAGTGTTAATAGGCTGGGATGGAATTGCTGGAGGTAAGTCATTCAGTGTGGGGTTATACTGAAGGATTGTTTGATTGGTAGGTGATGGCGGTTTCCTTCCAGCATGTGGTTTGTGGCTGGCAGCCATCTGTAATGCCAGGGCAGGAGGGCTCTGTATGCATTACTTTCAGGAGGTAATTTTCTCTTTTTTTTTTTTTTTACTTTTATTTCGTTGCCAGCTATAATTTGGATAGTTTTGGAATTTAGCTTGTGTTCAGGGTTTTTGGTGTTGTTTGATTTGCTTCCAGAGGTCATGGACCAAAATATTTGTTGGATCAAGTATCCTTTTTTTGAAATTATATTCTTTTTGTCAGAGGGTGTGAGTGTTTATGTTGTCCTAATGTGTTTTGTGAGGTGATGGTGGACTTACATGGCAGCAGCTGGAGGGACAGGGCGATGCAGGCTGGACCTGCAGGAGAGAAGCAGAGGGAGGGAGACTAAAAGTGGAACGGTTGCAGCCAGGCACTACGCACACCCCCCTGTTGGATGTGTGTCAGAGACGTCTCCGCAGTGCAGTGAGGGACGTCCACACCAAGAAGAGCATAGGGGTGTCTGAGTCCAGGGTATGACAAGGAACCATGAGGAACTGAACAGCTGCCGTGTCCTCCCGTGTTCTCCCGCGGTGCCGTGGCATTGTGGTCCAGAATCTTTTGTTTTGGGTTTTTGGGATGTACGGAGGCCCAGCATCGAGGCACAAGACCCTTATTCATTCTTTTGTGCTCTGTGTGAGACAGGCTATGAAAGGGGATTTCTCTCATGCTCTCCAGGCTTTCAGGCCATTTTACATCCACTTGTTTAATGTCCCAAATAAAACAGTTCCTATAGGACAGAGATGACTGCCCCTAGTTTTACTCCTGGTTTTCAATTTGTCACTGTTTCTTTTGGATCTATGGGGATCTAACTGTTGTGCAACTATATGATGACCTGAAAGTCTTAAAATGTGCACATATTAATTTTTCATTCAAACAGCTTGTGAAGTTGTGTATGGAAAGGTGTACTCGTGTATGTGGAAATAAGGTTTACCTTCGTTGAAGTGGGTGAGTGCATGGCCATTGCTGTGCTTTTGCGTCCTTTCTTATCTTTGATCTTGTGTGTTGTAGCATGAGTTCTGAATGGGTTCACTCAGTTTGAGAGATGAATTATTTAAAAACTGATATCGGTTTTCACATGGTCCCTGCACAGAGCATTATCAGTTAGCATCCCATATCAAATTAGCCGCAGGGAGCTATTCATTTAGCAGCACATTGAGCGTGGCATGCCTCCATGTCTGCCATGCAAATTCTCACACTGGCTCCAGCTTCATGATTTCCAACAGTCACAGTCCTGTTGGCAACAATGTAATGTCATAGAACTGATCAAATGCATTTTCATTACGAAATATTATCTTTTATACCGGTATTTAACCTTTTCTTTAAGGAATACAAAATGTGCTCTTTCATGTGTCTGTACTAAGGTGGCACAGCATGAAAATGCACAAGAGGTGATAAACTACAGGCAAGGATGTCTGCACACAGCTGAGAGAAGGAAAGTGTCAGGCTTGACACTAAAACGCAATAAAAATCAACTTTCTTCAAGCAAGACCTTAAATAGTATGTATGAAATGCATCATGTTTTCATTGATTAAACTATTGCCTTTTGTTTAAGTAATAAATGCATTGTTAAGATTTTCAGTGCTCATGCACCAAACACCTTGTTCTGCAAAATTAAATTAGCTGCTAGTCGGAAGGAACGCACAAGCACCAGCTTAAGAAGGCTGACTTTCAAAGAAGGACAAGTCTTGGACACTAAGTGGTGAAAATGGGCAGATTGTGTATTTTGCGGCTGGTGCAGGTGTGGGGGTCAAATAGCATGGGGAGAAATGCCCATCCACTGCCAATCCCTCAGCCTGTTCACACTCATCAAAGGTGTGAAAAAATGTTTTTGTACGAGTGCTCAGTTCATGCCCAGTGTCTGTGCTGCATTGTTAGGCTTTTCAGTGATCAATTTGAGACATCGCTTGGATCGAACCGCCACGCACCTTGTTCTGCAAAGCTAAATCAGTTGCTCACCTGAAGCAGCGCATGAGCATGAGCACTAGGGGCCCAACTTGCGTTTGTTTGTCGCTCCAGATGAATGAAGGATTGGGATCGTGTGAGCTCTTGAAAGTTACAGCAGGGGAACTAATTCAATCACTGAGTTTCCTGAAAGAGTCAGAAGACGTCCAGAGCACAACAACGAGCCTGATTGGTAGAAATTAGTGAGCCGTCGTCTGAATGGCTGAGCTTGTTCACAGGTGTGAACGAACTCACTTTTTACCCACATGTATGGCTGGTGCCACAACTTTTAATTTGAAATTGTGCATGTTGTTTCCTGCCTTTCATGTCACTGCAGAAAAAGCGCCGCCCAACGTGGGGCTCGAACCCACGACCCTGAGATTAAGAGTCTCATGCTCTACCGACTGAGCTAGCCGGGCAACTGATTGTAAAGTTGCGCACCTATCAGTCGTCAGTAACTTACAACCCTTCGACTACGTGTCTCCACAAGGCTGAAACGATGGTGCAATCAATAGCATAGGTGACGATGGAGATGCAGTCTCTGTGGCGCAATCGGTTAGCGCGTTCGGCTGTTAACCGAAAGGTTGGTGGTTCGAGCCCACCCAGGGACGGTTCAATTTTCTCTCCCTCCTTATGGTACAACATTGGCGAGGCTTTTGGCCATCAAGCAAAATCCTTCAATCATGCACCGACCGTCGTTCCCCAACAGAATAACGTGAATGACTGGACAAAACGTAAAAACATCTCGGTTTCTAATCTGGAGGTGGCTGTTAAATATATGTGCAATATTAATAACCATACAACCTTGGCAAATATAACAACATTTATTGAACACATGTACTAACGGCAAAGCACATCATTACAGTTATGAACAATAAACTATGTCTGTGATGCGAGTGTGTGTGTGTGTTTGCATATGGCTGGATGCAGTGTGCGTATGTGTGCATGCAAATTAGCGTGTATAGGGGTCGAAATATTCTCCTACGAGTCGGGGTCGCGCAGCCTTGGGTGTGTGCACGATGCAGAAATTTCCTCCTTGTGGTACAACCTTTGTGAGAGTCTGGGCCATCACGTAAGAACACTCAATCATGTAGTCAGGATGAAACAAAACTTTTATGCATACTTGCACTCTGGGAATTAAGTTTCCTGAACTTGTACTGGACCGATCTGCCACTTATATCATCCATATTAAACAACTAAATCAGAGTAAGACACATCTCTATTGATTTGTGTTGTTCAACTGTGCCTTACATTTGAAAACCTTATTTTCTCTGCCAGAATAAAGGCCCATACAGTCCCTCTGTGGTGCAAGAATTTGACATAATGTATTGAATGTTTTACATTAATAATTTCACATTAGTGTTTCATTAACATTTTTGCACATGTATATATATAGCAGAATACATACTGAAGCAATTCGGGTTAAGTACCTTGCTTAAGGTTACAACCTACAGCATCTAATTTCCCTGTCAGTTATATTACACCTTCCCCCATCCAGTGCTTCTGCTTATTAGTTTTGAAAGGGATAGTTTTTGGGTAAGTATCCATTGAAAATGCAGCATGCTTAACAAATTGAAAAAAAAAGTTTCCCCAAACACACAGTGGGAGGCTTCAGCTGTTGGCTCGCTGACCTTTACGCCGGTGAAGTTTAGGGGATTATGGGAGTTTTACTGTTCCCTGTAGTAGTCATGGCAGCCCTGGCATTTTTGCAGTGTTTTGCCAGTCCTTCAGGCACCAAGAAGCACAGGTTGTGCTGAAAAACGTTTTTTAATTTGATAATTTCAGAGAGAGAGACAGTGAAAGAGCTGTTAGAAATGAGACCACTTTTGTTTGGTAAGATTGACATTGAAACTGGATGTTTTAAAGTACATTTTCTTTACAGCTCTCTGTCTTTTGCCTCCCAAAATCCGACCCCTTGCCCTTGTCGTGGAAGGTGGAAACAAGAAAGCACAGGATTGCTAAACAGGACGATGTATGGTGGGTGGACAATCAGTTCAGTTCAGATGTTCAGTACAAGCACCAAAAGGACTGGTACCAGGTACAACGTTGCCCTGCTACAAGACAAGACTGTAGCAGAAGAGTTCCGCATCAGCCTTTCAAACAGATTCCTGGCTCTGACTGACATGGAAGAGGAACCACGAACCATGGAACAGAGATGGCAAGGGATGAAGAAGATGTGGTTGGAGGCAACAGAGGAGTCTGTTGATAGGAAAACAAGACAGCACAAAGAATGGATCACAGCCAAAACACTCCAGAAAATCCAAGCAAGAAAACAGAGAAAGCAGGAAATTTACAACAGCCAGACAAGAGCAGCTAAGGCAAAATCCCAAGAGCTTCACTCAAAGGCAAATAAGGAGGTAAGAATGAGCATCAAGATAGACAAATGACAGTACATAGACAACCTAGCCAAACATGCAGAAGCAGCAGCAGCCCAGCACAACATTAAGGAGCACTATGATACCCCCTGGCTTTTTAGCTGGTAAACGTCCACCAGCAGACAGACTGATCCTGGACAAACAGGGCAAAACTCATAAAACAGGAGAATCAGCTGACCAGATGGGCAGAACATTAACAGGGAAGAACTGATCAGGTCACCACCAATGGAACCTACAGACATACCTCCAGCTGCACAAACCCTTCAAGTGAACAAGCTTAGCAAACTGGAGATCAAGAAAGCCATACAGAAACAGAAGATCAGCAAAGCACCATGTCCGGAGGACATTCCACCAGAAGCACTGAAGACAGATGCAAAGATGTCAACACAGATGCTGTACCAGCTGTTTGGCCAAATATGGGAGGAATATAGGGCACCAGAAGACTGGAATGAGGGACATCTGGTAAAACCGCCTAAGAAAGGAAATCTGAAGGACTGCAACAACTACAGGGCATCATGCTGCTCTCAGTTCCAGGAAAGGTCCTGAGCAGGATCATTCTTGAGAGGATAAAGGCCCTGGACAGGTAGCTGTGAGACCAGCTGGCAGATTTCAGACAACACAGATCCTACACAGATCACATAGCCACCCTACGCATCATAGTGGAGCAGTCACTGGAATGGAACTCTTCTTTGCACTTCACCTTCATAAACTTCTAGTAGGCCTTTGACAGTCCTGACCACAGCACTCTCTGGGCTCTGATGGAGCAGTATGGCATACCTGGGAAGCTTGTCTCCATCATACAGAAGATGTACCAACCATTCTCCTGCAGAGTGGTACATAACAGCTACTTCACTGACCCTTTCACAGTGGAAACTGGAGTCAGACAGGGCTGCCTGCTGTCGCCCCTACTCTTCCTGCTAGCAGTGGGCTGGATTATGAGCAAGACAGCGGAGGGGCAGAAGTGGGGAATTCAGTGGACACTTTGGCCTCAGCTTGAAGATCTGGACTTTGCAGATGACATAGCCCTAACCTCTCCCACATACCGGCAGATGCATTCCAAGACATCTCAACTAGCAGCCACATCAGCCAAGATAGGCCTTACCATCGACAAAGACGAGACTAAGGTAATGTGCATAAACAATACCAGTGACGACTGCATCAGGTTGGACAGAGTACAGCTGGAGGAAGTGGAGACCTTCACATACCTTGGCAGTGCCATAGGATTGAGGGACAGAAACTGACATCCAAGCAAGAATAGGGAAAGCAAGGTCAGCCTTTCTAACTCTCAAGCCCTCCTGGAGCTCCAAGGAGATATTCCAGAAAACCAAGCTCTGAATGGTCAACACCAATGTCAAGTCAGTACTACTCTACGGCTCAGAAACATGGTGGACAACAACCAGGTCAAACAACAAACTTTAATCTTTGATCAACAAGTGCCTGTGGACCATTCTGCGGATACATTGGCCAGACACCATTAGAAATGAAGACCTGTGGAAGGAAACAGGTGAGGAGAGGGTAGAGGTCCAGATCAGGAGAAGGAAATGGGGCTGGTCAGGCCACACTCTCCGGAAATCCACAGCGAATGTAACCAGTCAGTCATTGAAGTGGAATCCACAGAGAAAGAGAAGCGGTGGAAGATCTTGAAACACCTGGAGAAGGTCACTGAAGGCAAAACTGAAAGAGAGTGGTTCCACCCGGAAGGAGGTGGAGAAAGCAGCCCAAAACAGAGTGCATTGGAGATCTGTGGTAGACGACCTGTGCTCTATCAGGAAGGAAAGGGTTTAAGTCAGTAAGTCAAGTCTATGTCTTTCCTGTTTGATAATGCAAAATATGTAAGACAACCTATTCATTTTTCTATTACATATCATTCCTCAAATGATCTGTAAGTCTTAACTGCTCACTCAGGAGGGGACAAAATTATTAAATATCCCCCAGTTAAGAGGAAGTTTTAGGAGAGAACCTACATTTCTTCAAAAATATTATCTAAGGAGGTGAAGGCTAGATAAGATAATTACCTGATATACATAATTACCATTATTTGCCCAACTTATGTGCAGAAGGAGGAGACTACAAAATGCGTGAGAACATAGTTGTCATACATTTAATATTGTGGTGTAAGGCACATAACAGGTTGTAATGTGCAGACTATGCTCACTGTTGTGGAAAAAGTAGTAGCCTTGAAAAGTAGACTTCCTCAGTTCTTCTCCAGATATGAAAAAGTTAAGTGTAATTGTGCTATCACTGTGAGCGATATTCTCACTGAACTGTGCCTTTAAAGCAGCCTGTGTGTTATTGGGTAGGCTGCATGACTTTTCACGCAGCACTTAAGAGGGCTTGTGTGTATGTTTGCATTTCAATACCTGTGTGGACCAACATATGAAACATACCTCTTAAGCGAGTACCTAAAACCTAGTCCACATAGACTTGATGATTTTGACAAGGATGCACAGGTGTGGTGAAGTGGAATTCCCTCACTGGATAGCAGAAAGTGCCTCAATTTTTGCAATTCGCTACAGTTTTGGAGGAAAATTCATTTGAATGGATTGAGGGGAAGGGCATTGTTTTGGTAAGTGTGGGTACTTTTTGCACTGAAATGGCTGCTTTTGTAGATTTGTTGATTCCACTTGCCATGACTGTAGAGACCTTCTCACACATGGACTGCAACCTTTAACTTATCCAGACATTACCTGGAGGAGCTGTATGTGAGAACACAAATGTCCGAATCAGTTGCACTGGACATTAAACGGACTTCATCCTGCCAGCTCCCTTGTACAAAGTCTGTGTATTGTCCGATTGCACCCATGTATGAATAGAGCAGGTAATTGTCCGGAGAATTCATGGCGAGCGAGTGGGCGTGTTGGTGTCGTTTCTATCATGACACTGGCGTGAAACTGGAAGAATAAAAGACATCCGAGTGTAGCTGCTTCACACTCTTTTCAGCTTGCCTGTCTATTGGTCTCCACTCTTTCGTTCATATTACGGATACGTCCAAATACATGTAGTATTAATATCAATTCAAAAACAGTCATCATTACAGATGAGTCGGTAGCCTCGTCTGCCATCTTCGATGTGCTGTAAGCAAAACACTGTGATATCCACAGCGTACTTTTTGTGTTATGTGTTGCGTCATGCACGCTGTACCCAGGCGCCATCCCTTGCCTTAACCAAACGGAGTATTTCCAGTAGGTGAGAACGCGTCTGAAACAGACAATTTCGTGTTTCCCACACAATTCTCCTTAATTACTAAGCTAACATTACCTACTAGCTAATGCTAATTGTGGCTAGTTAAAGAAAAAAAATGAACAAACAAAATGAAACAAAGTAAAACCCTGAAAAGAACAGCGGTCAACCTTACAACACCTTATAATGTCAGTTGGCTGCAAAAGAAAACATTTTATTACACCAGTCTTTAATATTTCACACTTTAAAAACACAGTCACAATCATCCACCTGATAACAGGCAATACAAAACAATTCATAATGCATTTATCAGTGCCCAGACAGTAGCATACCTCTCCTCATAGCTCCCTCGCTGCCCACCTCTGATACCCATGGTATCTGTTTGGGGGCAGAGTAAATTTAAATAAATGTTGTAGTTACCTCGACCAACAAAGAAGTAACCACATTCATCTTTGAGATTAGGAAGATAATCAATAGGCGAGGGGTTCACTAAATATCAAGTGAAGTCTGTGTGTATGTGTGTTCTCTTCCAGTAAAACAAACCCGACTTTATTAAGACTCCCTCAACACGAGTACTAGCTGTTCCCGCATATGCCAGATACAAATGAATCATTATTGGAAGCACAGATATGGCAGGGTCTGTTTTGTATGTTTGTTTTGTGTATGTGCATGTTATATAAATTGGTATTTGAACTGCACCTAAGGATTACAATAATGGGAATCATGTACTTGGGTAATAATAGTAGGAATCATAACAATAATGGGAATCATTTACTTGGTTGGTTAGGGATATATACAAAGAAAAACAGAAAAATAAACCCAAAGCACATTACACTGAATAGGATTCAGATTATATCCTGGAATGTGGTTTGGTTGTGGGATGGAACAAAAAACATAAAGTTGTAGATCATCTGAAGAAACTCAGAGCTGATGTAGTCTTACAGGAATTACATTTCAAATCGGGTGAAATGCAATATTTAAAAAGAGATTGGGCTGGAGAGGCTGGTGAGGCAATATTTCTAATAGTAGAGGAGTGGGAATTCTTATAAACAAGAATATTCAATTTATAGCAGAATCCATCTATAAGGATAAAGGGGGAAGAAATACTATTTTGAAATGTTATTTACTTGGAGAACCATACACTTTGATATCATTATTATATACCACCTGCAACTAATTTAAAATTTCTAAAAGGGATTCAATCAATATTAGATAAAAAGGAAGGAACAGTAATAATTGGAGGTGATTTTAATTATACATTTGGAAAATTGGACCAATACAGTAACAGTTAATATGTTACAATTTAAACATTTGATCACAGTGAATAATTTACAAGATACCTGGCAACTGCTATATCCAACTACTAGAGATTACTCCTTGTATTCACACTCCAAAATAATTACTTGAAAATGTATTACATATTTTTTTCAGAGGCAGCAGTAAGTAATATAATAATGGCAGATATTCATGAAATAGTAATATCAGATCATTCTTCAGTGTAATGTATGATAACACATACATGATACTGGTAAAAAGGAAAATGTTATTGCCAATAAAATATGGAGAATGAATAGAGAACATTCACAACATCCAGAGTTCATAAAATGGTTAAGCAACATGTAGATCTTTTTAATAAACACTAATGTAGAAGTAGACGATATGTAGAAACCACCAATTTACATAATCTGGGACTCATATAAATCTTTTTTGAGAGGAATAATGATATCCTATTCAACAAAGATTAAATCAGAATTAGCTGATGTAATCAATGAGAAAGAAAAATAATTTAAAGTAGCTGAGAATAAACATAAAGCCAATCTGAATAAAGACTGTCGACTAGACTAGAAATTAAAATTGGACTGTAACTCATTGTTATTAAAAAGGGCTAATAATTTGAAATTTAACTCTGCCAAAGCTTAATATTTGTTTTCTAATAAATCAGGGAAATATCTGGACATTTTTCCAAAAAAATTTTCAAAACCCATAATAATGCTAAAAGATGAAAATACTAACTCTATAATATGTAGCAATACAATAATTAACAATAGACTTCTGAACTTTTATGAAGGTTTATAAAAATCGGAGTTCAAAAAGGACAGTATATAAATAGCAGATTAGAAGTCAATACCATTAAAACAGTTAAATATTCAAAATAAAGATATTTATATAGAGGATTTTATGGTCATTTTAAAATAATCTACCCACTTATTTTAAGCAAATAAAGATAAACTTGCCAACTAGATAACAGCATTATTCAGGAGAGTGGTTTTCATGGTATACATTGCATATAGAGTTCAAGGGATTGCTTGCACAAATTCAGGTGATACATATATGTATTTTACAAGAACATAATCTGGTCCCTTAGGTTCTGACTTGCATTATCATTGACCAAACCTCTATTTCTTGGACCTCAAGAGGGCACACACAGTCTTGTAATCACATTTGGTCTGTTTCTATGGTGAAATGCTGAATGAACAAATTTCCAACCCACAGCCAAAAGCAACATCCAGCCCTCAGCTGAAAATAACCTCCAGCTTCAACCTAAGGTAACATTCAATCTCCACCCTAAGGCAAGATCCAGCTCACAGTTAAATGTAACACCTAACATACAGACTAAGGCAATATCCAGTCCACAACCTGAGGTGACCGCCCAAAGCCGACTTGATTGTTGTCTTACGCTTTTTTTTGCAGGAACTCTGTTACAAGTTTTTTGAATCCTATTGTTACTTTAGTGGATGTTGTTGAGTGTGATGTAGCCAAGGCATTTAACGGCCTTGAATTGCAGGTTCAATTGCCACTTGATTGATACTTGATTGCTGGCAGTTTGTATGCATGGGCAATTTTTGTGTTACTCCTGTGGGTTGTGTCAAGTGTTTGTGAATGGAAATAGCATATTTCTTAAAATAGAGTTTGACTTGGCCTCTTTTTAGAGATCCTGACTGTTGAGGTATTTGATCATTGTAAAAAAGGGATCTTTTGTTGTTTGCTGGTCATTATAGTGTGAATGTATCTCCTTCCAGTGTTAAGGCAGACATTAAGGCTAAAATAGCAACAAAAAGGTTTTTGACAGTCTTTTAACTGGCCACACACCACAGGCTTTTGGTTTCACTGAGTATTTATTTTCGTATTGAATAACTGGAATTTTGTGAGAAACAATAAGAAAAAGGGAACAGGGGCTTAAAAGACTGGATTTTGCATCTTGAGAACATCAAGACCAGTTACACTTGAAGGAACTGGAACTTGAGTCTTCTAGATCAGAGGGCGGTTCTTTATCTGCATTTGATATCACTCTCTGCATTCAGTCATTTTATTGTTCTATTGAGAAAGAGGTTGACGTATATTTTAATTTGTTTGAATGGGTTGCCAAACATTACATTGGTCACATGATGTGTGGACTGCTGTGCTTCATGCTTATAAACGTTAAAAGCTTAACAATATTAAAAGCTTTGGCATCGCTGAAAGGCAGACGGACAAACTTGTTTTTAGTTTGCCCGAGATAAAGAATGTTTGATCGATGGTGTTCATCTCAGTCTCAGTAAGTGATTTTTCTGCACTTACAGAATTTGTTATTTTTGAAAGGTTTAAAACTGTGTCCCTGAGAAGATGGCTACCTATTTAAATGAACACAAAGCTCTTACGCTGGCTCAAGCTGCTGCCCTGGCCGACGAATTCATCCTGACCCCCAAAACTGTTTAGGGCTCGTACAGATTCTGTACTCTCAAAGGGAGTGAGTAACAGTGCCGTGGATGAGCACCTCCTTCTGTTGGTGAAGAAGTTAGGAGTAAGTATGATTCTGGCAGAAAATACAAGCCAGTATCTTTTTTTCTGATGCAAAAAGGGTTATGTGATGTGTGATTGTTTAGTGTTACAAAGACAGGATGCCAACCCTGAAAAAAAGACTAAGACTGAACTTTGGAGGAACTGTCCATGAACACAGACTACTGTCCTGCATGGGGCGTATCATCCTTTCTTGTTAGATGGGTTTGTGTCTCCACCAGTGGATATCGATAAGCGCCCTGTTAAAATTTTTCAAGACACTGGGGCAGCCTAATCTTTTTTATTGGAAG
Organism: Albula glossodonta; assembly: GCA_019788955.1. Taxonomy (NCBI): domain Eukaryota; kingdom Metazoa; phylum Chordata; class Actinopteri; order Albuliformes; family Albulidae; genus Albula; species Albula glossodonta. The sequence continues at coordinate 342,172 of JAFBMS010000170.1, read as the reverse complement.
GTGTACTGCTACTGTTAGGAATATCCTCTCTTGATTCCAATGCGTTGATCCAAGGTTTGAAATGGGTTATGTGAACGTCCTTTTCATTCAGTTGTATGTGTGACGCTCCATTGGTTTAAGCAGCCTATTTATTGGAAGTCTTTTGCCAGTGGATGGGGTATGCTATTGCACAGGGGAGTTTATTTTACATTGGGTTTTATTTGCGATGTATAATTGACAGTTTGGTGAGCATTATTTAATGAATGTTTTGTTAATTATGAACAATCAGTAATTTGTCATTTTCAGTTGCATTTGTATTTACATGTTTGATTTGTAAAGAGCTTAGAATATGACAATTATTTCTCCTGCCAGCATTAAGGCATAAAAGCAGGACTCCCGCAGACAGTTGTTGGTTGGTTGGATGTTGAAGCAGGAGGCTGGAGGTGGCTATTATTGGAAAACCAGCAGTGATTTGGGCAGTAATTATGATCCATTTTCCCATCTCTAGCACTGAAAATCAGTCATTCCTTGAGATGACCTGCTGAAATAGCCATGGAGAGATTTATGTTGACACTGAGTCTGAGTGTCAATCAAGAAAATCCATTAAACTCCTGGAAACAAACCAGAGTACTTATGAAATCCTCTCTTGCTCAAGGTGTATGTTATCCCTCTGACTGAGGATATAGTCAAACTGCAGTTTCTCAGAGCTGAATATACAGCAAAAAAAGAGTGCCTTGTTAAAGAAAGGGCGAGGTTACAAGATCCTGCTGGATACTTACCATATTTATTTGTGTAAAATACCCACTCCTGTATAATACGCACCCATAATTATGGGCAATTAAATCGTGGAAAACATTTCTTGCACTGACGTTTCCTTAGTATCATTTTAGGCTGTCAGATGTGGAAATCACAGCGACAGGTCATGTCATGATGTATGGAAAAAGGAATGTTTCGTTGGAAATGGTGAATGAAAGGTTGAATGAAATCATAATAATTTGCGTCATTACAAGGGGTGTAACGGTACGTGTATTCGTACCGAACCGTCACAAGACAGACATTACAGTTCGGTGTATGCAGTTGTACGGAGAGTACATGGTAGCTTGTGTGTGAAAATTGATGAACGTAATGTGGAACCAAATTTCACAAGCACAAGTTCCACACCCAGAAACCTTAAACAGTAAACCATTAGTCGGTTAGCAACGTGCCATGCTGAGCTTAGCTGAAGCTGTTTGGTGTGTGACTGAGTCAGTCACACTATGGCGAGTGGAATTGACACAGGAGCTTTTCAAATAGACTAAAGGAAAGCTAGTCTTATGCATTTGGGGTTTTTTGTTACTTTCCCCTGTTGTACTGAACCATTATGTCCAAACTGTGGTGTGAACCGTATCGTGACTTTTGTGTGCCGTTCAGTGGCTGTCAGTGTGATTTGGAAACAGAGGGACACAAACCTCACCTTTAAAACTATCATTTGCAACCAGTTCCCGTTTATCCACCTAGCAATAAAACAAACGTTTCAAAGAATAATCAACACCAATCATAAATGATTATCAGTGTCAGTCTGTGATAGTGATTGTTGCAAACTAGTTGAGGCCTGTGTGCGAAACTTTATTGCGTCTTGCACTCAACGCAGATGCATTATACATATAATTAAGATTTTTATTTTATTATTTTATTATACATAAAAATAAGATCCTGTTTTTATCTAACCAAAAAGTTCATTTCAGTAGTACAAATTCTCAGACAGTGATATAGCATTTAAAATGAGTATTGATAAGGGATATGGAAAAGAATGAACTTGGGCTTGGAGTCAAAAGGGGGAGGAGTCGTTGCGTCCTCGAGGAGAGGGAATCCCCCAAAAGACTGCCAGCACTGTAAGCAGAATGTGTGATTTGGTGCATGGCTATATGAATTATTAATGGATTAATGAAGTATGGGCAGAATGGATGTCTGAACAGTTTAACCAGATGTAAATTTGGAATGCGTTGGGAGAAGAAAATGGTTAGCAGAAAAACTGGACAGGTACGGGTGAAAGAGTGGATAATTTACAGGAAGATGAGTTGAGAGTATGGGGGGTGCTGTGAGCTTCTGGGGCCAATACTGAAGAATTTCTGGAATGAAAATGAGAAGTACTATCAGCAAGAGAGTTATGGTGACCGGGAATGTAAGCTGCACGTAAGATGAACTGATGGCATATTGACACCCAAGTGAGACGGCTGGTGACATGATGGTGTTAGATCGTGAACAGCCTTTATTTGTTATTATTGCAACAGTAGCCCTGTTATCAGAATGGATCAAAATTTTCTTTTCAGTCCATTCTGACCCCCAAAGGACAGCTGCTGCAACCACGGGATACAGTTCGAATAACACAGAGGATGTAGAATTAGGTAGGAGCGAAGAGAATTCTGCCGACTAGGGGGCTGCAACCAGCAGTCTCGATAATAGGCACCAAGGCTCACAATGGGTGCAGCGTCCACAAACAGATAAAGAGCAGTGGCAGAGGACAAGCTATCGTAAATAGGAAACAAAAAAACGGGGTGGGGGTGGCCACCGAGGTAATCGCGGAGCCTGGAAACATTAACCGGAGTGGAAAGATAGAGAAATAGTCAAGCAGTGTCCAAAGGGGCACTGCGATGGTAGGCAGGACAAACTTCTGTAACAGTTACATCCACCTCTGTATAGTTAAAATCATTATAAATGGACTTTCCCCCGATGACTAGAATGGGGCGCCTTCTGATGTCAAGCTCAGAGGAGGGGACAACAGCGGAGGCTGACGCTGTGGGGACAGTGTGGACCAAGCTAGTGGGGGCAGTAGTAGTGGGGGCGACCATGGAGCACAAGCGAGTGGAGTTTTCGGGAGATTGACATATGCTGCAAGCCGAAGCTCTCAACCCCAGGAAAACCCGGCAATACAAATCCGAATCTAATACCACCCAATAGGGACATTAAATTTCATGACTTTAGCAGCACACTTAGCAATTTATGATATACATAAAAATGGGAACCCCCAAAATGGACAGCCAAATCAGCCATAATGGACATGTAATCTGCCAGCTCTCTGCGACGGTGAGGGAACACCGAGCAGATTATATCAGTGTGGCGGGAAAAAGCTAAGTTTTCGAGGAACATCAGTACCGTAGATGCGGAGGAATGGACCTTGAGAGTGACCGTAATGCCGTCACACTCCAAAACCCCACGGCTGGAGAGGGGAGCAGGTGAAAGCTGAGATGCTAAGCATACATCTGCACCTCGGAGGATCTGCGAGCGCGACCGAGCAGAGATGGGAGTTGGATCGAAAAGGGTGAGTTTGGTCGGGGGAGGAGGCATCATGGTGACAGTAGATAGGTCATAGGAGTGGTCAGCCAGGGCCCCAGCCAGGAAAACTGTGCACCTGTGAGAGATGGAGAGAGAGAGGCAGCAGCAGAACCAGCAGTAGTAGAACACTGGTAAGAATATGGAAGAGGATACGGAGCATGAGCTGGGGGCAGCTGAACCGGTCCGCTGGGAGCTGGTGACAGCAGGCCAGGGGGTGCATGGTGCTCCTGACAAAACCCACTGGCTCCAGCCGGGACGGTAGCAGCTGGGGGACCGAGATTCCGCAGTGCCCTGGTCCCAGGAGCATGCAGGGGCTGTCCAGCAGGTGCAAGGTGCACCAGCTGGAACTCGTTGTCTCCAAGAGGGACCTGGGCGGCCAGGGGAAAGCGAGACCGCTGCACCAATGCCTCAGGAGCATGCCAGGATGGGTCAGAGGGCGCCAAAGGCACCAGCTGGAGCCCACCGACTCCTGCAAAGATGGCAGCCAGGGGAAAGGAGGGCCGCAGATCCGTTGTCCCGGGAGCATGCAATAGTGGCACCAAAGGCAACAGGAGGGGCCTGCCGACTCTGGCAAGGATGGTGGCGTCTTGGGGAGGCTGCATGGCCGAGCCCTCAGGAGTGTGCAATGAAGAGACAACTGGCACCGAAAGCACCAGGTGTGGCTCATCTGCCCTAGCAAGGGTGTCTGCAGCATGGGGGGGGGGGACTGCTGTGCTGATATCCCAGGAGCATGCAATGGCAGGACAGCTGATACCGAACGTACCAGACAGAGCCTGCCTGCTCCAGCCCAGCCGGCACGTGAGTGGAGAGATGGGGAAAGGAGTGGAAGAGAGCGCGACTGGGAGTGGGCCGCAGAAGCACTCTCAGCAGCAACACCATCAGAGACAGGCATATTAGTGGACTGGCCCAGGGTCCACCATAGGTCCTCCGACGGCAGACCTGCATCATATGTCAGCCGAGGAGGGTGGGCGGTGTCTGCAAGTTCGTCTGAGGGGGAGGAATCAACGTACAGCTGGAACAACTTGTTCTTCTTCGCAGACCAGGGAAATACGAGCCTGAGGAGCCTCAGAGCCTCTCGGAGAAGGGACACAGTCCAGTCAGAAAGCCAGAATCCGGTCCACCGCGATCCTTTGGTCCTTGAAAGGTCTGCGAAGGCAGCGGGGGTACTTGGTTGCGGGAGTGGCACTTCAGCTGCAGGGAGTCAAGAGAGGAAGAGGAGGGCGACCGCCGAGAAATGGTCCTGGATCCCAGCCGGTGTAGACGGCGATGAGCCGGCTGGCGATGGCAAGCTGGGGACATAGGGCTGCCCTCCCAGGAAACGACTGGGGGGAGAAGCCATCAGGAAGCCGGCTCCAGGGGTGAAGGACAGGTCATCATCTGAAGCATGGATATGGATATCTACAGATTCAAAAGTAGTGCAAGCTGGACAACAAAGGAAACTCTGAATGCCGGAAATGCTAAGCACGATGGGAAGAAAGGTACATGGTGTTTAAAGGTGTATGTGACCGGAAGAGATGTGATAGGTTAAGGGGTTGTTTGAGAATTCTTCTCCCAAATCCTTGTTTTACCTTGTTTTAACTTTAATTTCAGAAACTGTTCATTGTGTTTCACGAGCATTTAAACGCAGAATCTTGAAAATTAAACAAGTACATTTGACATTAATATTCCCTGACTTTGGGCAGAGAGTGAAAAGTACAATTGTCCACAAATTACAAGAACTTGTGGGGATAACAAATGCTACATGGCTCAGGAAAGAGAAATAATACTTTCACAAAATGAAATTGGTAATCATTTACTCTATTTATGTGATTGGTATTAATTATTCCGCAATCCGTTGGTTTTATTGTTAATCTAGGTGGATTAACGGCAGCAAAAAATTTATTACATTAATGATAGATTTAAAGATGAGGTTTGTACTTCCTGTTTACAACTCACTGACCGCCACTGGTACCGTTACACCCCTAGTGATTACCAACTAAACCTGTTACATTGAAAAAATTCACGCATCCTAAAATAAACAAAAAGCAAATTGGAAAGTGACCTTTGAATTTTACCTGTGTAAGCCATACAAGTGTACCTGTTGTGAAGTCAAAATTGCGGAAATCACATGATCACATATATCATCCAATCTGAATCTTACTGAACATGAAGAAGGATTATTCGTCTTCACTTCGCTTTTATTATGGTGATTTAATTCTTCGTTACAGATCAGTTAGCTTGGACAATAAAAATAACTTATTTATGGTAATACCATCCCAAATATGGCAATGCACTTGGCCGGGAAAAAAAGGGGTAACATTTAGTTCTCATGTATAATGCGCACCCCTAATTTTTAGATTTAAAAATCTTGGAAAAAAGTGTGCATTATACATGAATAAATATGTTACATTAAGAGAATCAAAGTACTAATCAATGATAACGCCTTAGAGAAGCCTAACAAAACTTAGTGGTGAATTAATCTGAACTGAAATCAGAGGCAATCGCTGCAGGTAGGTACAACTCTTATTTACTGAAATGATGACTCCTTGGACATCCTCATCAAAACCTGAGAGGCTGTCAGTGTATCAAAGAACAACGATTATATTTTTCGTTGGTTAGAGCCCTTTCACACTGCCTATAAAGATATGCACAAGCCTGCAGTGCAAGAAATCCTGTTTCCTAGTTTCTGCATATTTAATCGTGAAAGGATCAGTCACTACTGTCTGTATGTTTGATGTTACCAGATTGCTTTTTAGACATAATTTATGCATTACACCATTTCTGGCCATGTATGAACATAACCTGGCAACCCAAAAAGAGCTAGCTTCAAAACACACACTGATAACCTCAATCCCACCCTGCCTGCCATACCAATCCTCTCACATGACCAGAGCTCAGTAAGCATGTGGCTACCCTGTGCCAACTCATTAACATAAAGGACAGTGAGATGGACTAAGTATCTACATTTATGGATCATGACATCCACATTCATTGAGACTATGTAATGATACCATGCAGCCGACTAAAATCAGCAAAGATTGGATGCGTATGTAGGAAAATCTCTTGCGGAGTTAGATCTCTACAGCGATGCTAGAAACATTTCTCCTGCAAGCACTGCCTATGATAAAGAGATTACAGGTACCCAAATAGAATCAGTAAAATGGTCTGTTTAACTGATTTCATTAAATACATCTCTAAAGCAAAAACAAACAGGCAGGTGCAAGTGAAAAGTGGCAGGATTTGAAAATTACTGCAGAAAACATTTACCAGCTTTTTCTCCTTTCTAAGTAATTATAAGCTTTAAATATACTGTTCCAAATGAGCTTAAAATGACCAGATAAGGTGATTATCTATGTTATATAATTTGTAATCACATCCTGGTTACAGTGTGATTCCCTTTAATCATGGGCAGACAGAAGTGGCTTTCTTGATACTGGTTTAATCTGAAGGGTCTCTCCAAATCCACCATGAAAACTAAACAGTCTTGACGAGAAAATATAATGTTAACTTAACATTAACAGTAGCATACACGGCATGAGGAATTACATTTCACCAAAGTAAAAACAGACAAAGAAAAACAAAATTAGCTCATTGGCTGCATGCCAATGGTCTTCATGTCTTCCTTATTAACCATTTACATAAAATTAAAGTGTGGTGTGACCAGCATAAAACTTTTCCTTGCTGCTTGTTTCCCGGTTTAGCCTTGAACATGTAAGTGCAACCCAATGAGCTTTGTAGGTAACTTGGAGCTAAGACTTAAAAATAAAATCATTATTACTTAGACTAAATGAAATAATGCATAAACAACAAATGTAACTTAAATGAGCTGTAAATTATGATACAGGTCTTGACAAATTACAACAATGTTATGAACTATATGGCAACACTTACATACAGGTTACCTCATGGATTTTATTGTTTGCACACCTGGGCCAATCACATTTAAGATACAGTTATCCAGTTACAAAACAAGCTGCTCTACATTTCTACCTGGCAACAAAAGGTCCTCTATTGTGTGACCAAAAGTCAGATTATTTTCCTGTGAAAAAAGTACAATTTTTATGCTCATTATATATGACTTGCTCTGTACTGAAACATGATAGCACTGTGTTTCTGGGAGAATTGGAAAAGGTGGCCCTATTTTCTTGGTGCTCTTTAGCATAGAAATATGTGTTGGTGGCTTCATCATGTGTTAACATACCAAGATGATGTCATATAAGCCATTGATGTGCCTCAGTCACAGACTGTAGCAGTAAGGCACATAGATGAGATTATGCAAAATCAAGGTGATTCACTGATCCTCATTTTCTATACCTTCCCTGTTCTAGATGATGGTGAGAGATGCAATGCCTCTTCCATAATTTGATACTAATTACAATATTTTAGTATTTATTCAAGTCACAATAATAATAACAATAAATAAACAACAATACGGTATGCTACAACGGTGTATCACAGCTGCTGGACCGGCATGGCACCTCTTAATGAAGCAACACTTGTTTGCCAATGGCTGAGTTATGTTTTTAACGCTGCGTTGAATCTGCTGATGTCTCCAGGGAGGGCTTTTTGACCTTTCAGCTGGCTTCAAGCATGCTGCGTTGTTTCAAAGTTCACCTTTTGTCAAAGAAATGAGATCTCAAAACCTCCCTCCTCTGGTGAGTTCTTTTCACCATGTTTATTAAGGTCTTTTTTCATCCCTGTGGGGATGCCAGACATCAGGGCAGACTGAAAAAAAATGTTTGCTTTGCAACTGAAAGGGTCTTTCAATACCGTTCATAACTAAATGTCAGTCATATTGTCTTGTGCTGTATTTTTTTATTCATTTTTATTCATTAAAAATGCAGACGGTAGAAGAAATGTTTTACACAAACAAAACAGACAGTAACAGACTGTATTGTGGAAAGTAAGATTTACAAACTATGAGCAGAAGCAGCAAATTAGGCTTAAAATATGAAAGGGTGAGGAGAAAAGAACTTAAAACCTTTAAAAAGTCAGTATTTAAATTTGTAATATAATGTACTATATATACATACATATATATTTTTTTTTTTGTAAAGATTGAAAGCATTGAACATTGGGGAAAACTATAGATTTTGTCTGTTATATTATGTATACCAAGTTTTATTTCTTACTGTTTTCTCAGTCGTCATTCTGAAGAGCAAAGCAGTCAAGGTTGAGAATCTGTTCAATATGAGCAATCCTAAAATATATCCCAAAAATAATTTGTCTTAATTCTAGGATCTGTATTCCAATTATCAGTAATTATTAATTACTCAACTTAAATCTTACACAAAACAGAGTAATACAGACCTCATTAACTTCTGAAATAGTTCATATTACATATAAAATATTCTTATCAGCTGTTTATTTTATTTGTAGAGGTTTTCAAAAGACTAGTAATGAAATCATGTTTATGGGTAAAATAACCTGGCACTCTCAAGTTTTGAAATGATGAAAGTAATAAAATATTATTTACCATTTTCGGTTATAATTAGCTACCTTGCCCTCTCACTAGCTAGAGTAGCTAGCTATTCTTTGTAGATTCCACTGACCTTAAGGATGATAACTCACCAGTGAAAACATGTTGGTTGGGCTAACACTGAGTGAAAGTCATGACAGTTATTGATGGTCACTGTCTATTGCCACAGTTGACATACTGTTGGAATGTTACTGTAGCCTGATTTCATATTCATCATGGACAAACATTGATAAAACTTTGGAATATCAATCTTTCCCAACCATTGCAGAGTTTCCATAAATGCTTGTAATTATTCCAGTTAAAGATATATTGTTGTCCATCCCTGTGTTTAGTCACCTGCCATTGACCATTTTTTTAAACCCAAATTCATCTACTCAGAAGGTAGTTTTGTTGCTAATGATTTCAATTTCTAGGTTTAGTTTTGTCAATTGTGATACCATATCCTTTTGCATTCTGAATAATAAAATAAAATGTTTGAATGTTGTCACTGGCACCACTCTTACAAAATCAAGGCTTTAAAATGTCTGCACTTTGGTTTATTTTCAATGTATACAGTTAAACATCATTATGTATACCCCTGCATACCTGCCAACCTTTAGGCTTTAAAGAATGGAAGATTGCGCCAGAGGATTGGGGATGGTATGGCAGGCAGGGTGTGATTAAGGTTGTCAGTGTGTGTTTTGAAGTGAGCTCTTTTTGGGTTGCAAGGTTGTGTTAAAACATGACCTGAGATGGTGCATTGAATAGATTATGTCAAAAAATCAATCTGGCAACTTTGCTAACATCAAACTAACAAAGAAGATTGATTGATGCTTGTATGATTAAAATTTCATAATACATTTTGAGGTTGGGGAAATTATGTTTCCTGGGTAAAGCAACTAAATGGGAGAACACTGATAGATGGCCTTGAAATATGGCACCACAAAGATTGCAACAAAAGGTAGCAGTACCAAAATTTCATGGCACCACCTCAACACCACCCACTGCAATACGATGAATCTGTCAAACGCTATGAGACTAGTTCTGCTAATATTAATGTTACAAGAGAGATGCTGTGTGTGCAATCATCTTAGCTGAACCATTTATTTGAACTTCACAAAAACCATTAAAAGATATGCTGTGTGCAGTTGTCGATTTGAACAGATAAAGACTATTTTTTAACATTATACTTCATTTTGACTTCAACTCAGAGTTTTTGATAAAATATTTAAATATTGAGATATTTATCGTATATTGGAGTTTGTTAATAACAAATTTTGAGAGCGGCAAACTTCGGACAACTCTTCACTCAAACACCAGTATCCGTCCAATCCGGTTGTATACGCAGGTATTAATTTGCCACGTACCTTCTCTCCCATCAAGCTCTGTGTTTCAGGCATCCCTCCCCATTTCCACCTTCAAGTCTACTTCCCTTTCTTCTGTTTTTTTTTTTTTCCACAATCTTTTAACAGTCGGGGGGGGGGGGGGGGGGGGGGGGGGGGGGTGGGGTTCACTTCATTCTAAAAAATACTGAGGCATGACACTGCCCCCCTGGACTCCCAAGCCCAAGATCAATGTCTATACCAATATACAACTCGCTGCATCATAATAAACTCAACAAACGTATTCATGTTGTCTGAAGGTTCATTTTCCTGAATTGCCATTTAAAAAAAAAAGTAATCAAGATATTATTTTTAAACATGTGCACATCGTGCACACACCCAGTGCTGCGCAACCCCACTTGTAGGAGAATGTTTTGATCCCTGTACACGCTAACGTGCATGCACACATACACATACTGACCACATACAGCCATACATGCGCACGCACACACACTCACTCGCATCACAGACATAGTTTATTGTTTATAACTGTAATGGTGTGCTTTGCCGTTAGTACATGTGTTAAATAAATGTTATATTTGAAAAAGTTGCATGGTTATTAATATTGCACATATATTTTATAGGAGCCTACAGATTATAAATCCAGACGTCTTCACGTTTTGTCCAGTCATGAACGCTATTGATTCTCTAGGGGAACGACGGTCGGTGCATTATTGAGGGGTCTTGCGTAATGGCCCAGAGCCTGGCCAAGGTGAGAGGGGAGAGAAAAGTCTACCGTCCCTGGGTGGGCTCGAACCACCAACCTTTCGGTTAACAGCCGAACGCGCTAACCGATTGCGCCACAGAGACTACGTTGCATCCTTTCCGTTTTTCTTCCCGATTTTTGTATAACGGGGGTGTACGTTGCAAGACTGAGAACATTCTGACTGATTAAGATAGGGGAAAAGGGGGAAGAGAGGGGGAGGAGAAAAATAAAGAAAAAAAGAAGGTGGAAGGGGGAAATGAAAGAAAAGAGAAAACTGGGAGTTTTGATTACATTAATTACATTATCATTAAGCCATGGTTTTTCCCAAAACTAAAATAATGAAAAATATTAAATTCACATTCAATTCACAAATGCAATGCTGTATATTTCATTGTTTGGGGTCCCACAGACCCCAGTGCAGTACATGTAAATATTATAGTTGAAAGTTAGAGATCAACTAATTACATTTTTTCTCAGGTGTCTTTTAGTTCTTCAGATCTCATTAAAACCCAATTGACCCAAGTCTTAGCCTTCCCTTTTGCCACAAAGTGGGCCAGCACATTTCTCTAAGGTGATGAAATGTGTAACTTACTGTAAAACTTTATTGTATAAATATATCAATATTTAATAATAAAAATATCAATGGACAAAAAATCTATGTATTTTATCTAAGACAGTAACACAGTTTGTGCTTGAAGTCAATTAGACCCCAGAGAATCTGTTATACAATAAAATAAAATTAATCCAAATACACTACTAATCTGTCCAAGAACTTCTCCAGCTGGCAAACTGACAATGTAAGAAATTTCCAATGTATAAGAACCCCTCCAGGCTAACAGGATTCCCAAATATGGATCAGTGCTCCTTTCAACCATGGCACAAAACACAACCTATACGTCCCTAGCCCTAGAAGACTCTGAGACAAACTATGTACAAATTTACAATGTATACACATCCCCAGGCTAACAGAACTTCTAGCACAGACCCCTGTTTCCCTAAACCCTGCCAAAACATTCTACAAAACTCCATAGCCCTGCAAGATGCAAAGGCTGGTGGTGTGAGGTTAGGCCCTTCTTCATATAAGACATGCAGAGGGTTTCTGTGTGTGCTTTACAGAAATACTTACAGCATTTCACATATATTATGTGGGTCTCATTTTCATTCTTATGTACGTAGTCCTGGCACCTACCACATTTCACAGCTGCTGGTCTGCCAGAAGGATCGGGCAGACTTTGAGTCTCCCTCACACTAGATGCACCTGGTTATGCTATCGGATTGGGCTCCCCCATCTCGATATGAGGCTTCAAGGAGCTCTTAGGGAGACTCTCTGAAATCTATCCAGTATATATGATGGGGTCTGGAACCATTTTGATAGAATGTGCAGCACTAAGTCTCCACCCCATTTGAGCAAGCATATAAAAGGTTTCCTGGAGAGGGAATAGTGAGCGGGCTTGTAGAACATGTAGCACAGTTTCTGGTGGACTATGAGATACAGCCCTAAGAGAACTGTAGTTGTTCCCATGGTAAAAGACTGGTTCTTGATGCTTGTAAAGAAATAACATTGCAGCCCTGTGGCAGGTGTGTGTATGTGTGAGACATCGAGAGACAGGCAGGGAAGGGGTTAGCTATGCAAAGATTTGTGAATATGTGTGTGCCTGCACATTTATCATAATTATTTGGGAGGCATTGTACTGAGTCAACTATACCATCAACATTGATCAAGGATTTAAATCATATGAAAATCCATTGTATTTAACCACGTTTTATAGACCCCAACGAGAACCAAGGTGAGTTTTTCTGTGGAGGACGTCTGAAATATGCAATCAACTCAAAATCATGTTTATAAGAAGTTCTCATGAAATGAGGAAAAGTCATGAAGTATCAAGCTGATAAAATGATGTTAAGTATGTGTTTTGAGCTGTTAACGACCCACAGTCTCACAAACCCCAAACAGAAGATGAGGGTTAAGACTTGGGAACAAAGTTGCTTTTTTTCCACATTGCCCTGGAAGATAATGGAGTCAGTGTACACACCCCTTGTGTTGCTGCATCTGTTAAAGGGAATCTACCTTGTAAATATACCTTGCCTGCAGATACAAATCAGAAAGCTAATGGTTAATTTTCATTAGAATATTTACTTAGTAATGTAACCATAATTCAATGCAAGATGCATCAAAGTTCAGCATACAGTATGTCCTCCTTAAACCTTTACCACAAAGCATGAAAACTGTAGTTCAGATAGAGTTCAACTAAAGAATTGCGAAATAGACCTGTCACATGTCATTGAGTGAGGGGTGTGTAGCTCAAAAGGGGGCATGTCTCAGTGATATATGTGAGGTTAGTGTTGCACTGCAGTCAGGTGGATGGGATGTCTGGAGTCCACTGCATGCAGGTTTAGCCCTGCGCAGCCATGCAGCCGTACTCTCCCTCTCCCCCTAGTCAATAAGTTGGACAAAGCTAATACGCACATGCATACACACATTGTTTACCTACAGGGATTTGGACTATTTTTTCAGGCTTTCTAGAAAACATAGATAGATTGTTTTAATGAATAAAAAAGGAACTTTTTTATTCATCAATATACAGTAATCTATCCATGTTTGGTGGTGCATTGATTGCAGTTCTAACCACTATGTTTAAAGTGTACTGGAAACTATAATTCTGTTGGAAACTACATTGCATATCTCTACATCAACAAATAGATAGTTTTTAGAAAAGTCATTAGAAAACCACATGAGATTTCTCAGTTCCTCTTTGATAACTAAGTTTCAGGGCTGAAATCTTAGCATTCCAGGCAACCAACTGTAAAGGCCCTGTCCTGTTCAGCTTTTACAGACACTATTAATGCACTGTTAAACCATTCTGACTTGACACTGATTAAGTGGACTTAATGTACACTATCAGAGTCAAATGTGCACTGTCAGAGTTCATGTAAGACATTTAACATCTAACTTTTGGGTCAGTTCCACTATACCAACAAACAGAATATTTTCGAGCTGCTTAACCGGATGGTAAATGCGTGGTCAGCCGTGATGACTGTGGGGCTATGTATGTTTTTTATGTATGCATGCAAATATGATCTCACTCTGTGCCACTGAGACTTCTTAGTGTTTTCAAGGAGTCAGTCAGGTGCTTCCTGTTTCTGCCTCTGCCCTCCAGTGCACCCAACTTCCTGTTTCTCTCTCTCTGGCTCCCCACTTCCTGTGTGAGCTGTGGTGGGTGTGTGCGTTTTTGTGTGAGTAAGTAGCTGTGATATGACAAACGGGCACTGCTGGGCTCCACTCTGACCTGGCTGTGACTGCACTGAGGGCCTTGTGTCCCCTTCCCAGCCCTGCTGTCTGCTGATTCATTTACACACGAAACATTTATGCTGTCCCTGCTGGGTGCAAGGTGTCAGGGAAAGGGCCTGGGAAACGCATGGGACTGACTGACAGAGAGAACTCCTCTGATTCTCATTTCTCAGGGTCACTCATTGCCACAAAGAAAAAAAAACTTTTGGCTCAAGTAAATTCAAATGGACACAAGGCATTAGTGGCTAGGTTTTTGATTAGCCCTTACCAGGTTATATCAACCGAGAACTTTTTTTTCCTCTTTTGTATTGTGAACCTGGGGAAATCGATGAAAGCTAGTATACCGTGTAAGATGAGCCCCATCTTTGAGATTGATGGTAGGTAGCTGTCTGTGAAAGCACGGTGTTTAAATGTTATGTCCAGTTAAAAAAAAAAAAATTCAGAAAAGTACAAAAAAAGTGCACACTTAAGGACAGCACACGTTCATCCAAGGTCTTGGTCTTTCAAGTCACTGTTTTCACAGCCTAAGGTGAGCCGGGTGAGCAGACTAAGAGCATTTTGTCAAGACCAGTCAAGAGGCAGTGTGGACACTCTGTAGTCACACTGTACTGAGCAACACATACTGCCTTCCTCCGTCACACCCTCTGGCTGGTCCTCATCCGTCTGTCCCCGAGTGTTTGCAGTCGCTCATTCATTCATGCTGCTCAGGCTAGCAATCAGCTGGCAGCACTTTTATTGGGATAATGTCTTTTGCATTCCTCTTCATTAGTACATAGGACATGAGTCTGTTTATCTTTCATTTTCCACATATCAGTGACATCTTCAAAAAAAATGCGTTCTTTCACATGTTCAATGTCAGCAAACCATCCATCCAACATGTCACTAAGAAACTCCAACAAGCTGGAATATCATTTTTGTTATTTCTCATCACTATTCACATTTATCTTGTTACTGAAGAAGAAACAACAGGTACATGTGAACTTTGGCATAAAATGGACAAAAGAACAATCTTCTAATTTGGCAGGTTTTTCAAGGGCATACCCCTAGCTCACATTTCCAGATTTCTGATTAGTGTGTACAGTATATATAGCTTTTAACTCATCAGATTTCACATTCAAATCCTTGGTGGGTCCCTACCCTTACACCCTTGAGAAAAAGGTTCTTTAGTTGCATCAGTCTAAATACTAAACAGTATTAATAGACATGATGAAAAAATGTTTACATCATGTATTGTACATTTAAATGGACCCTTATCCAGAGCAAATCAATGTTCTGTCCACCAGTAAAGATCTGGGTTTTCCCATTGCCACTATTCTAAACTTAATACGAATTACTGCTAGTATTGCAATCTTCTGAATTTTCAGCACAGTGACAGAAAAACAGCAGTACTTCCTCTTTCACAGGAAATACCATAGCCAAGGCAGACTGATATCCGATAGCAATGTTTTTTTAGTCATGGTGGACAGAATTTCCATCTTGCATACATATCACCCACAGCTGCTTTTATTAACCTCAATTTTACAATGATGGCATTTGAGAGAGAGAGAGAGAGAGAGAGAGAATGATAAAGACAGAAAAAGCAAGAGAGCAACAGAGAAAGAAAAGTTAACTGTGTCTGAATCTTCAGGGAGAGAAATCAACGCTCAGATTTAAGGCCTACATGCATGGCTCTTTTGTTCTACGCAACTCCCACGTGCCTTTTCAAAGGCCCTTGTGAGCGCGGTTCTTGCATGTTGCAGTTGCCAGGCAACCCCACCACATTGCCAAAGGCAGATGTGCTTGATATATGCTCTTTCAAGATATACAGACACACACATGCACACTCAATCACTCAATCTATTTCAGACTTGGTTTTAATCACATGCCATCAGATACTCTGTTTAAGGTTTAAGCTATATGTAAGGACTGAGACAGAACCCCAGAGGAGCATCACAATGGACCTTTAACCAATTCACAAAAAAAGAGACAAATTAAACATCAACTTTTATAAAGTTCATGGTCTTTTATTGGAAAAAAAATTAAAAGACTAGCATGTACAACTTGGAATGAACGTAAAACTGTATTCAAGATGAACAGCTTCAAAGACTTTTTTGTGCTGAAATCCTAAGTACTGTAGATACACAAAGACTGATCCTCATGCTCCTGCTGTACTCCATAAAAACAGAAGTCACTACCATGAAGGTCAACTGTGTTCCCTCGTGGAAAGGAGGACTCAATTTTGCAAAAGGTCACAATCAGATACAATCACCCCCCCCAGCTCCCCAACACACACAAACATGCTTGCACATACACATACGCACACACTCATACACGCGCATACACAACTCATCTTCCCTCCTTCAGGAGTGCGATTCATAACAAAGGACAGGCTATTGAGTTACCCACATGCCAAACATTTTTACTCGTCTACCCTCCCCACCCGACCCTTCCATCTTTAATTAATTTAATTTCCATGGTTGGCGCACACAGTCAAGTCTCATTCCACACAAGCTCCAGTAGGAACCTGCATCTTGAAACCCTCTCAGTTTCCATCTCCGAAAACTGAATCAGTCTCCCGATGCTAACCACATAACCATACCAACCATACACCATGTAACGTCCTGCGGAATCAGCACGGTTATTTATTAATTTTTTTTTGTTTTTTGTTTTTTTGTGATTGGCCACAGAGCGCTCCAGCCACAAGCTGCATGCATTAATAAAAGTAGAGGGAAAAAGAACATGGCCAGCCCAAACATAAGTAAGAGCAGGTTCAGCTTTAAGCACTTCCTGTCTGTTTTAAGGTAGTATAGGCAATCTGGGATGAGACCACTAACCATTTCATGCAGATATTTTATGTTTTTTTGTATGTTTTTTTTTCTGTATAAACAGAATCTTTTTTCTCAACATTCAATCATGTTTTCTATACAGAAACAGTATGAATAAATGAACATTTTTGCAAGAGGTAAGTAAAACATTTGACTGATTTTTTCTTCTTCTAAGAGGGATTGGAAACCATGGGGAGAACTTCATTTTGCAGTCATCATTTGTACAAATTCTGTAGAGAGAGGAGACAGACATCACAGTTGGCTCTTTAGAGGAGAAGCCAAAGCATAAAGGACACTTATTAAATGGAGTTTATTCATTTTTCTATCAAAGGGAGAGGGCATTAAAGGTTCACAGACTAACTTATCTTCTTTGGTACTGATGGCTCACATAGATCTTCCTCTATTGATTCCATAATATCTTTTTCCCCTGATCCCCTCACCGTCAGCCATACTGAAGAAGCAACTTGAATGTTTTTTCTGCAGCATGTTACAAGGCTAGAGGAACATCATTTTTGCCAGCCCCACCACCTTAATGTTACTGTGGATCTGCCGACCCCCCCCCCCCCCCCCCTCCCCCCCCCCCCCCCCCTTAACTTCACTGTGGATGTTCCCATCTCCCCCTCCTTACCCTCGTAGTTGACCTGCCCGTCTCCATCGATGTCAGCCTCTCTGATCATCTCGTCCACCTCTTCATCCGTTAGTTTCTCTCCCAGGTTGGTCATGACGTGACGCAGCTCTGCCGCACTGATGTAGCCGTTCCCGTCCTGGACAACAGAGACAGGAAGGGAGGAGAGGAGAAAAAGAACAAAGAGTGAGAGAGAGACATGGAGAGCAAGGAGAATTTGAAGAAGTGTTCAATTCCCTCTGTTTAACCAAGAATTAACATAGATGTCATAAATTTTGCAGTAAATTTGGCTTTCTGTTCCACGCATGCCACCTGTGGGTACCTAGACTGTTGTTCAGGTTTCAATGCAAACGATGCCAGCTACTGGTGAAAGGAGATTCTGGAGACATAAATTTGGCCCAAAAAGTCTTCCATGGATGCCTTATCATATCATATTTAAAGCATAATGATCATATTACTGTAGATTTTGAGTGAACTACTGCCTGAAGATCCTTCAGCCATCAGAGTGACAGCAGCAGGGGGGATTTTTCTATAGAGCACCTCACAGTATGCTAGCTGGAACTTACCTTGTCAAATACCCGGAAGGCCTCACGGATTTCCTCCTCACTGTCGGTGTCCTTCATTTTCCTGGCCATCATGGTCAGGAACTCTGGGAAGTCGATGGTTCCATTTCCTGGGGAGTAAGAGGCAGGCACGGTCAGCTGTCTCTCAATCCTCAGGCTCCTGAAGTGTTGGTCTGACTACTCTCTTACTACTGTAGTGCAGCTCTCCCCACCCTCATGGGATCCTCACATCCCACAATTGAGTAAACAGTGGGCGTGTGACATTATAAATAAACCAATCCCATCGTCAGATATCTGCTGGAACCAATCAGTTTAAAGAGAACCTCGCTTGAGAGGCTTGTTATATTCTTGCTTGGTTCTGGGCAGATACACTACAGCTACACACCTGAGGGAGGTCTTCAACTTCAATTGATTCTGGTAAATATCCAGCATGCAGAGAGGGACACCATGTAAAATATCTGTGGCGCAAGTCACCCCGGATACGTTCAGCAGATAAAATCTGGTGTTGTGCAGCGGAGGTGTTCCCATGGGATCGCAATGAACACACTGAAGCAAGCCATACCGCTGAGCACGCTGTCTGGCAGCAGTGTCACTGAACAGGGGAACTAGAACAGGGGAAAGCCCCATCTTGCTGTCATAGACCTGGTCAGAGAGAGGATCTCCCAGCCGCACTGTGCTCTAGAGATCACAGATTTCTTCTGGCATAACACCAGAAGACAATGACTGGTTCAAGCCAGAGAGCAGCTAATACACTACACATGTAGCTCTGGCCACTTTCGGTTTACAGGAAGCATAGCTGTATGAATAATGGAAAAGTATAGTAAAGTGGAAAATTAAAGGGCATTTCTGCCAGCCATTTCTAACCATTCCAGCCACTGAAATAAAACTAGCAATACAGATTGGATGGTCGCCAGTTTTATTGATTTAGTCACCAGCTGTTCAATGGCCATTCAACAACGTACTGAACTCAAGCTTTAGACAGCTGTTTTAAATATATTCAAGTGACAAACATGAATAAGAATACACTCTAAATGAACAACTGCATAGCTAATACATCTAACAACATAATAATGCCTTAGTCACATCATTTTACTGATAAATTAAAAGCTTAACCAAGTCTAATTAAAACATACAACCCCAAAACCACAGCTGAGAAATCGCACATGCTACTCCAATGCCAGAACCAGCTGTTAAGTGGACCAGTGTGCTGCCTGCCACACACTGTGGTTAACAGCAGGGTCCACGCTTTGGTTCACTTATCCACTAAACTGCCCAATGTGTGAGCCTAAAGCCAGGGACCCGAGGGTGGCAGCAGCATGGCAGTTAGAGCTCAGAGGTTACAGTGTAGCCATAATGGTTAGGGAGCTGGGCTTGTAGCTCAGAGGTTACATTGTAGTTATAATGATTAGGGAGCCAGGCTTTTAGCTCAGAGGTTACAGTGTAGTATAATGGTTAGGGTGCTAGGCTTGTAGCTCAGAGGTTTCAGTGTAGTTATAATGGTTTGGGAGCTGGGCTTGTAGCTCTGAGGTTGTAATTTAGATCACTTAATTTTTGTAAGCCACAGTGGAGGACAAAATTAGATTGCATTGCTGTTCAGGGCCCTGGGACCACTTGGGTTGAAGACCATACTGTCCCTGGCTACCACAGAAAACATTGAAAAAAAATCATCTACCTTAAAAAGGACTGTAAGTTATGATTCATGTTGCACAGGAGGTATAATTGCTCTTTTTGTGTGACTGTGTCATTAAGTTGCATGCTTTGCATGCACATCCAGCACCATGCATGTTGCAGTCTTGTGTGCATGTTCTGGCACACAATGGCCTCAGGTGAGAGCATTTTCACTCCCACTCACCTGTGCACTCGCTTGCTCAGAGTGAACTACAGCTTCAAGGCTGCCACAATCAATACACCTCCAGTCAAAACAGCTGCGTGCATATTTTCCAGAAAAAAAAAGCAAACGGCTATGGTGGCATCCTGGCAGGACGGGTGGGAGTGGGGGTACAGGGATTTCCTCTCCACCTGGGATCTGTCTATTCACACACCTCACTTCAAATAATTCACAGCGCAATTCAAAAAGAACCCTCATATTTTAAGTATGCATTCTACAGTAACCCACCCAATGAAAAGAGCACCTCAGGACTCCTGAAGTGGAAAGCTGATTCTGTAGAATCCAGTGGGATCTCAGACAGGCCAGCCATGCAGGAATTTGACAAACAAGGCACTCACCATCCGCATCCACCTCGTTGATCATGTCCTGAAGCTCTGCCTCCGTGGGGTTCTGGCCCAATGACCTCATCACCGTCCCCAGCTCTTTCGTCGTGATGGTGCCGTCGCCATCCTTGTCGAATAAGGAGAAGGCCTCCTTAAACTCTGGAATTTATGGAAGAAGTGGAAGGTGTAGGGAGGAAACAGGTTTTAGGTAAGAAGGTTTGGTCCCATTCTGATAAGCATGTTCCCTCAGCCTTGGGCTTGTGTTTATAAAGCATCTCACAGTAGGCCTGCTGACACAGGGACAGGCTTCTCATGTCCACTTCCTTACACATACATTATCCATACACTAATCATATCTTACTAAATACCGGCAATTCTCTACCGGCAGCTGAGATCTTTGAGGGGACCAATGAGAACTGTCTTTAAGCTGAGCAAATGGGTATAAAACACAGTCCTGTGACAGAAGCAACACAGCTGACATCCCAGCTGAACTGAAAGGTATGTGTTTTCTTATTATGTTTTTTTTTTTCCATTGAGTGTTTATTCCCTGACAGGGTATTCTGTAATGGATTTTACAGTCAGTCACTGTTCCAATTAATGTAAACAATCCTTTGAATCATAACAAAGAAATGCCGCTGTGACTATTTAATGGTTAGCTCAAAAGGCTCTTCTGTGGTGTCGAACTGCCCACTTGTCTGACAGGGCAGTTCACAGACTTGTCATGAAGAATCTCTGACCATATCTCTAAATCTTTCCACACAGGGCTAAGTATGATATGGGTTTATGAAAGTCTGGCAAAGCATATACTGGCTTTTTGGATGGGGTCTGCAAGGTGTTACAGTCCTCATTCAGGGAATTTAGGTACTGCTTGCTTGAGTTTCTGTTTACGAAATGGTAAATATAAAAACAAAGCGGGTCCAAGTGTCATGTCTGTTGTAGCTAGTGTTAGCTAGCTTGCCAGCGATTATGCTGACAGCTACACTATGCTGTGAGTTACAGGATGCAGCTAACATAAAAATATAAAATAACAAAAAATAGAGGGAATGGCTAACATAAAGATCCTGCCCAACAGCTATACTGACAGCATTTATACTGTAGTGACCCCCATATAAATAAAAGGAAGATGCGAATAATGTGTTGCATTGAGTTGTTAACTTCATTCAGTGCAGCATTCCTTGCTCAGCTCTGTTTGGGGGGTTAATGTTTTCAGCGGTTCAGTCTGTCACTCATACAGGAGCTGCCAATCACAGGAAGATCCTGTGTGTTTGAGGCAGGGAACTCTCCTGGGTGGGGGTGGGGCTTTGCTGGGTTTCCAAGCATATTGTGGATGTTCACCTTTTACAGCTAACAAAGTCTCTATAATACCATACAATACTAGCTAACAGTAGTGGTTAGCCTCTGTGCTTATTCAAGTTCATTGTTATGCATCCAATCCAAGAAAAAAGGATTCATTAGCTTTATTGTAACTTGAACAAAGTCTGTTAAGGAGTAGGATCGCTCAGTCCGACATAGACCCTCCTGCCTCTTCTAGGATGGGTTCTTTGACCGTCCCTTTTCCACTAGCAGCAAACATGCACTTTGCTGCTTGTGAACGAATAAAACAGAACACCAACAGATTGCACCAGGTATTTCCCCATCTAGCCATTGTCAAATGAAAGTTACAGAATTAACACTCCAAAGTCATGTTTTGTGTCAGGCAATTGGCTCTCATGACCTGGCCAATGAAGGGCAATGGATATCAGCCGATCTGAGCCAGTACTTGATCGACTGCATCCTTACTAACAATCTCCAGATGAGATATTCCATGTTCTTACCACTGAGCAGCTGCACCTGAGGTATTGGGTGCTGGAGGCTGTGCTGTTGCTGCAGCTGTATGGTCCTCCAGCAGGACTCCTCCTGTCCTCTTTATGAGTACAGAGGCTGAATACATGTGCCGGATGGGTGCTGTGCAGTACAGGACACCATGCATCCAACTACAGCATCAGAGCTCTCAATGTGGCAGCACTATTCTGCTCTGGAATAAATCAGGTACTCAATATTGTGTACAATATAATGTACTCAATACTAAATATCCAGGTCTACTACTGCAGTCTGCCATCCCCAGCCTGGCCAATAATGAGAGGGGATAATTCTGGCTCCCCCAAATCAAATTACGGGACTGGATGCTATTTGAGTTGTTTGCAAATCAGTGAAGCACACAATACACATGATAGAAAAAATGCATGCGTATCTTCAGCATCATGAAAAAAAACCTTGCACCTCAAAGAAAACAAGTTTCCAGGAAAAGAGAAAATATTCTTTGTTATAACATTATATCAGACATGTTTTGGTCACAAGGTGTTTGGAATTTTATTAGAGACAAAGCTATGACACAGAGATACAAAAACGGCAAATATACATCTATGAAATGAATAATACAAAAAAACATTCTTTTTGCTTACCAGCAATTTGCTCCTCTGTTAGTTGATCAGCCTATGGGGGTGGGGAGGGGAGGGGAGAGGAGAAAAATACTTTTCAGTGGTTGATTTACCCTCAAACAACAGGGTACACACCAACAACTCTTCTTTCGCTTTCTCTGGGCCCTGGTCTAACTTGTGTTTTCTGTGTGTGTGTGCACAAATGAGCACATAAAGTCACATGCTAAAGGCAATCTAGTGACTGGGATATCACACACACACACACACACACATACAAAACACACACAAAACACACACCCATGCACACACAGACATACACACAAAAGAAACTTCCTGCTTCCTGAAAAAGCAGGAAACTGCTGTGCACATCTTGAGTCCCCATCTTGACACATACCAACAACTACTGTCCCCATTCTGTGCTGAGGCAAAGGGAAAGTGTATAATTTTCCAGTCATTGCATTCTAAGCAATTCTGCTGACTACATGAAGTACAAGACCTTAGATAGGCTGAAGATATCCAATGGAGTAACACCTTTGCCAGAGGTATATGAACTCAAATATATCCAATGCCAGGTACGCTGGCTGCTACAGATTTATTTTGAATCCATTACAAAATTTATATTACATTCAGGCATTTAACACACAGTCAAAACACTTTTACTCATTTTTTACAGTCTTTTTTGTCAGTTGGGCATTTACTGACGCAGTTCAGGTTATGTACTTTACTCAAGTGCACTGGGAACCAAACCTGCAACCTCTGAGTTACAGGCAGAACTGTCTGTCCATGTGACTGCGCTGCCAACAACCTGAAAACACTAACAACCTGCATGGCACCCCTGTCCTTCCACCAACAGATTCAACCCCACGTTAAAACATCAGGGCCCATAATCATCAAAAATTAGTTAATAAAACAACTTCAAGACCATAATAAATAAGGATAGGATACAGGGATGGACAGTATGACAGTAGAAACAGATCATCTGCAATAATCTGAGCTGAAGTATGGATTTGACTATACCGTTTCAACTGGTGCAGGGTTACTTGAATATTTTACATCTTATCACATCTACAAAGGTAAGATACCAAGCAGCAAACAGCAGGTGGCAATATCTGACTCATGGATATAAAGTGAATCTCCAGTCAGAAACTTATCCATGGATTCAGAGATGCTTTAAATGCTGTACAAATCCCCCTGGGTAGTCATTGCCAAATGGAGGAAAATGGTAAAACATAGTCCTGATATTTTTATTTTGCATTTTTCCAAACAGAGGAGCAATAAACAAGGGGAAATATTTACTGCAAAGCTTCCAGTTTTCACCAGAGTGTTATTTACTTCCACAACCAAAAACATCAGGTGCTTCTTAGAGACCGTTGTTTATTGATACAGTACAGGGGTCTCCCGCAGAAGTAGTTCTGTAATACAGTAATTTTTATTAGTAAAGTTGGGCGGATTGCATGAGATGTACATTAAAACCTGCTTACTTAACTGAAAATTTCAAAAACATTGCTAAATTGATTAAAATGGCTGATTTTGCATCATGGTGTGGGAAAGAGAACACAGTGGCTCAGCTGTACCCTGACATTTTTTAGGACGAGCCCAGCAGCAGTAATGTCAGTAATTTAGTTTAAAAAATGATTATGTCTATTAGTTCACTAAAGTAAAAGAATACAAAGAATTGTTATTATCAAACACTTTCAGACATGAGTCGTGAACATTGATATTAGTTCGTATTAGAGGGAGTCCTCATTGAAACACATTGAGGTGGGGTTAAATGGAGCATACTGTGCTTAAATGGTTCCACAGTGACTAATTGTGAAAAAAAGACAATGTGTTCCTTTCTAAATGAAAGATATATTTACAAAATCATGCACAGAGCCTAAACACAATGTGGATTAAGCATCATAATAATTATTATTTTGCCCACATACAGAAATATTAAAGTGATTCTCATTCAAAGTTAGCTTGTGTTGGCTCTTGTTAGTATGCTTTTTGTTGTGCTGTAGCATTTAAGCCCACCTAAAAAAAAAAGCTAATTTTTGAAAATATTCAGCTCTTCAAAATAATTTATGTATATATTTGTAGTCTAATGTAAAATAAATCAGAAAACATTCAGTGTACATACTTGATATACTTAATTCTTTGGAAGTGCATCTCTCAATGAAGCTAATGGTTTGACCTTTAGATTAGCTCTCTGCACCAGCTCATAAAACCCATCTTTCCTTATGAAGTAAAACAGCATAAATTGACAAATGACCATTTCTTAATACATAAAAATCAAAACATTAATCTCTCATTTTACATAATGTAAATGTACTTATCAAAGAAGTGGCTGAAAATAGCATTAAAGTGGAGTCCCGAAACACCAAAGTTTTTTGGTGATTTTGAGTGAGGTCCCCTGAGACTGCATGCACACGGGCAGGGCAAACTCAACATTGGAAAATATGATTGGTGTGTGCAATAAAAAATTAAATGGAAGCAACATATTGCTGGATTGTTTAAAATAATGAGTAGCGCAAAACAGTGTCTCTGTTCTGTTTCTATTTTTTATTTGACTTCAAAGTTGAAAGTGGTCTTAAAGGGCACATGGGCTTAATGGGTGCAGGTACCCTAATGGAAATGTTTTAGTGGAAGAAGATACGTCAGAAGCAGCTGGTGCTGGTGCTGGTGCCATTAAGTGAAAAAGTTATGGGTGCAATCACAAAATGCACTGGAGCAATCACAAGATTTACAGGAGCAATCACAAAAGGTACTGGTGCTGTCACAAAATGTAATGCCGCCATAACAAAACGTACATTTTGTTGTGGCACTCACATTTTGTGTGGTATTACATGACATATTTCAATTTTTCATTGTACTTCTGCTTGCATATGTATCACTTGTTACACTAATTCACAATGAAGAAACCTCACAGGCATGCATCAGATTCTATATTTCCAAGTATCCCTTCATTACATTTACATAACAGGACTGAATTTACAGCTCAGATGAATTGCATAAAAATGTACTTAAATCAGAAAGAAACCAAACAAAAAGACACACATGCAAACGAATTGAGAAATGTGATGGCACAGCAACATAAATAAAACAGAAAGCTATAAAATATCACTCAGTTCTGAGAGGGAACCCCTTCTATGCCTCCCCTTCACCCTTCGTTCACAGGACATCCCCAAGGGGGCCAGGCACCTCTAATGGCCAACACCATGATGGGCCATTTAACACCACTACTGTACACATTCAAAAGGATTTCAAGTGGTATACAAAGTATATCTCACATTAAAATGAAAGCTCACACTCCAAAACAGCTTCTAAACCATATAACCGAAGCTATAAAAATGTAATTGTTCTAAGAGTTAATTAATCTAAAACTTAAAGCTAGTAATTGTCAGGTAAATGTCCTGTTCTGAAAATATACATGTAACACCACTTTATGGTGTCCACTTGCTACAGATAAAAGAGAATGGATAACATACCACAACTTCACCATATATTTCCTTCTAACTGGTTTCCAAACCTCTCATTTCATCAGGCTACTGTTAAAAAGAGGTGAAACTCAGGTCTGGATAAGCATCACTTTTTTACTGTGTTGTTTTACATTGTAAAAATATAAAGGACCACCAAATAAAATAATACAAAAAGACAAAGAAAAATTGAACATATTGCACTTGTCTTAACCCTAAGTAGTTGTTACAACTGACTGCTCTCAACCCTCTATGACAGCTGCTCGCTCCAACTTTGAAAAGATATAAACAGCTTCTCCTGAAAGTTTAATTTACAAATAAATCAATGTTTAAGGAGAAAATCATTTGCACCAACAGTATTTTGATGTATAATGGCTTTAATTCTCCTTAGTAATTTGTAATAACAATACAATGAGAGGCCAAAGAAATCAAATCATGTATTTGATCAGTATTGTAATCTTACTGAGCTACTGTCAGCTAACTGGGCTTTCTAAACAAATTTATACAGCCAAAAATATTTGGCCCATAACATTGCTTGTATTTGAGGCAAAATCACTACTCAAATAAAAACTAACAGGTTTCATTTTAAATGGTTCTACCCATTCTCTCACACTGTAATATAATATCAGTGACTAGAAACTCAGAGCTATTAAGCATTATTCAAGGCCCAACTTTTAGAAAAACTTTCCAAATCCATTATTTTTGGTCTTACAGTCACAAAGAATTCCAGGTTTTCGCAAAATATCAGTCATTATATTTTGTCAATTGCCAAACTAAAATAGGTCACACCTTGGGGAAAAAAAAAAAAAAAACAGGGACCAAATAGACCAACAGAAGCAACGAAACTAGCAAAGAAACACCACATTCTGGTGGAATGTGATATTAAAAATGCACCTGAAGCATTCTGAGACAGTTAAAAGCGGATTCAAGAAAGGTAACAGCAACTATAATATTATAATTGCACAATGCAAAAAGTAACTTAGGGTCACCGACCAATATGATTCTGCATGTCCTTGCTATTTCCTTCTCTTTGTACTCACAACCTCGAAAAGGACAGTGTTATGTCGTCTACCCTGTGAAATGTCTGTGTTAGCTGTCCCAATGCTTTGCTAAAACATGGCTGTGGGAAGGACAATACTAATTCATTAGAACTGCCAGAACACTGTATTAGTACACCAGTCTTTTCTCAATAGCTGGCTGACTGAGCCAAAAAAATACCCATTAAGAGAGTAAGTTGTAGTTTATAAGGGCTTGTGTTAAAAGAGTACGCATAGTGAAACCTTTGGAGATTGTGTGAAGTTAGTGATTCTTCCACACTGTAATGGCTTCACCAGTTTTATCTAGAGCAACTTTAGCATTTTTTTCCCCACGGTTCATGTTGATCTATGATAATATATGCTGTATCAAAATCCTATCAATTAACAAATAAAACTCCAAACTGGGCGTGGCACGTGCTATGCTTAGCTCCCTTCCACCTGCCTTGGGTGGGCTGCTCACACCTCGCCAAATCAAGCATCACTCCACCATTCCCAATTCATTCCCTCTAAACCAGAGGCTCAGAAGGGCACACGCACCCAGCTACTGCAGACACAAACAAGGGAAGCCAAACTTCCTCCCTTTCTGTTGATGCCTGAAAGTTTTATGATACAATCTGCCCACATGTCATTGATGCCGAGAAGATGCTCGCGTGGTAACACACGCATACGCCCATGTGCAACACAGTGTAATCCTAGGGCTGCGCTTCACAAGATGCAAGAATTAGCATGCTAGAGAGAGTGCCAGTTGCAGTTAAACAGTTTAACAAATACTGGACATTATAGTTCAACAAAATTAGTCTTTCCCTGTGTGTGTTTTTCATACATTGGCAAATTACACAATGGGATGTGTGATCTATTGCAAGTGTACATTCTGTAGCAGTATTACTGGATGAGCGACCACCTACATTGTCCTCCACAGGGGAACACAAGCAGAAGCTTCTGCTATGCTGGCAAGCATTCAGACCTAAACTTAGCATCCTGGGCCCGAAAACCCCTGAGCCTCTTAATCCTTTCCTCATACCCTAGCTCAGGAAGACCATCAGGCTTGGCCAAAGTCCTTTACCTCAACAGTTTCTACTCTGAATAAGGAACCTGGATAATCTGAAAATGTAATTCAAAATTAAGAATTAATCGGTACACGGATCTCATTCTGGACAGTGGCCTTGAGTATCCAATCACATTATTGAAAATAAAATGGACCACTTAATTATCTTTCAGTCACAACACTGAGATCCATAAAGTGTTTTGAGGGCAAACAACCAGCCACCCTTTAATCAGCCAATAGCCCATATCTTTCTCGTACCAATGACGGCTCCAAATGCATATCTGATTTTGTACAGTCACACGCTACACTGAAAACATTACAATTACGAGACTCCAGGAGATCTCCGGTGCATTTTAGGACCGGCTTTATTGCAGCTACTGGAGACTTTGATCTCCTTTCCAACCGTGCAGCATATACAAACTAATAATCCTGACAACAGCGGTACAGAAGTCCAGGGTCTCGATTTGAGGCAGCCAAACTTGTGGGACAGCCACAGGTCAAAACTGAATATTTTGACGAAATGCATAGGATCATCTGCGCTTTGGTCAACTCGACGCCATAAACAATGGTGGGAAAAAGTCCCTAAACACAGTGATGCAAAGGCGATGAACTACGCGTGGGTATGAGAACTGTCCCACGATTCCTTTGTGTACGCATGTGCAGTTATAAATTGAACCTGTGTACCATCAAGATATGTACCAATGTGTACCAATAATCTAGACAAGGTAATGTAATATGCGTAAGTGTCAGGGCATTTTGTGACACATTCACATGCATATTGAGGATTTATATTGACGTTCCCATTTCCACAGACCTAATTAGATATTTGATACATTACACGCTAACTGCTGGAAATGGAAATAATCCGAACCGCTCTGATCGATCGATATAACTGAACAGCCAACGACCAGTTCACTGCATGACGACAGCTGTGCACATCTCTTACCACCGCCAGTTTGTGTTTGGTATTGCATGCGCAAAATAAAAAATAAAAAAAATCAATGGTTTCAATACATGTAAAATAGGATGAGCTCAATACCTGTAACAGCTATATAGCTGATTAGATCATTTAAAAGATTTGACTGATAACATACCAATTCAGTATCCGCAGCGGGAGATACCGCGCTGCCCTGAGACGTAACGCAACGGTATCTCATGTGCGACCGGCTGGCCAACTAAGCCAAGTTGATATTTTACAGTCTCGTTGAATATAATGTCACAACACGCACAACTAGTTATATTACCCTGACAAATTGACAACTGGAATGCAAACACTACTTTAGTAACCGCTACTGCAGCTTTGATAAATTACAAAGACAACTACACGCTTGAAACAACAACGTTGCTTCTGTGATCGCACGTTTAAGAGAAACTAAGAATATGCAAATATATTCTGCTCGAAAGGCTTCCCCCAACCACTTGTCAAAATGTTAGATTCTCCTGGGCTAGGTGGCTGCTGACGCCGGTCTCTATCTAGATCATATTCTCAGAATGCATCAGTTAAAATCACTTCGTGATTGCATTATATCATCATATAATCCCAGTGTGGTTCAACAATAATCGCCTCTGCGAATTAGCTAAACCAATCCGAGCTGATTGTTACCAACGACTGGTTCTTTGCCCCCAGATATGCGCACATTCATTTGGCTAACGTTATCGCGGAATCTCGCTCGTACAGTAGCCTACAACAGTGTTGCATCACTTTGCAAAGACTTCAATGCCTGTAGCGTTACCTGGCATCTAAGTATTATCATAAAATCGAGATATTAATTTTCATTTCCAGTAAAAGCACGCTAGGTATCCATTGTCAATTATATTCACAAGTGGCTATACATTTCCCCTGCGCTTGTCATCTGATGTTAGCTAGTTAGCTCTAAAAGCTACACACAGGATTTAGTCGCATGCTATTTGTGATTACACCCAAAACAATTGCCGTCCTCTCTTTAAATTCCCGTCACATTCTAAAAAAGCAATATTCAAATACCATGATTTAACTTAAAAGCTAATTCAAATACATACCATGTCTGTCAGCAAACGATTTGGAATCTACAGCTAGACTACGCGGACTGCCGGCTCCAAATAGATAGCTTTCAGTAGGCAGGTAGGTGTATTCTCCGTGGTCAGGTTCCACATAAGAGTGTATTCCTCCGCCGCTGAAACCATAGCCGTTTACTTCCTTATTTCTACACCGCAAGAGCGTCTGAATGCTCCTCCCACTAGAACAACAAAACTAGACGGAGACACCCACCAGCGACAGCCAAATGTCCCAAACTTCACCTAAAGTAAATGCCTATGTGTGTTGAATGATACGCGAGAAACTATCTATCCTCAAGCAAATCTATCCTCTGTCAAATGGAGATAGGGGGTGCCTTTATCCTGGGCACTTACAAAGGGTTAGAGATGGACAATCGAAGCATTAAGCTCTTTAGATGTATCAGTGCCAAAATTGTGTTGCCCAGTACTGACCCATGGTGTTACAGCTACTTCCTGCTGTTTCAATCGCCACAGATCCGACACTGACTCATTGGTGTTAGTGTGCAGTTACAATTATATACAGTATACAATTAAGTTGCATAAATGAATACAAAACCCATTTAGAGGATACGCTTAAAAATTATTTACAACAATTAAAATGAAGAGAAGGTTAGCACAGGTATTTGAGTTAGTATATGAGATATGGCTTTTATTCAAATTTGGTCAAGTGGTGTATTACTTTAACTTAATTTCCCCTCAAATCCGTGCTCATTGTGGCTGTTAACGAATGAAAGTAGATACACTTTGATGCACTAGTCCTTCAAATGTAAATGGACCGAAAGACCTACCATTGGATATCTGACACGGTGTCACCAAAATTGTATATCATGTGCTACGGTACAGTATATTTAAATTTCTAAATTCTCTTTTATGGTTGCGAAATCAAAATGTAGGGATGAAAAAAGTTTTCCGGAGGACACACAATTCCATAGTAAGGACGAAGAACTTGGAAATGAAGCTCACACACGTCTCTTTTCATTCAATACACCTGCTGTAGAATAACAAAAGCAAAATCGTTTTTTTTTTTCCTGACCCAGGTCTACACTTGCCTCATTGTAGAAATTATGAATAGATTAAATTTAGTCTATAATAGTATTGTAGCGACATTTTCCCACCATGTACATTCATCAATAATATACTTTTACCGTGAAATCGTAATTAATTAAAGTTTGCAATTTGTCATTATAGCGTGCCCATCCATGCGCGGCCTAATCTACACCAGGCCGCAATTTAAAGACAACCCATCTCCCCCCCTCAATATTATGCTGGGCTGGACGCAATCGAGGCACTACTTTATCTAAGTGGAAGGATACACATGGATTTTAAGGCCGCGTTTTCAGTTGACACTAGAGAATTTGCGATGCTTTTTGTGTCGGAGCACCCGATTGGTCACAGCAGACCTGCAATATCCTGCCCGCTGTATTAAAGTCTATTATTGGCCATATAAGATCTGCAATGCGCCAAGCAATGGCGCCCTGGACTGTAATCGACGAAAGTTACATAGAAATATTAAGAAGATTCTGTTGGAAGTGCTTGTTTAATTTATTGCATTTTGTATAACTAGACCATGTGATTTTTAAACATTTCTCACAGGACTGAGGGACACTTTTTGCAATGTGGAATTGCCTTTTCTGTAGACCGTATGGAGACCGCAAGCTAGTGCTCTATGTTTGGGAAATGCGTAGTTTGCGATTGGTCGGTAACATATACGGAAGTATTTGCATATATGTAGGAAGTTTTATTAACGCAGATGTAAATAGAGTACATATGTGGGGATCTATATATGCCCGTGGGTGTTCTTGCAAAAGTTGTGCTCTTGTTATCACCAATGCATTATGGCATAAATTACTGGAGCATTTCAGTGTCGACGTGTTATTGCAATGGCTATGGTGCCTAGTCATTACTATCTGAAGAGATCCAAAATTGTTGGCTAACAAACTGGCTAGATTACGAGATAAGGTGGACCCGCCGCAGGAAAAGACACTTGGCGAAGTTGTGTGCTAGCCATTATATCACAGACGAAAACGCGTAGAAACAGGTTCGTTGAGTAACTAGCTCATGCCTCAGAGAAAGAATTTATATATAAAACCAAGATTAAGTGTCCATTCTAGATATGAAGTAATTTCTATGTTCTTGCTTTGATTTGAACAACTAAGTGACACAAATGCCAGATAACCACAATTGGGTTTAATTTATGAGTTAGCCTTACAGTGAGAGAAGCGCTTGCTTTATTGTTACCTCGTAAATTTGGAATTTAATAAAGTTAGTTTCAGGTAGTCAAGTATTCAC
Organism: Albula glossodonta; assembly: GCA_019788955.1. Lineage (NCBI taxonomy): Eukaryota > Metazoa > Chordata > Actinopteri > Albuliformes > Albulidae > Albula > Albula glossodonta. The sequence goes on along the minus strand of JAFBMS010000170.1, from coordinate 309,584 downwards.
TGATACAGCTTATCTCGTTTTTACTGGCTAAATAAATATGCAATGAATAAATACGGTAGTACAACCATCGCAGTGATGTCACACAACCGCGACTGCTTACATGGCAGAGGAGGAGCACGCAGCGACACATGCCAGACTGTCAGTTAGATCGAGAATTCCATTTTATTTTTAAGTATTATTTTAATGTTCCTATCATATTCGTGTCGTGATTAATATTGATTAACATGGTTAATATTTCCAAAAGTGATGGGATTTACAATTACGTTTAATTTATTCATTACATGAAACGATGTGAAAGAATTGCAAAAATGCATATTTTTCGTTCTTATTAAACCAACGCCTTTGACGCAAATTCACAACAGCCAGACAGATTGGTAAATTAGCAAACTGCCTACAAGTTGTTATACATAAAATATTCCCATCACACTTTATAAAGTCTCTTTGTTCTGTTTGTTTTGACTATATTCACAGCTCAAAGTTGGCAGCAGAAAGTAGGACTTGAACGTCTTACAACAGTAGAAATAAATAAATACTGTATTTGACAACTCTTTTTTACTTTTAAAGGGATTTTTTGCCATATCGATGGCTATCATAAAACCTTGCTAGGGACCCATCTGAAGGCTACTTACAGTTGATTTAGCATTCTTCGTGTCTGTAGGATCGGATAGGCTGTACCTTGGCCTATACGCTGTTCATGTTACCACTCCAGTGCCGAGCGCTGAACTTGGCTTGTGTAAAACAACACCCACCTCCCCTCATTGGGACTGCTGATCCAAGAACACAGGTCATGATGCAAATAATTGATCGATGCTGTTTTTATCTGTGTGATCCCATCTGTTTTGGTTGGACCGAAAACATCAAAGCTCATTGGAAATATCAGCAGGACATTTTTATAATCTCTTATCAAGGTCTCTAACTTAGTTAAATTAAACCCTGATTTTACGTCCTGTCTTATGGCCTAATGTTTTAGTATCCTTGTAATTGTCCCCATGAATGGTGTAGAGTTGCAAATTTAATAATTGTATTGTCATACAGATTTAATGATGTGTTAAGTGTTTCCCTAGTGAAATGTTAGTCTTCCTGTTGTATTAGCCAACCTTTTTTCATGCCAGAGACACCATTGTCCAAAGTTTACTGGAGATGTGTGATTTTGCCTTGCTCTTGAGCCCACACTGGTGGATCACTGGTGTTCCACCATTGATTTGGAAAACTGGACTGAGTTTAGGTTAAAAAAATCACATTCCTCATTATTTGGTGAATAATTATTAACTTGTTGTGCCTTAGTTTAATGCCTGTTTCATGTCACAGCCATGTGAGTAAAAGAACAATGGACCTCATTAATGAATCATGCATTTTAACCATGCATTGATGGATAAGATTTGATTGTGAACTTTTCTTACAAATTTGTTAAGGAACATGTTTATTCATTAACATTTATTAATTTTCCATATATATATGGAGTTGGTATCTTTGCTGATGGAGGTGACTTTAGTTTCTGTAAAAATGTTATTGTGTTGAAATTTACAATTTAAATGATTCAAATGTCTATTGCTTTTAAGTCATGTTGATTTCCTGCAAAAAATTCATATATGCCTCATTTCAAATGTGTAAACAAACAGACCAAGTAAGTGATCAAGTGGTTTGAATTGCATAATTTCAGACTATTTTGGTTTTGAATTTGATGGATTGAAGTCAAGCTTAAAATATAAATCCATATTTCCAAAAATAAATGTAACACAGTAAAACAAATAATACAACAGAAGTAACTTTGATGACCCAGTGATTTTATGCTACATATCCATGTCGTGAACTTAAGCTTACCTTGCCTCAAGTAAATTCACTGTGTTAGTACACCGTTACATTTCAGCACTTCTGCGCCTGCCCCCAGTGACTCTCAGTGTTAGGGGGTCCTGGCATGGTAAATGTTTTTCTGTCATTAAACTACAACAAGATTGTCCTGGATGCAAATTGTGAGAGACTAACTTTAAATAGTTACAAATAGAATAATAGTTGCAAGCGATAATGAACTATTACTTAACATCAGGGTCATGGGTACGGCTGGATTTACTTGTGTGTGTGTTTGGGGGGGGGGGGGGGGGGGGGGTTTGATGATGAGTGCTGGGGCCATGTGTTACTCAATCACTTTAAGTAATAGGAAAGCACAGCGATGTAAAAATAAATGTAAGGTTGTGTAAATATTTAACTCATCTGGCTAAACACTTGATCAACACTGCCACCTAGTGTTATCTTCACAAACTAACCATGTTCAAGTGTTTTTTAGTGAAGATATAGGTAAAGATTTACATGTATTTGCAAACTGCCTTTAACACTGCCATGGTGATATATGCAGACAGCAATAATTAATACAATACCTTAAAGTGCTATCACAGAAATACAGATTAATTAGCAAGTGCATTATCTAGCTTCTTTTTCAGATGTTGAAACAGGCCTTCACAAAGTAGGAGAGTAAAATTTATCTGTTGCTAGAAAATATCAATTAAAAGGATTGGAGGAAAATTAGACTATGTCTATGCAGTCAGATTGCCATCATTTATCTACAAAGGGACTGTTGTATGGATGTGTCTAATATCTATCCAAGGTGAAGCATGGGATCCATGCTTTGTGTGCTTTCTCTTTTGCCATCATTGAAAAAGGGCTTTCATGCCCATTTGTATACATTACAACAAGACATCTTATTGTAAAAACATTAATTATTGTCCAAAAACATAATTTTTCTAATAGTGTGTACTGTTATAACTGATTGAACATATCCAGGAGCTCTCGTTGAATTAGGGAATCCTCTGACAGTTTTTTTTTTTTTTTTCCGACAAACTCTTAAAAATGTAGACATCAGGAAACATGGTTGTGTTATATCATATATATATGACTGTACTGACCCACAGATTAACAGACCTTTCAGTTCATATCACATGTAAAATACTGGAATGTATAATTAGGGAAAAACTTGAATTGTTCTTTGAAATAAAATTGTACCTTAAATAACAGTGATCATGGGTTTCACAGAAGATCAACCTAACAAACCTGGACATTCTTGAGGATGCTACAGTGTGCTTTTCCTTGAACCAGGCTTGGTATTTTGTAACTGGACTTCCAAAAGGCATTTTACATAGTACCACATGAGAGTCTCATAGTCAAAATGAAACCAGTAGGAATTACAGGAGCTATCACAGAGTGTTGGAAATTGTTGGCTGATAGAACAAAGAGTGTTACTGTACAAAGAACTGCAAAGAATTTAATCAGAGCAGGGTGCTGTATTAAGCAGGCCCTGTGTGAATGTCCCTCAGGGATAGATTTTTGCCTTCTTTTCTATATCATGTGGAGGTAAGTAGCAAAAAAAATTAGCAGATTGCCAGCCCTCAAAGTGAGCAGCCCTCACAGAGAGGAGCCCCGACAGAAAGGAGCTCTCAAAGTGAGCAGCTATCACAGGGTAGCTCTTGATTTCTGTATAGTGGTCTGGTGAATATTTACATGTTTTTATGTGGAAACAAGAAGAAGGGAGAAGTAGTCACATCAGAGTTTCTATAGGCACACAATACCATGATCAAAGGAGCTCCCAGAACAACTGAGGGAAAAAGCTGTGGAGATATATCTGTCTGGAAAGGGTTACAAAGCCATTTCTGAGGCTCTTGGAATCCAGTGAACCACAGTAAGTGTCAGTATATCCAAAAGGTTATAGGTCACTGCATCAGTTTCAGCGCAAGATTACAAACACACCTGTTGGTTTTGGCTACCTGTTTGGCTGGCATGTTAAGTTGGTGAACTGGAATACGTTTTGATCCCAAATCAGTTGGCTTTTTCGGGGTTGTGTATTAGATTTGCCTGTGACAAGGATTGTTGCAATGACAGCATCAGGCCACTGTTTTTCTCACCTGTGCTATATTAGGCATCCCACTGATATTTTGCTGATTGTATCATATGTGGAGAAAGTTTAGGTGTATTGAAAGTACTGATAGTTTCTTTGAATTCTATGGTGATAATGCTGCTTGCTTTAATTTTCTTCCCCCTTATTTTTTTTATTTTGTGCTTCTCCCTTCTTCTGGACTGGGTGTCAGCCTGTTTAGTACAGCCCTTAATTGGAGTGGATCCTAATCTCTCTTTTGGTCTTATAGGCCTCTTGCTTATGGTGTGTGGTGTTTAGGCATAACATTTTAGAGATGTGAGGCTCAAATCAAATTACGGGAAACGCTCGGTGGCAGTCATTGCTGCTAAGGATGGTCCAATCAGATATTACGTTTAAGTGGGCGCTTAAGCTTTCACAGGGATGATATTGGTATTTGCTAACTTTTTTCTTGGAAGGAATAAAATTTTAATTTAAAAACTGTTTTATGTTTATTCAGGTTGCCTTAGTGCAATGTTACATTTTGTCTCAAAATTAGGGCTGCCCCCTATTAGTCGGCCAACCATTAGTCGATGAGAGAGTCTTAATCGACCAAGTTTTCATTGGTCGGTTAGTCGCAGAAAAGAAAAAAACCCCGCAAACTCCATTCGTGAGTTGCACCTTGTTGTTAAAAAGTTATGTCGGGCAGGAAATCATCCAAAAGGGGTGAAAAAAATATTAACATTGACATTTACAGGTGCGGTCGGGAATTTGTAGTGCATGGGTGGGCTGCAGGTGAAATAGAACAGGCTGTTTTTTATTTGAAAAAACCATGGACATTATTTTTTTCTTCTGATTGTCACCAACATGCACTAAAAATGCAGGCTATTCAGAGAAGCCTAGTCCCAGTGTTTGTGTCAGTTAATAAACAAATAAAGTTTTTTGGTGAACCTGATGTAGCTGCGTTATTTTAATATTTTGTGTTATTTAAAATAATATGTTAAATGGGTTGGTCGCATACGGCATTAAATTAGTGGTGATGTCAGGTAGCGGGTCAGTTGCGATGGCGAGGTGGAGGTGGGTCTAAAAATCAGGACCCGTGCAGGAGATACCCATGCTGGTGGCTACTGATGAAGCATATGCAGAAGGAGATGCAGCAGACAGAAGCAGAGAACAATGAACTTAAGAAAACTTTGAAGACCAAACAAAGGTTGATTCGGGGCCACTGACATGGTGGGGAAAAAAACGAGGAATGCTATCCTAAGCTTGCCAGAGCAGCTAATTTTTTTTTTTCAATTTAGTTTTTTTTACAAAAGTTTGTTTTTTATTTACCATTTGTTTTATACAGTTATTGTGCTGGTGTTTCAAGTTCATAATTTGTGTGATGTTATACTGTGTTGAAAGAAATCAGCAAAATGTCTCCTTGCTGGTTGTTCCGACACTTTAGTTGGGGGCAGCCCTACTAAAAATCTTAAACCATTCCGTGCTCCAAGTATGCAATAATAGAAAAAGGGCGCAAATACTTTTTCATGGCACTGTAAATACCGTTTCTCTGTAACCACATGAAATCTCTGAAGGAGTGAGGGTGAACTGATATTGCAAACAAATGAGCTAATTTCCTTTTTTATGAATGAAACAGTTTGTGCCATCAGCATATGCAGATACATAATATGCACAGTTCCCTAGTAAATTTTGGAACAGTGAAGTCAACACTGCTAATTTTTCTGGAAATTTGGTTTTTAGATAAATGACATAAAAGTTTATCTAAGAGTTCACCCCCCCCCCCCCCCCCCCCCCCCCCCATTTTAGGTGACCATAAATACTGGGGCAAATTAACCTAATTTCCTTTATAATTACTTAAAGTTCTGTTTTCAAAGCATTTTCATGGGAAAGATTACCTTTGTGAGGCCTGGTTCACTCTGCCAAAACTTCATTATCAGAATCTCATAAAATTACTTGAGCCATGGTTTTGAATTTCAGAGTATAAGGTAGAGTAAGAAGGGGGAATTACAGGTTATTCCTAATTTTATAAATTTAATTACCCATTGAATGTTTCCTGGGTTACAGAAGTGGTTTAGGATTTTTTCCCCAGTAACTAAGGACGTCTGCAACTGGTATTTCCTGTGGAGTGTTCTTAAAAACAAGGTACATTAACTGCGTAATTGACTGCTTTAACTGATGCATTAAGTGCTTTGTAACAAAGGAAAACTGCATACCCTGCATTCTGGCTGTCCAGGATCAGCCCTGGAGCTCAATCAATATAGGTTTTCCAGTTTTTCCAATGTGGCAGAAGTTTTGACAGATGTAAACATCCAGGAGACCAGACCTCTGGGACTGAACATGGGTAGCCCTGTCCTACAACCATTTAAGTACCTTTTAGTAGCAAAGACAAAACCATTGCAATCATAATGTGTTTGTCAAAGGTAAATATATGTTATATACATCATTTGAGTGTAGAAGAATCACAGTTGTTTATGCTCATGTCAGTTCTCAGTTTTTAGCTCGCTCGCCATTTTGTGATGAGTTTACGGGTATAAGAGTCCAAAGATATAAAAGATCACACCATGAAACACTTTGTTGTTCTGGAAGTAAACATTTTATTATAATTAATGTTACATCAGCTAGTGCAGAGCATACAACTAAATCGGAGCTTAAGAAAACATAATAACATGCACAAAATATATCAAAAGCTTTATGGGGAGACGGCACAGTTTAAGTACACTCTTGTTTGAACATGGACCAACAGTTGACTGGGGGGTAAGGTCAAAGGTCAGGGGTTAGAGGTAAAGCCCCTCTGGTGTCCCCTCCTGTTTCTTGTACAGCACATTCTCTTTGGACTTCTTGAAGTCCTCGTTTGTCACTTTCATCCTGCGCTCTCGCAAAGCCATCAGCCCCGCCTCTGTGCAGATGGCCTGTGACACATATGAAAGAATATCAGATAAAACATTAGCTACAGATGGCAGCACTAATACACGCACACAGGCAGAGATGGACTCAGGGCATGTAGCAGCATGAGCAGCATATGACACACAGCGATTACACGGAGCCCAGAGTGTAGCTCTTCTGCTTGTCTTCAACCTGACCAAGCTCATGGCGGAATGGTCAAAATTTAGCATATTACCAATGGCAGGGGTGTCAAACTCCAGTCCTGGAGGGCCTCATTGTTTGCATGTTTTTGTTGTTTCCATTCAAATTCAGGCATTTGGAAACCAATTGTGTGGACCTGAATAAATGAATCAGTAACTGCTGAAACACCAAAAACCAGCAGACACTGCGGCCCTCCATGACCTGAGTTTACACCAGTGACATAGAGTAACTGCTAGAGAAAAGCTGGTACAGTAAAAGCTCATAAAAGCCATCTTAACACTGTATGAAACAGAAGCCTGATCTTCATGTGAACCAGTACTGATGTGTCCACCTGATGCCATATATTTTTAACTTACGTTTGGTCAGGTCGCGTAAGGGGCCGGCTTACCTTGATGTCTGCCCCAGAGAGGTCATCTTTGGCCAGGATCAGGTCGTCCAAAGTGACATCCTCTGCCACGGTCATGCGGCTGGTGTGGATCTGGAAGATCCGCCGCTTGGTCTTCTCATCTGGCAGCGGAAACTCAATCTTTCTGTCAATTCGTCCTGGAACACCAGAAACAGGAAGCAAAATGAGAGGTGGCATGGAATGACAACATGCTGCGGTGTCTGGAACACTGGGTTGGCATTACAATTTTATTCCTTTATCCTTCAGCCTTAGTTGTTTAATCGATTTAATTGGTTTCTTGCATTAAGTACCTTCAGATTTTACCGAAGAGTTTATAGAATTAGGGTGCTTCTGATTTTGTGGGTAAATTTAATAAAATTTTGTGGGCAAATTTAAGCTTGTTTTAAGGTGTTTGCCAGAGCATGCCAGGAACATCATATTCAATACCCTCTGACTTAGCCGATTTACAGCAAATTGAAAATGTGGTCATGATAAACAATGTAGTCACTCATTGTTCACTTCTGTTTCTGTGTGTTTTGTGTGATGCTTGAATTTTAGTAATTTATCTTATGCATAATTTTCACTTCACATCTTAAAGCTTTCCTGTTGAGGGACAACAAATGTTCATTAGCTTTGTAAATGGACATCTGGTTAACTCTGGTGCAGCTATGCAGTTATTAAGGTCTTTGTGATATCGACCAACTGAACTAAAATGCTCTGTGTAATCTTCGATCAGGGCAAACTCTGCTTGTAGGTTTGTCAAGCTGCTCTTCAGCATGTCAGTGCCCCCTCCAGTAACCGTCATTTCGGGTGGGGCGATGGTGATCCCACCTGGTCGGATGAGGGCAGGGTCCAGGGTCTCGATCCTGTTGGTGGCCATGATGACCTTGACGTCCCCTCGAGAGTCGAAGCCGTCCAACTGGTTCAATAGCTCCAGCATTGTCCTCTGGATCTCACGCTCCCCTCCCGAATTTGAGTCATACCTTCAGGGGAGGCCTTACTGCATTATTACTCTGTTACTGTTTACTGAAATGTTGTGAATGTGAGTAACAGTGGCACAAGTCACGGTTTGATTCTGTCAAGAGCAGGGATGGGTAAGAAGCCTGCAACTCATCCACAGACTTAAACTCTACAAATGCATGTATTTGCAAGCATAACGCATCACAAATATTAAAATACTAAAAACTAGCATAGATAAGATATAAGCATATGAGGGCTGCCACTAATGACTATTTTTCTATCGATTAATCCATCGACTGTTTTACCGATTAGTTGATTAATCGAAATGATTCATCAGTTCAAAAAATCTAATTGACCGTTTTATCTTTTGACAAACTGTATGTCATTGTGTAATGCAGCACAAAACAAAATGTAAACAAAGGTTTACATATTAAAGCGCAAAACTAGCAACTCCATCATGATCAAAATACATTAAAAAAGAGGGTTTTTACTTCAGTCAGTAGTGCAACTTCAAAAGAAATCCAACTTTCTATTAAATCCCTCAAAGTAAAAAAGTTAGGTCTGCATATTAAACAAAGAGCAACATGTTTAGAGTGTAAGAGACAATGGTGTACAGCTTAAAGTCCAACTCAAATATTGGGTAAGTTTGATGTTACAATTATATTTTCAAACTTAATAAGTACTTTGCCATTCACCACAAAAATGAATTGCTAGATGAAATCTGTTGCGACTTAGATATTTGTTGTATAAATACTTTTTTAATCCTCAGATTTAATGGCCAAAAACTGGTTTTACTAATCAACTGTAGCTATGTACACTCTTAGTAGCTGGCAGCCAGACTCAAAGACAGATGATGCAGCTGGAGAATTAATTTGGAATTGAAGTTAAAGGTCTTGACTTAGGCTACTTCAAAGATGCCTAGTTATCAAAATTTAATGTACACCCTCCAGCCAATCAGACACAAGATTGGCTGTGCACAATCCATTCGCAAACGCAAAAACCTATCTTACCCAGCATAAAAAAATTAACCGTGAAGCAGTATGCTAGTGTAGTTGACTGGGATGAATCATAAACTAATGTAGCTAACAAATCATCATGCTATCTATGTGTGCATAATACACAGCTGCTGGACATAATAATCTCTGTTAAGTCAGTTTTATCTTGTTTTATCAGTTTTATCTAGTTGTCAAACTGGGAAAACAGCTGCATTCAGTGCGAAGTCAGCAAGGAGAGAAGATGATGAGGTGGAGAGGTGATTGATTGGTTATTTATTCACTGAAGTACGAAACAATGAAACAGTAACACTTTTCCCTCAGAGGGATTAAGTAGAGACAGTAATAGAGTAATCATGGCTTTTGTTGTACTTTTTCCTCTATTATTTGTATGTTTGACAGTTTATTCATTTTTCTGTTGAGTGTAGCATTGCTTCCTTCTTTGTTAATATGTAATCTTTCGTTTTCTTGTTCATAGTTACATAGTTTGTTAATGAAAAAGATATCCAGTTACTTCAGCTCTGAATATTAACAGGGGCCAATAGGGGCTGCGTACTGCATGTCTCATTTCACACTGATGAATATTGATTATACATACTGGCGCTCACTGTATAGGTACCAGCCTTTTTGGTCCGGGAAAACCCTGACTGCAACTCTGGCACCAGAGGCAGTGGCCTCTATCAGGTTAAGAGACGTCTCTTGAAGAGAATAAACAGTTTTGACAGAGCACTGTCCTTTTGTTTAGAGGGAGGTTCTTACCGCTTAGTACCGATGGCGTCAATTTCATCGATGAAGACGATGGAGGGAGCGTGCTCTTCTGCCACCCGGAACAGCTCTCGCACCAGCTTCGGCCCGTCGCCCAGGTACTTCTGTATCAGCTCAGAGCCAACCACACGCAGGAATGTGGCAGAGGTCTGGTTAGCCACAGCCTTCGCCAGCAGCGTTTTCCCTGTGTGACAGAACCGTTTCACGCATGTTATCCCTCAGACCTTTATGATACAATCAAGATTTTTTGCTTCGCTGAAACTAAATAAGACAGGATACGTGCAGATCTTGGTCTGCCTTCTACATGCCCTAACCCAATGACCCCTTCATCCCATTCTTCTTGTTGTATCTATTGTATTTTACTGCATCAGTTAAGGTTTGAGATTTGCAGTGCTCTGTGCAATATCATTAAAAATAGTGTTATACCTGTTCCAGGTGGGCCATAGAGGATGACTCCTTTTGGAGGCTTGATGCCCATCTCTTCATAGTATTCTGGGTGGGTGAGGGGGAGCTCCACGGACTCCTGCACAGGCCAAAAAGCTGGGTGAGCAAACCCAATAGCATAAGCAGTATTATGAAAACTCAAGAGATTGGGTATTGGGGGTGGGCAACTGAAAGGCCAGTGAGTATGTAAGTTTCCTCTTACATACTCCTGCAGGGCAGCCTGTAGTCTAGTGGCTAAGGTACATGACTGGGACCCTTGAGGTTGGCGGCTCAAGTCCCAGTCTAGCCACAGCAAGGACACCATTGCTGTCGGGCCCTTGAGCAAGGCCCCTAACCCCACATTGCTCCCAGGGGACTGGCCCTTGGTTAGCCCAATCAACTGTAAGTCCCTTTGGATAAAAGCATCAACCAAATTACATACAAATGTATATAATGTATTGTCCTCTAATCATCCATGTAACCAAATGAGCAGCATACATTAATGCTGGGTCTCATACAGGTCAGATCAGCTGATATTCATGAGCCCATTCAATAAATCTAGCCCAACGAATGGCAGCTCATGTAAATGTTTTCACTTGATTGAATAAATAAGAGCAAGTTCTCGCAACTGGCCGAACCAACCCGGCCCTCTTTGCCCAGCTCATGGATTACCCTCATTAGTGGACAACGAGGACAGAGTACCGCACCTTAATCTCCTGGATCTGGTTGTCCAGGCCACCGATGTCAGCATAGGTTTCCTGAGGCGCCTTCTCCACCTTCATCACGGTAACTAGCGGGTCTGTGTCATCCATCAATACCCCAATGACCGCATGCACCTGGAGACACAGTTTATATTATTTACACACAAACACACACACACACACACACACACACACACACACTTTTCAAATCCTGATTGCAATGTGAACTGGCTCTTCTTCATGCACTTTGATATAAACACAAAAAGTACATAAAAATTCCCCCAAAAACGTGAATTTTTTATGATCTACTTGCTACCACGTGCCATTACATGCCACTGTAGGCAGAGGAGATTCCTTTGCTCTGAACATGAGCTTTGTGTTACTTTGGCTCCCTGTCAGTGTGGTGAGCTGCACATCGTCATAATCAGGTAAGTGTTATAATGGTGAGTTGTACAGCAGTACGATGAACTGTACCTTGCTTTGGTGAGGTTTTTGTTGCAGCAATATTTCACTGTGATGTGTTAGACATGTGTGTTGTCCACTATCCCCCAAACTGTGAATTTTTTCCTTGTCAAATTATGTCAAAAAAGGCCGCTTGGCAGAACAACTTTTTTGTTATTATGTTAGTCTTCCAATTTTTTGCCACAGCATGCTATATAACAAGCCATATTAGTCATAATGCCATTACATATTTACAGTACACAACCGAATGTTGGATGAAATAGAACATGACTGTAAAAATATGAGGACTAGGTCCTCATTACCTTGTGGTTGAGCAGAACGGAGCAGCCAGGCTCCAGCAGGTCCTTGTCCACAAAGGAAAGGATGCTGACGTAGTGTTCTGATCCCACGGAGGTGGACACAATGGCATGGTTGTCATCTATGATCTCCTCCAGGGTCCCTACTGACATTGGGGTGCCCCTCAGGTCATCAACCTTTGACCTCTCCTCCTGTAAAGGAAGAAAATGGGAATTGGGCGTGATGAGTGAGGAATTCCTTTGAAGCTTCTAGATGTACCAGATGCAGAGATTTCATTTTTTCTGTATTAATCAGGGAATACTGACCTACATGCCTAAATTACACAGTAAGGACCAGTTTCCCAGATATGGATTGAACGTAATATTAGACTAAAAGTTACGTCCAAATTCAAATGGTTGCAAAGACATTGAGATTCAGAAAAAAGAAATCCTGATTAACTAGATGAAAAGCAGTAAAATAATCACATCCCTGAGTAGGACCTGGCACACAGGGGTGGTGGGAACACGAGAAGCTGTTACCTCCTGCTTCTCCTCAAGAGGCTTCATCTGTTCCTGGTTGCGGATGAACTCCTCCTCCATCAGCAGGTAGTCTTTGATCCGCTCCTGCTTCAGCAGCTTCAGCCTGCACTGCGTGTGGGGTGTCACTGTGAGCAGACGGAACGAAGAGCAAGGCACAGGCTCTCAGCATTGGACCATGTGGGCCACAGCTACGCTGTTTCTCATTTTGTTCTCATTAAAATCAACAAGCAACTTGGAACCCAAGAAATGAGGTGAATTAGTTGTGCAACTGACCACTTTTGTTGATTGATTACGTGCCAAGTAACAACAAAACCTGTAGCAACCTGCAGCCCTCTGAGGGTTGAGGGTTTCTGATTTAAAATGACAGAGAACAGAAGAGGTGTGAAAGTGCAGTGCAGTGCAGTGGTGGCTCAAGCCCCAGTCCAGCCACAGCAAGAACACCATTGCAGTTGGGCCCTTGAGCAAGGCCCTTAACCCCACATTGCTCCCAGGGGGAAGTGGTCCTTGGCTAGCCTAATGAACTGTCAGTCACTTTGGATAAAAAGCGTCAGCTAAATGATGATAATGTAATGTAATGACTGCAATATGTAAGCTGATCAGTGGATACCCAAGGGTAATTTGCTTGCAGCGTCCGGTCCCTTTGTCTTCTTTTTCTTTTTCCCAACCCTGGTGGGAATGGGTGGCTCATACTTCTTTTTCTTGTCCTGTAAAATAAGAGTTAAATCGGTAGCTGTGCGTTAAGCTACCAGTAACTTCTTGTACACTGGGCTCTCAATAATCTTACCTTATCGTCCTTTTTTCCACCTCCCGGGCCATGACCACCGCTCTGACTTTGACCCTACAGTTATCAACAAAATACATATGCTTTAATACAGAAATTCGGAAAAAAAAAAATCACACTTAATGGTTAAGATTAACTATTTTTTGCCAGAACTACTGTTTTACTATGGTGATTTTAAAGACTGAATGGTACATGTGTTCTAACACACACACACACACACACACACACACACACACACACACACACACACACACACACACACACACACACACACACACACATGTTGTGAGGCAAGCCATGGCAGACCTGTTCTTTTTACTAGAATTTCTATACATGCATTCAGACATCAATAAACACATGTATAAATACATACAAACAAAAAAGGTAACACAACTGGCACAACCAATTATATGCATTACTATACATCAAAGTAATACGTTGTGCAATAATGTATCAACCTCTATTAAATAATCAGATAAGAATATTACCAAACTATAACTAAGGTCATCTGACATTTTACAAGAATGAAACATTGCTAGATCAGTTACCCAGCTATATATTAACCGTAGCGATACATTCCTATCTTGCCACTTTGATCAGGTCCACCATGACTGTGCACAGCGTTCCTCAGACTCTTCAGAAGCTGATGTAAAACAACCTCTCCCTTCAGGCGGTCGTAGGATAGATCGAACACAGCTTACTGTGTAAAAACCACAGTAAGCTGTGCACCTACAGATTGTTTAGTATGTAAACACCAGCAATTAATGAATGGCAGTTCTTGGCAAGTTCTTCAATGCTTGCTAACTAACGGGCTACTACTTAAGGTATATGAGCAGATAACACGTATAGATGAGGCATTTCGGGTAGGAATCGGATAAAGGTGACTGGTTTGTTAGTTGACTAGAAAGCCAGCTCTTTATTCAGATGATAGCTAGTAAATAATGTCTGATTAGCTATCCAGTTAGCTAAACTGGCTAGACAACACCGGCTTTAAGATTTTAAGAAAAACAGCTACTGATAAGCGTTTTAAATAATCCATGTCAAACTGGACTCATGTTATTCTATAAAACAACTAAAAGAGTTAGACAACAACAACACTCACGAAGGAATAAAACTGGTATTACTCCAAATCAAACACATCTGACAGAAAATGCTTGCTCACTTACCATAGCTGCTGCTACTGACCTGTGTTCTGCCAGCGACAATAAAAAATACTTCCGGGTCAAGGTTGTCATAATAAAAGTCCTGAAAAAGAAGAAGAAGACGTCACAAAGACGGTAAATACCAAATTTAAACATTACTGTATCTTAAAATAAGTTATATTTTGTAACATTTTAAACAACTACTGAATTTTATTCAGCTATTAGTAAAAATACAGGTCTCAAACCTGAAGCGTCAAAAGTGGAGTGTACAGAAAAAAGTGGACTTCATGTCTTACTGAAAGTGCGGTTGGGGATACTAAGGAACACCTCAAGTATCCAAAATAAGCGAATTTGTAAGTGCTGTAATGTTTTACGGACTGTTGCTGGCATTTTCCTGACACCATATATACATGGTGAATGCACCTGTCTTTATGGCACATTTATTTTGGACTATAGAAAAAAACTGTAATACATGTCTCAAAGAAAGTGGGGGTGGATATACACAGGGACATGTCTAGTATCCAAAACAACTGAGTCTGACAATGGTGTGATGTCCTACGGACTGCTGCTGGCATTTAACTGGCACCATATATGCATGGTGAATGCACCTGACTTTACGGCACATTTATCTTGGACTGTACAGAAAAAAACTGTCTCAATGAAAGTGGGGTCAAGGTTAGTCTGGAAAATCCCTACTGCCCAAAACAATTGAATTTTAAAGCGATGTGATGTCTTGTGAACTATTGGCTGAACGGAGCTGAAACATACACAAAAATCCTTGCTATCTTGATGGGTTATACTACCATAGGAAATAGGATGGAGAAATGAAAATACCATTTAACATTACACTGTATTGCTGATGGACCCTGATATTTCTGTAAATGTACATTCCTCAGTTTGGTTACTTGGTGCACAGTACCTCAATAGCACTAATTGGTTGCTATTAGCCCATCCATTCAAATAAAATGTAACTGACGAAACAGGTATAATGTCAGCTCAAAATTCCAAAAAAAGGATAAAAAAGAGTTCCACAATTCCAGAAAAAGAGTATTTCATAGTTCACTAAAACTTTGACATTCTTCATGTAATAAGGTACATCATGTGGGTAGAGTGTGACATTCATGACAATAACATGCTAGAATGGCAAATTACTGTATAGTAGAGATGTATCTAACTGTGCTTGTCTTTGTTATGGGCAGCTCAGTATTTTTGAAACTGAAACCTTGATCCATCACTTTTGGACAGTATTCCTGTCTGGGAACTAATAAACAAAGGATGACTAATTTAAGTTTTACCAAGAAACCATTGGAATGTGAATCAGAGTGAAAAATATTAGCATGTAGCATTGGCATTAGCCCTGTTATTGCAACCTCCTGCTTCCAGTGTTCAGGGTCTGTGGCAGTGGTCTGACCATTAGCATTATACACCAGGAACAAAAGTTTATAGAGCTACAATCTACATAGCCACGATAAGAATGTATGAAGCAAATGTAATCTGATGCATGTGAATAATACAGTTTTGGAAACAGAAGCAAACAACACATTTAAGTGGTTCGATACTCATTTATTGTCATTGAAAGTGAATACTAATATGACAATTAAGAATGGTGATATGTTGCATCAATGTTGTATCAAAGTGCAACAATGTCTTGTTGAGGCTTGCACCCAAATGGTTTTCACATTTTTCGGGAACAAATAATATACATTGATGAACTACAGCCCAAATCATTCCAGCCTTTTTCATCTGAAAAAAAAAACAAGAAAGAAAAGTCAGCCATTTTATGGAAAGTAAAACTGTCAGAGTAAAATAATCCACTTGCTGTGTATTATAAAATTGTGATCTTTCACAGGTAGAGAGTAGCTGGATTCAGAGCTGCTAAACTTTTAATCGGAATTTTAGGAAATCCTACAACAATGTATTACCTCTACAGTACAATTCCGCTTCATGGGGAATTTAAATGTAAACATGAAGTGATTAACTAAGATTAAGTTTGTGTAATCCCTACTCTTAACCATTAAAAAAAGTCTATTCATTACTGTACCTCCAGCGTTCATTTCTAAACAGTGTTCGTATCCCCCATAAGTATCTGGCTGTCCATAGTTCCAGTTCTCGTAATCAAATTTTGAGCCATCACTCCAGAGCCATGTGCTGACCTGAGAAGTAAACAGGACAGCTGAGCAAGTTCTTGTCCCCAGATATGTATCTAAAATTCTGGAGCTTGCAGTCTGAGAGAAAAATAATAGTATATTCTGAGATATTCTGTCATCACAACCCTCTGTGGCAGATGCATTACCATTACAGTGCCTGGCCTGAGCAGAGGCGTGAGCTCAGAATGTGTCCGTGAAACCTGAACTCATGGAAACAGATATATGTCATTGGAGCAGACATAGGTCTCTACTAATCATAGGGGATTCTGAGAAACACTTTACCTCAAAAATATTAGAGCCCCCTAACCAGACATTGGGATAACCAACATGACTCCTTTGTACGATATGTTGCAGGAATAAGTATTCCTCTTTGCTGTGCACTGATGCAAGATTTCCTCCAATGGACAAACAGTATTTCTAGAGAGAGAGAGGGAAAGAGGGAGATGGTATCCTGGTTTTAATGAAGGAGCATATCGGGAGAGATAAGTTTAGTCAAGAGGGCAAAGTGGGCAAAGGGGGGTGTGGGGTGGGGAGAGTTTGGGTTTGGGTTGAGGCTCTGGAGGGGGGTGGGGAGTGTTGGCATAGT